>JAOEGL010000005.1:48167307-48573606 GCA_034509955.1 Urosaurus nigricauda
TGTAGATCTTTTTCACATCTACTACAGTCACAATCCTCCGTGTTGATGTACCCAGTTAAGGTCCACAACCATCTGAGCAAAAATGTGTACCATTTTTGAATTCTTGTTTTATTTTTTACTTAGTCAGAAATCAAGTTCATTTTTTAAATTTTTTTTAGGAATAATGTTTCAAAGATGTACTCGCTTGTTTTATTCTACCTATCAACAATACATTCTCTGATAATAAATTCAGAAACAAGGGTTCATTTTTTTTAAAAAAGTATAAGATAAAACTTAAACCTAAAACAATTTAAGCATCACCAGAATAAAACAAGAAGAAAACAAGAAACAGCAAATAAACATCTTTGCAGGATAGTGCAATGAAACCCAAAAGCACTTTTAAAAAAAGCCTCAGTAGAAGTGAGAGAATTGAAAGTCTTCATTCTGTAACTAAAAGTCCACAATATCAGTGCCCACTAAGTATCTCTTGAAAAGAGTCACCCCCCAGAACCCACCTCACTCATCTCACTTGAAATAAATACCTGGAGAAGGGCATAAACCAGTTGGAGTCAGGCCCACAAGGGTTATGAAATGGGTGTGCCTTTTTTTTGGAATGTGCAATTTGTATTTAATGTGCTTTATTTGTTACATAATTAATGTCTTTAAAGTAATTGAATTGATTGTTGAATGTTTTTTCACTTTTGTAGAACGTAAGAGCTAGTATGGTGTAATGGTTTGCTGGACTGAGACTCTTGTGTCTGGGGTTCAAATCTCTTCCTAGCCATTAAAACCCACTGGGTGACCTTTGGGGAAGTCACACTTTGGGGAAGGCAAACCCCATTTGGACAAGAACTGTCCAACAACTGGAAATGCTGCCTTGCAGTGTGGTGGAGTCTCCTTCTTTGTAGACTTTTAAAACAGAGGTTGGACGGCCATCTGTCAAGATTGCATTGATTATGTGTTCCTGCTTGGCAGGATGACTTGTGGTCACTTCTAACTCTATGACTCTGTGAAATAAATAAAATTATTTTATGAGAGGGTGCAGTCTTTCACATAAAATGACCCCAAGCCATCTAGGATTTATTTTAATTTGGGACAAAAATGTAATAAAGCAAATGTGGATGACAAAAAACTGGCATTATTATGATAGTTTTGATCACATTACAAGTTTTAATTATCACCATTAAAAAAAATTGACAGAAAGTTTGTTTTGATTTGTAGTTGTTAACTTATCTCTATGTAGTCACTATCCAGATTTACACATTTTACCCAGCGTTACTTGACCTTCCAAATAAAATACCATTATTGTAGAAGTCTACAGATTGTGCCAGACAAGGATTTTACACTTTAGTCACTTCTGTCAGAGCTAGTCACAAAAATAAAGGACGCAATGAGTTGATTTTCTCAGCAATGTGAACTTAGGGACCAATGATGACACTGACAAAATTTCATCAATATGCCATCATAACTTCCAGGTGATAATTATTACTTTACGATACCCCCTCATAAGGTGCAATCTGCAGACGTACAATATCAAATATTTGGACGGTCAAGATACGCTGGGAAAAATGTATAAATCTAGATAGTGACTACATAGAGATAAATTAACAACTACAAATCAAAACAAATTTTCTTTCAATTTTTTAAAAAGATGATCATTAAAACTTTACGATACCCCCTCATATGATCATATTGGCTGACCAATCATCCTACCATATTTTTGTTCAGCTGAAGCTGAAGTCATGTGTAGTACACTACAGTAATCTAAACAAGAGTAACTAGGTCAGATGCAATTATGGCAAGGCTGTCAGGCTGCAAAGGGACAGATAGAAAACAGAGGTGCTAGTATTGCTGAGACTCCAGGAAAATTTGATAATTCCTTGAGAATCCTTTGATATCTTCATTTCCCCTTTCCTTTTGTATCATACCTTTTAGATTGTGTGCCTCTTAGTAAGGGCCATTTTTTTTATTAATCTCATGTGACAGATAACATGAGGTTTTCAGACAGACGAGCAGGATGTAAAAAAAAGCTTTGAACAAATAAAATCATGTGTCAATGCCAGTTATCCATCTCTAAGATATAATAATAATAATAATAATAATAATAAGATGATGATGATGATGATGATGATGATGACTAACTTGGGGGGAAAGAGGTCGGTAGCATGAGCTTTCGTAGACCCACAAACTCCAGTCAATCAACAATGGGTTGAACAGAGACAATGGTTTCTTGGCATGCTACACACATTATACCACTAGCTAATTCCCCAGCCTCTCTTGCCCAGTTCATCACATTCCTTTCTCGTTTCTACACTATATTCCAGTACTTCTACCACCCTGGTTAGCTACTCACCTTGGCTTTAGGCAACATGTTGCCTTTGACTTCCAATGACGATAGTAAAACTGATCTTGTCACCTTATTTCCATACCCAAAAGGTTTGCTTTTCCACTGCTATTCTCACACACAGCCTGCTTATGTCTGCCTGCTTATGTCTATCCCTGGAAACTCCATACATATGAGGAAGTAGTCTCAAGTCTATGAAAGTTCATGCTACTAGTTTCTTTTTTTTTTCCCCAGTTAATCTCAAAAATGCTGCAAGATTCCTTTGCATATGATTTTCCAGACTATTATGACTGGTTTTGAATTCTGTTATTGTTATCCTGCCTCTGTGAGTCAAGGCAGCTTTCAGCAGTTAAAACAAACATAGCTAACCAGAAATAAAACCAGTAAAAATAAAACTAATTAAAACCATTATAATTTTTTTAAATAACAACAACAACTATTATTACTACTACTACACTATAGAGCACATTGTATATAGTCCATTTCCTTTGAGGGGGAGGGAGTCTTTACTTGTCTGCAGAAATCCAGCAAGGAGGACACCAGTCTAATTTCTTTAGAAAGGGAATTCTGAAGCCGAGAAGGAAGGCCTTCTTCTGTGTTCACACCAGATATACTTGTGAGTGTTGTAGCACAGAAAGAAAGCCCCAGCACAGAAGATATGAAAATATGGACAGGATCATAAGGGAGAATATAGTCCTTCTGATAACTTATATCAGAGCTGCATTGGACTTTAAAGTCCTAAATAAGCACTCGGAACTGTCTCCAGAAATGAACATGCATCTAGTAGAGCTGATGCAACAGAGAGTTATGTGTTCCTTGTAGCCACCTAAGTTAACAATCTGACTGCAGTTTTTTTAGCCAGCTGAAGTTTCTGAAAATTCTTCAAAGGCAGGCCAATGTAGATTGCATTACAATAATCCAAACAGGATTTAACTAAGGATATCCATAACTTACCCTGCTTTCTCTGAAAAATTGTGTTTTGTTGTGTTCTCCTGACTCGCTTTTCTGTGCTGGCAATCCTTGCCAGGTATATACTGCTTAATCTGCTTTTAAGTTGCTTAGTGAGGCCAGAGATACTGTATTATCTTTGAAGGTTCACTCAGTCTTTATGTTCACTTTACAAAGAGTCTGAATTTTCTTCTGTGAGCCATAACATTTTCTGCATGGGAAATTGAGTAGCTTAGCCAACATACTGCTTTAGCCAACATACTGCTTTATTACACTAGGGGGCAAACAGGATTTAAACGAGAGTTAAACTAGAGTTAAACAGGAAATGTCCTGTGATAAACATAGGGCATTTCCTGTTTAACTCTTGTTTAATTCTTGTTTAAATCCTGTTTGCCCCATAGTGTGACAAAGCAGGTAAGAAAGAGCCATGGGTGTTTTCAATTTATATTCCAGCTATTCTACAGATCCCAAATTTAATCGTAACTCATTTTCTTATCAAGATTTCAGCTAGAAAAGTTCATTCTTACAAGAAATCGTATCAAGTCCTATTGCGGAAGGCAAACTGTCAGAAAGCTGATAAAGGAATCATGTAGCACCTTTCAGATTGAAAATAAGAAATTTCCTGCATAAGCTACAGTGGGCCCTTGGTGTCCAGTGGGGTTTGGGTCTAGGGCCTTTCATGGATACCAAAATCTATGGATGATCAAGTCCCATTATATACAATAGTGTAGTAAGATGGTGCACCACATTTCTTTCTTTTCTTTTTTTTTTAAATATAGTAAAATCAAGGTTTGCTCTATTGACTATAATTTTTTTTTTAATATTTTGAATCCATGGATGGTGGAATGGTGCAGAATCCATGGATAAGGAAGGCTGACTGTACTTTATCTGATGCATAGAGCAAAGCCTCTGTGGACAGACATATACATCAGTGAGTGGGATAGAGGAGAATGTAAATTGTAATAGAAATTCAAAACATGTAGGTATGCTTATGGGATGAAAAGTTCAGTTTCAATACAGAGTTGAGTCTCATAAAGAGTAGTTAAAGGGACAAAGGTAGAGATAGGTTTTTCAAACATACTCAAGTGACCAGACAAAAAATATTAATGGTGGAATACATTCCTTGTCTGATTCATTGATATGGATATAAAACCTGTAAAGTGTTGCAATAAAGAGGCATGAGAAACCTTCTTAGTAGTTGGAATGATAACTAGCATTTTCATATGTGTAGTGTGTCAAAAAACCATTGTCTTTGTTCAGGCCACTGTCCATGTACTAATTCATACTTATCTCTTTCTCATCAAGCTTTATAATTTTTCTTTTCAAAGATTGCTATTTGGAAGTCTAACACAGAATGTCAAGGAAGGCTGCTGTCTTCTGCACTTCTGTTATTTTAGAAGGTATTTTTTGTTGTTCCAAGAAACAAAACTTTGGCTCTGCTTTTATGTCCTTTCTAATCAAGTCAAACTTTGTTTCAGTTTGTGCCTTTAATCCCAGGCTAGCACTCCTTGTTAGTTTTGTATTATGCTAATTTATTTCTGCTAGGCTAATGAGATACATTGTTGAACACAAACCAGTGTGTACACTGCAGGCAATGACAGTCACACAGTGAAGGACATTTTAGAACTCAGCTACTGAAACAGGAGAACAGGTTCTTCTGCCTAAGTTAAAAAAAAAAAATTCCAGCTGTTTCTGTCATCTAGTCATACCAAATAGATATCTTCTTTTGAAGCCTTTTCTGAGTTTATTATCAATTTTCAGCTGTAAAAGATAAATAGGTAGTTATGGATAAAATATGCACACTATGGAAATTTTTTGATAACTCTTTTACCTGCAGTATTCACAGCAGACTAAGCTATCTGAAGATACAGATGCTTCATGGCACAAGAGTAAAATGTCAAACACTATAGTAAAACTACAGTGTTTTTACTACTGAAACTACTCTTGGGCCATCTCTTGGGCCACAAAACCACTTTAGTTTTGTGGTTGGGGGGTTCTTGTTGATTTTAATGGCATAAATTCAGTTCAGGGATAAATTAACTTCAGTTATTCTTAGAAGTGATAAACCCATCAAATATTCAACATGAGTAAAGTTATGGTGCAGAAACCAGCACTGTGAGAAGACACTGATTTCAGAGAGTATATGTCAAGGATATATTCACTACAGCAGCATCCTGAATTAATATGAAGGATCCAGTTTAAATGTTAAGAATCCATTTTCAGGACTACTGTTATGAATTACCCTGTATGGATATGAATATGCTGCCTGTGTTTATTTCTTGTCAATCCATTTTTTAAAAAAGATATATTCAGGATAAACCAAATCTTGAGAAAGTCAATCTTTGGATTATAACTTCAAGAACATGGAACCTGACGTGATCAGAAAAAGACTTATATATCAATCTAATATTGAACATACATGTCTAGGTCCTGCTTTTTCAACTAATATTCATAAAAAAATACTGGCTATTAGGTATTGTGAATATGAAAAGGTATTACACTGTCTTTCATTTTGGATACATATTTGGAATATACTTATCCCCCCACACTGCATACATAGTAGAAGGGAGAAGAGTTTGATGGTCTCCTATGAGGAGAGGCCACATTGATGGTGTTTCCCACCAAGACTTGGAGAGCTATGGGGTGGACCTGAGGAGTTTGGTGATCACCTATAGCACCCTTTTGCTGAAGAATATGCCTCTGGGACTGCCCCCATGGGTCAGGTGGCTAGAGGAGTAAGAAAGAAGGCTGTCCTTGGGGCTACCTGTGGGATCTTGCCTTCCACATAAGTTGTGCAGCTTAGGAGTTGGATCCTCTGTTAGGTCTTACAGTGGGCCCATTCCCACTTGCAGAAAAACCCGCATTAGAACCTGGTTGTGCTCCGCTTATGAAAGCGATTCCAAAAGGCCCCTCATCCACACTATGAAAAGGGCCCTTGTTTGGAACCTTTCTTAGCTGGGAACGCTTGTCATTCCCACTGGAGCTGCCATGTAAGGTGACAGCCCTTAACGCCCCATCCCCTTCCCACAGGGGAATTTTTTTATTGGGGGGGGGTACTGATCGCAAAATCATTCTTGTGCATTTGCAATCTTATGCATTTGTGATCTTGTGCATTTGTGATCAGTATAATGAAGAAAAAGAGAAAAAAAAGGAAAGAAGGGAGGAAGGAAGGAAGAAAGGAAGGACCCCCCAGGAGCAAGTTTTTTTTTTCTTTTTCTTCATTATACTGATCGCAAATGCACAAGATCACAAATGCACAAGATTGCAAATGCACAAGATTGATTTTGCAATCAATACCCCCCCTCCAAAAAACCCCACACAATTCTGACCAGCGTTCCCACTTACTGGAAACGCTTCAGAATCGTGTTTTGTGAAAAAGACCACTTTAAAACTAGTGTCAGGAAAGCCCGGGCTATTTGCTTTTAACCCGGTCCTTTCCTCCACTAATCGATCCAATGAGGATTGGAAGTCGATTCGAGTGTGAATGAGGGTCATATAGCCCGCGTCACACTTTGAATCAAAATGTAATGGGAATGGGGCCAGTAGCTGGCTGGCTGGGGAGAAACTCAGTTTTTGGATTCTCCTTGGGGCTCAAGTGTTTCTCCTAAGGGAAGCTGTGGAGGAAGTCTAGGAGAAACCACTTGCCTTAGATCGTCCCACATTAAGATACTCCCTGGTTTTATTGTATTTTTCAAGAAATAGGTGACATTTTAAATAAAGTTGCTCATATTGCATCCCGAGTTCTATGTGTGGTCTCATTTTTTCATAGGTTGGTCATCAATTAGATGATCAGAAGACAGGCATTTGGCTTTCTTTATAAACTACTAAAAGACAGTGATAAAAGTGTATTTAATAATAAATATAATAATGGAGAAGACAATGACAAAATTGATAGGGTTTCTTTGTAGGTCCATAAAAGCATATAGAAATATATTTTGTCCAGACCAAATTGGCAATTCTTTCCATAGGAACAACTTTAATATTTTAAAGATTGGTGGAAAATATTGATTAGAATTCCATCCTCCTTAACTCCACCACTGAGATACCCTGTTTCAAAATTAATTTAGAATTAATGACAGGGTAGTAAATTGAATAGTTAATATCATAGGCATTCCTGTTAGTTCCTTTTTATTCAATATCAATAATCAATATTACTGTCAGTGTATTAGCTACTCTTGGAAGAATTATATATTGCATTCTCCTTTCCCTGCTTAGTGGCAGGGAGTTCCTTCCTTTCCCTCATTCTATCTGGCAGTTTAACTGACTCTCTGGACATTCTAAATTGTCACCTCTCAGTGTCCTGTCCATTCAATAACAGTCCTCTTCTGAGTGAGGTTAACAGCTTTCTTCCTGCTATATTAACTCCAGTTAGAGTATTTTTAGCTTATATGCACCATTATTTGTTTTTAAACCACAAACTACACATTTGTTGTTTCTTTGTGTTTGAGTTTGCCTTTATCTTTATTAAAATTAAATTTAGTCAGACCCACACTTCTGCTGTACTGTTAGTGAAAGTTAGACTATGACAGATTTGACTTTCATACTTGCTTATTTTGTTTCCCTTTAAAAGATTTAACATCCTGGGAAACTCAAAGTGCACCTCACATTTTATTATGTATATTATAATTTTGTGCATTATAGACACTCCTGCTGTAAAGAAAATAAATATCAGTAGATAAAGCCAATGAAACGATCCCAATACAGAAATTAAACTCTTGTGAAGGTTAGAGAAAAAAAATATACACTTCTCCCTTCAAATTTACTAGGGTTAGGGACATAAGACCTCAGTGAATGTGGAAAAACCACAAATAACAAAAACACATGTTTTTACCTGAGAGGACACCTCCCTAGGAATCTCTAGGTCCTCCAGTGCAACTCTGTGGTCAATGTCTGACAGACGCTGACCATAGAACTACACTGGAGGAGCTACAAATGCCTAGTAGATAGAGTATTCTCTCTAGGAATCTGTAGGTCTTTCAGTGCAACTTTTAGTTAAAATTGACCATAGAGCTGCACTGGAGGACCTAGATATTCCTAGAGGGAACATATTAATCAAATCTGTGAATAGTCACATCCGCAAATATCAAAGCTGCAAATATGGAGAGATGAGTGTACTTGTTAGTTATGCAATATCATCATCATCATCATCATCATCATCATCATCTTGGTGATTCAGTTGGCTTCATTTGTATGCAGTCCCTGTTCTGTGTACATTTTCCCACACAAACATTCAAAATCTATGGATTTATCCTCTCTGTCATCATGGTATGTTTCACAGTGTGTTTCTCCAGAGAGCCATTTATAGTACAAACCTTGTAAATATCTATCTGGATTATTAAAATTAGTGACTAGGTTGCTGACATGAGACACACTATTTAACAATGCAAAATGCCACAAGGAATAATCTAAGCAATGAAGACAGCCCTCATTACACTAATGTGTGGATAATATGAATTCTTAATACATTTTAATCCCTACATTAATTGTTTGGGTAATGAAGGAGACATTTGTAATGGAATTAAAGAAGTACTCTTTCCCAATAATGCACAAATATGTTGTTTGTTCATTCACTTTGGTAAACTGAAATCAATTCACACAATCAATTTACAATGACAATGTGCTAAATATATGGGGGGAAACATAGCTGTTTGCTTGATCAGACCCATCAATGTTTTGATGGCTATGAGACTTCATGGTGAAACAGTTCTTTCCAGAATTTGGTTGCTTCACCTGTGATTGAAGATGATAACTGGACAGGTGTTGCCACAGAAAAGAAATCTGACATCAGTTCTTATAAACAGTGAATTCTCTTGTGCCTCCAGCCTGAAATATGGACAAGTGAAGTTGCCTTATATTGAGCTAGACTATTAGTACATCTAGGCCAGGCTTTATTCTTTGAAAATGCTATCTCGCTAGCATTGTTCCAGTGTTCTCTTGCTGATATACAGAGTTTCCCCATTACCTATTTGGTGGAGTTGCCAATTAAATAGTCATGAAATCTTCTGCAATGGGGAGCATTTGCTGAATCAATGGGTTTGGGGGCTTCCATGAAAGATTACAACCTCCAAAACAGACAACCAGCATGGTGTAGTGGTTTGAATGTTGGACTGTGACACTGGAGACCAGGGTTCAAAACCCAGCTTGGCCATGTAAACCCACCGGTTTGGGCAAGTCACACTCCCTCAACCTCAAAGGATGGTAATAGGAAAAAATCCTCTGAAGAGACTTGCAAGAAAACTCCATGATAGGTTCACCTTGGGGTCGCCATAAGTCAGAATTGACTTGAAGGCACATAACAACAACAACCACAGAAACATAGAGCATGGGGATGTGGAAAATATTAGGGAGACACTTGTTGTTCCTTCTTCTTACACCCCTCAGCAGGAAAGTCAGTGCTGTCAACACCCTGTAGGCTGCTGCTGATCCAGTTGCTTGGAACATTATTCATGGGATGCTGTTTAAAGCTGTCAAACAACTGGTTGGTGTGTTTGTCATTAGAGTGGTGCTCAGCTGCAATTGGCTGGAACTGTCATGACAGCTATATATTATCTTGTCATGCTTCTGTATACTGATTACAGTGCAAGAACAGCAAGAAGGTGCTATTACTATGGTATCCTGCTTGTGAGCTTCCATACAGATTTTATTGGACAGTGAGAGAACAAGATGGTAGACTGTATATATTTTTGCCCCGATCCAGCTAGTATGCCTTGTCTCAGGGTACTATTTGAAGTGCCTGAATTGCTGCACTTTTCTAGATCTCAATGATGAATACATGACAACACTGGAAGATGGGAATCTTTGATTTTTGTATGTGAGGTGTCTTTAAAGCCTGGGTGTCCATCTCTGTCCATTTACAGCTGGTGTCAGGCCTCTTTGGCTCAGCATGAAGGTGTTTGTATGTATATTGCACTTGTAAAATATCAGTACAATCAAAACCCAAAGCAAGGGAAGGGGTCTGGGAAGAGAGGGGTTGATGTGCACATTTGGGCTCATTGTACCATTTGGAACAAGGTAAGGAGTGGAATGTTAATATCACAGCATATGGATTTTGGACAAGCCTTGGTAGAAGTGGCACAGGACCTGGGGGAAAAAACTACCAAATAACAACAACAACAACATTTTGTAATAGTCCCTTCCACAAATTCCAGTGGAAACATAGGTCTGAAAAAAATTCCCCATATGTGGTATGGATAAAGCCTCATGGGATGTGAACCTTACGGAGACATGTTGGCAACTGATGCAATTACTGGGTATATCTGTTGCAGAAAAAAACTCTGTTGCATATGTAAATCAATGTACATCATGAGATTTGGGGACATTCAACATGGGCTTCACTGATCCCCATGACATTCTTGCAAACAAGCTCGTAAAATGTGGGCTAGACAAGGTAACCATTACATGGATTTGTAACTGGTTGACTGACCGAACTCAAAGGGTGCTCAACAATGGCTCCCTTTCATCCTGGAAAGAAGTGACCAGTGGGGTCCCACAGGGTTCTGTCCTGGGCCCAGTGCTATTCAATATCTTTATTAATGACTTGGATGACAGAATTGGGGGCATACTTATCAAATTTGCAGATGACACCAAATTAGGAGGAGTAGCCAATACTCCAGAAGACAGGATTGAAATTCAGAATGACCTGAATAGACTAGAAAGCTGGGCCAACGCTAACAAAATGAAATTCAATGCGGAGAAATGTAAGGTTCTGCACCTAGGGAGGAAAAATGAAATGCACAGATATAGGATGGGGGACATCTGGCTGAATGAAACTATGTGTGAAAGGGATCTAGGAGTCCAAGTAGACCATAAGTTGAACATGAGTCAGCAGTGTGATGCAGCAGCTAAAAAGGCCAATGCTATTTTAGGTTGCATCAATAGAAGTATAGTGTCTAGATCAAAGGAAGTAATAGTGCCTCTCTATTCTGCTTTGGTGAGGCCCCACCTGGAATACTGTGTCCAGTTCTGGGCACCACAATTCAAAAAGGATGTGGAGAAACTGGAGCGGGTCCAAAGGAGGGCAACTAAGATGGTGAAGGGTCTGGAAACCATGCCCTATGAGGAACGACTTAGAGAGCTGGGGATGTTTAGCCTGGAGAAGAGAAGGTTAAGAGGTGATATGATAGCCCTGTTCAAATATTTGAAGGGATGTCATATTGAGGAGGGAGCAGGCTTGTTTTCTGCTGCTCCAGAGACCAGAACGCGGAGCAATGGATGCAAGCTGCAGGAAAAGAGATTCCACCTCAACATTAGGAGGAACTTCCTGACAGTAAGGGCTGTTCGACGGTGGAACACACTCCCTCGGAGTGTGGTAGAGTCTCCATCCTTGGAGGTCTTTAAGCAGAGGCTGGATAGCCATCTGTCGGGGATGCTTTGACTGGGAGTTCCTGCATGGCAGGGGGTTGGACTGGATGGCCCTTGTGGTCTCTTCCAACTCTATGATTCTATGATTCTATGATCTCATTTAGGGCAGGCTAATATGAGAGGGAAAGGTCTTTCAGATATACTGGCTCTTTGGGGCTTTGTTGGCCAAAACCAATGCTTTGAATTCTCCTTGGAAGTAAATTGGAAGCAGGTACTGTTATTCTAAAATCACTGCTGTATGATCTCTACAGTGCATACTTAAGACTAACAGAGGTTTAATCTTTCCATTAACAACAACAGAAATAAAGTGTGTCCATTTTCATACAGAGGCAGCAATAGCTGTGCTTTAATGTTTCAGTGGTTGGATCTCTGGGAGCTAAAGGTACCATAATTAGGAGTACTGATCAGCAGACTACTTTCCCTTTCCTCTGTTCTTAAAAAGTGCTGCATCAAATCTATCAGGCCACTTGTTATAAGATATGATCATGTGAGTTCCATTATGCACTGCAGCTGCCCTTGCAATGTGCCTAAAATCCATTATGCTACAGTCTTCTCATCCAAAAGCATAAATATTTACTCATCCCTTTTCATGCTAGAAATTGGTTGAAATAAGAGCTTTTTCATTAGACAGATCTGCGGATTTTCATCCAGCTGGAACACAGTTTTTATTCAGACTGCTGAAGATTCATTGAATGGAAGCTTATGAAATCATTATGTATAAACAGTGAAACAAATGGAGTTATAGCAGGAGAGATTTGTTCTGTAATGTTGAATATAATTCAGTGCAATGGGCACTGAAGCCAAATCTTATTAGCTTGGGTATATTTTTATGTGCTGAAGTTTATTGTGTTGACTGTTTGGTCCTATGAGACTTCCCATGCTTTTCTTTGGCCTGCAATGTGTATAGTTGCTCCTCTTTTTTAGGACAGTCCTTTATAAATTCTGGGATAAACAATCTTATCACATGATAGCAGACAAATTTAATGTGCACAGATGGGCTGGAATTGCATAAATTCTTCAGTTTTTAGCTGGAGTCAATCCTTCTTGTCTAGAGATTTCTGTTGTATGACTGAACATAGAGGTGTTGGTTGTGTTCACAGCTGTGTTTATGGATTTTAGCATCTTAACCTAGTTTATGATCAACCATGTAGGAATGGAGAAGACTATTTTTTTTCTTATGGTTCCATAATTTATTTTATTTTATTTATTTTATTTTTATAAGTACTGAGAAGAATGGTAATGACATGTAGCCCACAAATTCATGTGAATTTGAGAAAAAGGTCATAACAGACTTAAAACCTCAGTCAAGGATGATCTCAATCATGCAGGTGTGGAAAATTTGTTCCATTACATTTCTTTTTAGTAGTTTTACCCAGTCTTCCCAGACAAAGCAGAGGAACTGACATAATTTACTGACAAAAGCATGAAAAAGAACCATGTTGGACATACTTGTCCTGCTATGTTAAAGATGAGCAGCCTGTCAGGAATTGCAGGGGCAGTGGGGAGAGATAGCAGAATAACTACATGTGAAAGCAAAATTAACAGATTTATCCTCCCCTACTTCAAGAAGCCATATTAAAGTGCTTTAAAGGGGACTTAACATACAAGTTTATAGAGAATAAGCATGAAATTAAAAGAATCTGATAGCAATATGACAACTCAGTATCAGATGGGCAGTAAAACATATTAGTGAAATGATTCATTGGCTATGGAATTGATCACAAGTGGAAAATACAGTATAATATAGTAGATAGTTTTATTTATGCATGCCCAAACCCATTTTTAAACTGGAAAAACTGATATGCAATAGACAGAGAGAATTTCCTCACTTGTATGATAATATAATGACATTTTTAATCCCATACAGATTAAATTTCATATATTACCTAACAGAACAGTCCATAATCTATAGAGAATGTTTCTCTATCTCATCTGAGATTAGAGGACTCTAACACATTGTCATACTTGGTGAAACAAAATCCAGTCATCGATCGCTGTGCTGTATTTATTTATGCTGCCTATTAATGAAAATGGGATCAATTAGGAATACTTAACAGTCAACCAATTGCAGCCATTAATGTATGAAAACAAATGGCAAAGAGATGTTAATGAGAATATTGCAGTATATTTAGTTTCAATTTACTTTTCAAGTGAGCTTTAGTGCAAGAGAAAAATCATGGATCATTTAAAACTGATCTTTGGGTTTTCTTATGCACTGATCCATATAGACAGTGGAACATAATTCCATGTTGTGCTTGGTGGAAAAACCTCAAGTATTTTAAATTCAATCTCGTAATGTTTACAATCATACACAAATAATTACTCAGTGGATGTTGTCTGTAGACATAGAAATCGTACTTTAAAAACCAATTGAATACATTTATTAAAGGTACCATGATTTTTTTTCAGGACAAGGCCAAAAGGAAGGAAAATTGATCACAACTTTATCTTTGATGTGTGTGGAAAGTTAGGAGCAAATAAGTAATCAGAACTGGCCCAAGAGGCAAAAGACAAGATGATGCTCATCTTTGGCCTTGTCACCATGAGCCAGGATACTCCAGGGGCAGCCCAGAGTATCCAAGCTATATAGCTGTCCCAGTTACCTGGTCCTACTTTCCCATACTGTAGCAGCTATCTGCACAGGCATCCCACTTAGCTGCCTGGTGCGTTCTCTCCCTACATGGATTGTACACGTCTGAGGTCAGAATGAGGCACATAGTAATGATCAAATACAAAAGTATTTTGTTTGCTTGTTTGAAAAAGCACATACCCCAGTAAGACATCTTCCTGAAAGCATTACATATTAAAAGCCTGCTTAAACAGAATAACTACATAACTAGCAGGAGGCGTCCATTATCATTACAATTTCCAACTCCATGCTTGCCTAGAACACCTTTCCAGGCTTCGAAGTTCTTACCTACTCTGGCATTGAAGTCACCAAGGATAATGATTTTATCTTCTGCAGGGACTTTTTGTATGAGGTGGCGTAGGTCTGAGTAGAATTTTTCTTTCTCCACAGGGTCAGCTTGCATAGTTGGGGGAGCACTGTTTCTTAAAAAGTACTATCAGTTTGATCTAGTTTGGTAAATATCATATTTAAAAAAGAAAGAAAAGGACTAAGTACAAAAAAGTCTGTTTATGACTTTCTGGCCACTCTAGGGTCAAAAAGTGGGTTATGAAGCCTACCCCTGGTGCAGAGAAGTGAAAATCAATGCCTGTCCAAACAGAAGCTGCCCACACCTAATCTAGGAGTGCAAAGCTAAAGTTAGTGGGGTTCTGGGGTGAAAAAACTAGAAGTGGCAGCAGAGGAGTAGCATTCATTTATCAATATTTGATGTGTTAAGTTCAATAGAACTGCCCTCTACAATCCTTTCTTTAAAAGGCACTGGTTTCCATAAGTAATGTAAAACAAGAATATGCAGACGTTTATCTAGTGGCAAAAAAGGATGCAATTCTTCACAAAGTTTCTTCTTGAAGGTAGTAATGGGTAGTTTTAGAAATTTTCTTCCTACTGTGAAAAAGACTTCAAAAGCCACATAATTTCCCAAGTCTATTTGTAATTTGGGAATTATTCAGTGCAAAATTCACACATGGTTATTTTGCACAGAAAGCAGCTATGTATGTGCAGAAAACTGCATTACCTGTATGGAAAATAATATCTGAACCCCCCCCCCCCCAAAAAAACCCCTAATTCCTGTGTATAAAATTCTGTGCCTTAGGCTGAAAGATACTCTTGCTAGATTCATTATTGAAGTTACAGATTCATAATCTAGAGTTACAGATCCATAACTGATTTATATTCATGAATACTGTATTTTCATGATTGCGGCACTATTACCACAATAATAAGTGTCCCAAAAACCTACCTAAGAGTCCCTAGCTGCTGTGAACAACAGAAGTCTGTTCTTCTGTTTTCTGGGGTACAGCAGACTGATGTTTTTATCTCCTTCCACTAGATCGTAATCCTGACGGCACAGAACCATCTCCTTCAATTGACTGTATGGACAGCGCTGTGTAAATTTACAGTACTAAATAAATAAAGCCTAATAATAATGATAATAATAGTGATTTTTGGTGTGAAGAGGAATTGTGGCAGGAATCTTGATTCTGATGGAAATGTCAGTGTACTGCACCCCAATCTGGTGGAGTCTAAAGTATGATTGGGGATGGGGTAGGTGTCTGTCCAGGACATGCTGCTTAGTATACATAATGCAGGATCTTGGCCTCTCTTCTTACATGTTCACCATCCAGAGCTACTATTTTGCATTTGGCCCTGGTTGGTGGACTTCAGGATTCTAATTAAAAAAAATAAATTAAAAAAATGATTCTGCCAGTTTAACATCTATGCATCTCCAAGAAAAGTGTGTGTGTGTCACATATATCATCCTGTAAAAGAAGGTTTGGAGGCAGCTGCCTGTCCTAAAGAATCATCCTGCCTGAGTGCACCCAGTATTAGCAGTCTGAAAAATAGGCAATATGAGATGCATATGATCGAGGAGCTTTTTCTGGCTGTAGAGAAAAGTGACAGGATGTGGCTGCTGTATAAAATGTTTAGCAAGCTCCCCAGGCACCTATAGTCAAAGCAATTCCATCTGCATTCTTGTTGTGCTGTGAGCGGTCATTTCCCCAGTGCTATCAACCAAGTGTGCATGGTGACAGCTTTACAAACCAGAAGCTCCAGCAGAAAAGTGTGGTTATTTACTAGCTTTATAACTGCACCCATTTGAGAGAAGGCAGGTAAATCATACATTTCTGGATTGTCTGATCATAGCCTACTTCTCTGGCTTTCCAGATTGCTTGTGTTTATAGAGAGGCATTCAGAAGTAGGAATGGAAAGGAAATCTCTTGGATTCACATTTCCTTATGAAAATAATTTACATCACCCAAGACTGGTAACTGAGCAAACCTTTCTGAAGTTCACAATGTGTTTTATTTAAGAAAAGAGATTAATAATCTAGGGATGTTAATATTTGGCTGTTTTGTCATCAGAAGTGAGGACAAACCATTTTCAGTTTTCAGTATTTCTGCACAAATCTTGCTTGGTAAGCAATCATCCCAAAATGTTAAGGAAAATTATTCTGCCCAGAAGTTTTCATATAGTTGACCCTCCTTATCCACAGATATTTTATCCATGGATTTGAGCATACATAGCTTGAAAATATTCCAAAAAAAGTATAAATTCCAAATAGCAAACCTTGATTTTCCATTTTATATGGGACACAATTTTACACTGTCATTATATTTAATGGGACTTGAGCATCCATGGATTTTGTTATCCATGGAGGGTCCTGGAACCAAACTCCAGCGGATAACAAGGGCCCACTGTAGTTTTGTGCATGCAAATTGTGGAGTTTGTGCAAAAGGTCTGCATCCATACAGCAACATTTTTGTCTGAATGGAAGATTGCTTGTTTATACACAAAAAAAGGTAACTTACACAACACAACCATTTGTTTTTTCTTGTGTAAGATTGCTGAGTTTTTGTACAGTAGGTTTTGTTCAAAATTTTTGTTGGTCAAGATGACTATTCTTGTTCAGACAACAGTAACCTTGCACCATGTGCTGTCCAAATACAATATTTGTTTGCTTTTGCAAAATGCTACAGTTTTCCTGATTGTATGTGTGTGTGAAAGAGAGTGTCTGTTTTTGTGCAACTTTTACTTTTACTTGGTACAACTTTCACTAAGTATTCACAAACATCTTGCCATACTATTGTTTGTCCTTACTATTCAATTATTTTAAAGCAAGGTAATTTATAAACATGAATATTTTTCATGCCATAGCATAACTGATTCTATACATTGGGGGAAAATGCAGAATTTGAGGAGATACTTTTAGAAAAAAAGGAAACCAAAGATATACTTAAGGCATCTCTAAATGATAATGATACATTGGTATAAATGATGATGGTTTGTAATTCAGAGGATCATCCTGCTCAGAGCTTATAGATAGCTTCAGTATGTCATTACATTCTTTCTTCTTAAAATAATCTTCCTAATACCAAGTTAAAAAAGAGAGATTTAATTTGGAATTGACAGGTCAAGAATGCATGTGGAATTCTGAAAAATACAACAAAAGTGAAATTAAATGATTTTAACATTAATAAATACATAAATACATAAAATGTATTTATCAAAATACAGAAAATTTACCAGAAGTTTTATTTAAACCATATTTCATTGCATAGTTACAACTGTTGAATTCTAGACAGAAAAGGGTAAGGCCTTTAAATTTTGGTGTCTATGTCACTTTTGCAAACACATAGATTTGATCATACTGTTGTCCTTTTGTAAAAACCATGGCTATGATCCAATGGATCTTACTGTTTCTAACCTTCTACTGGTGATCCAAGCTCTCCCTTGCAATTTCTTGTGCACCCAAAATCTATTCCAGAAAGCTGAAAAACCCATGAAAAAGTAATCCAAAGAACAAGCTCTGTACATGACAAATGGGATGGCAGCTAGATTTTACAGAATCACTTTCAGACATTATATGAAACACTATTTAAGATGGAATTCAGTTGTTTTATGCACACCATTAGGGTCAGGAACCCATAAAAGAGAACCTGCTGGATGGTATAACTGATCAGAAAATTTAGTAGTAATGGAACACATAGGCCTTTTCTCAAACTGTATTTTTTTTTTCTAAAGAGGAAATATTGGCCAACCTGTATTCAGTATCCTCTATTGAAAATTTGCAAAAGCTGTAGAGGAGGAAGACTCTTTGACAGTGGGAGAGCTAAAATCCACTGATGCTCCTGGAAAGCTGTTTTTCTTCACCAGCTTTGAAAACTCTTTGACACCCATTAGCTGTCATGCTGCAAATACCATGTTTGGCAGGTACACACTTTTATTTGTGAGGGCTTAGACTGCACGTACTCATGGCTGCTTCATCATTTTCACATGAGGGAAAGATGAGAAGCTGGTCAGCTTCCTGCCAACCTGCTAAGGCATTGAGAATAAACTCAGCTTTTATTTTCAGCACAGTTGAGGTTCAATTTGCTATTTCTCCACCAGTTTATAACAGCCATGCCCATGAATAGGAGGATGTAGCAGTTTGCCAATGACCCAAGTACATCTCTTTCCTCTAACTCCTCAGTCCTGTGTCTTTTTTTTTCCTCTTGGAATTTCTAAAACTGCTGTTCAAACAGGATATAAAAAAACGGAAGCACATAACCTTTGCACTTGGCATTAGGGATAACAGAAGGAAGTCTAAATATGATACAACTACCTAGGGATTGATGCATCTATTGATTTTGCTTTCTTTCTTATTTCCTGCTTTTTCTCCACATTCCTTTTGGTGCGTTTTAAAAAATAAAATCTTCAAGTTCTTTGTACCAAAATTATGGAGAAATTTATGACTTTTACTAATTTATTATCAAAAACTAAGTAAAATTAAATAGTCATTACAACAATGAATGGAGCATGGTGAAGACTGATTATAGAATTCTTGAAGAACAAGTTAAGGATGTAAATCTTTATAAATTTCATTCTTGCAGGTAAGAACACATAATTTCACCATTTTCTCCCACATTGAGAGAAAGTCATGCAGTTTTTGAAGACTACTTGAAGTGTGGAAATTGTTTTGTGTATACGAATTAATGTGGGAGGGAGGTTTGTGTAGAAATTTTATGAGGAATTAGGGTGTATTAAAAATTACATATAGATTTTCTGTGCTAAAATGCTGTTTTTATGCAGAAACATGTTGTTTTCTCTACATACAATGCTCTCTTCTGGGCAGAAAACCTATTTTCTATGCAAAGTCTTCTTCTTTTTTTGCAGAACCCCCTCAAATAAATTTTGCATATATAACAAGTCTCAAACCACAAAAAACTATTTTCCTAAGATTCTTTTCACCAGGTGTCCCAACACTTGGGAAATCATTAAACCATTTTCCAAATATTTTTATTTCTTTTCCAATCTCTAGAACAATAATATTTTAATATTACATTTGTCATCAACCTGAACCTGGAATTGATTTGTCATCAACCTTAACATGCATGTACGGAATATTAAGACCTGAAAAGAGATTCACTGAACTCAACAATGGCAGAAAAAGTACTTTTGTTGAAACTTCCCAAACATATTGTGAGGACATTAAAACAAACTTTTGTCATGGCTGAGATTGTTTATATGGGATGAGGGAATGTGGTGTACATGTTGAAGAGGGACTCAAGTTACATTTTACTGCCTAGTACTGAAACTGCTAGATGGGTAATACATTTTTGATAAACACATTCCAAACAAAATAATGCAAGTATTTTAAAATGTGAATGGATAAAATGAATATAACTGAGATACATATTTTCATCAGTGGGAAAAATGTGTAAATTAAGTACATGGCATAAATGAATGCAAATTAATAAAAATTAAGGCCAGATTTCAATGTGAGAACATAACATGAACTCTTACAATCAAATATATATATAAAAAATTAACATAGGATTAAAATAAGCAACAAAGGAGTTGTGCACACGGACTAAAAGACTCATGTTCCTCCTGAACACATGTTGTCCGCCAGATCCTGCTGGAGCAGATGTGAATTTGGTGGATCTGACTTGATCCTGGGATAAATAGCCTTTACCCTGGGGTAATTTGACACTTGGTTTACTGCAGAAGTTTTAGGAAACTCCATGGCAACCTTCACATGTTTAGATGCCCCCCCTCCACTCCTTAGCTTGCTGCACCATTGCTTGTATTCAGAAGCCCCCATCTGCATATCTGATGTAGGTATCAAACACAGCAATGGGAGGGGGGGGGCTTCTGAGAATGAGTGGTGGCATTGCAAAGTAAGGTGTACATACTGGTAATGGGTCCTGCGTTGGTGAGGAGACAGGTGTGTAAACACTTGCCCACCTCCTCACCAACCTGGGGACCAACTTGGGTTAGCACCAGCACCAGAATAGCACAGGCATGGCCCATGCTATCCATTCAGCCCCAAAATCAAGACTGTGAGGTTTTTCACATCCCTACTACATATACAAGAAACATTAGCAGACCATCCTCTTATGGATCATAATTGAATGTAGAAAGACATTACAACTCCACAAGAATATTTTTGAAGGGATGTGAGCTAAGACTTTTCTGTTCTACAGGTAAAGGAGTCAAAAAAGCAAATATTTGGTGGTCTCCTGAGAGAGGAAATTTGCATAATTTGTTTTCAATGTTAAATTAATATTTAGTACAATTACATATAATAATCACAATCACAAAAATGATTAGCTACTTCTTTTTATTTGTTAGCTTTTAAGTAAAAATACTAGCTTAAAAATTATTAGCCATATTACATGCTTCTGTGGTTTTAAAAGTCATTAAATGGAAGTTGGTGCTACAGTTCAGTATAGTGAACTCATTTATTGAATTGGTAGAGTTGTTTATGCAAATTACCCAATTTACTGTTAATTATTTGATTACATACAATATTTGAATAATGGCTTGTTGCGCTCTAAAGAAAGCCAGTTAAGAGGCAGTTGAGAGCCTTGGTAAAATCATGGTCTTTGTTAAAAGAGACATCGAGGAAATATCAATTGGTAACTGCAGTTCTGTTACAACCCCTTGACTATTCTTGTTTAAGAAAATGGACTCAGCCATTTGTGCATCCTTATTTGAAGCCCGAAATGCCATGTGGAAAGTAATACCCATAGGGTAGAGATATTCCCTTGTTTTTAAACCAATTAAAGTTTTTTGTGACATGCATTCTATACTATACAGTATAGAATGAAAACACACAGAGAGACACACACAAATGCAATACTCTTGTGTCTTGAGACAGATACCTTGAAACTAGATGCTGGTTCATGACGAGTTATTTTTAGGTGCCACAATTTAGATGCCTTGGAACAGATATAAGATTTTTTTAAAAACAACAACAACCACTCCCCCTTCATATCAAGGAGTATACCTTTGAGAGCCAACCTGTAGACTTGAAATGACCTGTTGAATCATGCATGGACTTGGATCCTATTTGGATGGATGGATGGATGGATGCATGTAAAATATTTCTGTCTGTCTTGTATTCAAAGATATCAGGGAGGGGTGCAGTCAGTTATAAAAAAAATACACCTTAACTTTAAAACAAATTTAAAAACAATTTAAAACATTTGAAAATCTGACAATCCAACAAATCAAACCAAACAATGCTCACTGAAACCCCAAAGCTGGATAAACAAGCGAGATCAGTGTTGGCACCAGTTTAACTTCCAAGGTGTAGTAACAACACCCTGGCACAAACATGTTGCCATAGGCAAGAATGTAGTCTCCCATATTTAAAAATAATGTGCTATTTCTAATGCTGAAATGCAGAGCAAATCATAATGCTGGGGCATGTACAGAGCAGGGACAGCCAGTTCATCAGCCACTGCAGGTGTTGTAAAGCCATTTGATTTTACTCTGCTTCTCCTGCAACTGGTCCAATCGACCAGGTCATCTGTGGATGCTGAACTAGGAATGAAAAGAATATTTGAAAGTATTGGATCAACATTAAAATTATGGTCTCCTGAGAGTTGGGAAAACCCAATGAGGAAAATTCACCTACATAAAGAATCTTTGGGGACAGTACAGACTGCCCCAAAGGGGCGGTCTGTTCCCGCCCCAAGAAGTAGCGAGATGGGGCCAAGGCTGCCTCACCCCACCACTTCCGAAAGCTGCGGGGAAGCGGCAAACTGCCGCTTCCCTGCAGCCTCAAAGTGGGGTGCAACAGGTGCTCTGGGTGCCCACTGAACCCTGCTCTCCCTGGTGTTGCTGAGGGGAGAAAGGGGTCGCCGTCACGGTCCCTTTCCCCCCGGGTCCTTGGCACAGCCATCTAAAGGCCATGTCAAGGACCCGGCACAAAAAAGGAGCTCGATTTCCGAGCTCCTTTTGGTGCTGCTTGGCACCCTCCCGTGGTGCCACTCAGAGCTCTTTTCCTGCTGTGACTGGTGGGAAAAATGCTCTGACATAGCTCAGTTGTAGACTATGTAGTAAAGGGATTAACTCTTAGAAATTCAGTGGGGAAGGAAACTCATGTGGAATATAAGCACATCTAGTGGATAGTAAGGGCTCCTTTGTATGTGATAATAAATTGTTTAACTGAAAATGGCTGATAAGAACATTTACTATACCTGCTAAAAAAGCTGACATAGACCTTCTTGATAATATACTTCTACAGATTGTCCAATATTTTTGATAAGCTACTTATTGAAAAGTTATGCTATGGTTCAAGTAAGCATGTTAGAATACCAGGAATTCAAATGAATATCCGGCAGAAGACTCCAATGTTTGCTATAATACCAAACTGTGATATTTGTTTACTGAATTAAACGTTCTCCTCTTTAAGTCTCAGAGAGACCCCTAAATAGCTTACACAAATACAGGAAGCCCTATATTACCTGCTGGGTTAGAGACCAGAGGACTGTCAGAAAGTAGAATTGGTTGAAAAGTAGAACCCAGAGCAAATGCATTTTCACAACTGAAAATATAAAACAAACAAACAAAACAAAACAAACAGCACATTATAGATCACCTTTGAATGTGAGCCAAAGCTAAATTAACACACTATGTGCACACACGCACACACGCACACACACACACACACACACACACACACACGAGCAAGCAAACTGTCCCAAATTTGCCTCATAGGCAAGAAAAACTGATGAAATAGCAGAATCCCTGTCAAATTAATGGACATTTTCTGTACATTACTAGTGTTGAAAGTGAGAAGTGAGGGGCTGTACAGATGAGCAGCATATAGCCATCACTTTTTTGGCCAGATCATGGCTGCAGCAACTCCATGCTGTGCCCCTGATCCGACTTCTGGAGAGCGCAAAAAAGAGCCACCAAACTCTCCAAGAGATGCCAAAGCCATGATGGTGTGGCTTTGTGATGCCCCTTCAGTGCTTCATCATATTGACGCAGCACTGGAGGGGCATCATCATGGTGCATGCAATCTGGAAGGGCACTCAGGGTTATCATGATGCCCGGGGATCAGGGTTAGGGCATGCAGCATGTGGACAGTGTGCCCTAACCCCACCCGTAGGCTGGCACAAAATGCCAGTCTGTATAGCCTTCACAAATGCTTCACAAAGCAAGGCATGAAAAAGTAGGGGCATCCTTTTTTACTTTTTTAGTTTAGGAAGGTCAAACTTTCTGCTGGACTCTTCCTCCATTAGATTTCTTCCAGTCTCTAAGGTACAATGCCAACCCACAATGGGGTTATGAGAGTATATCTTTATCCAGAAATCTATAGCAGGAGAAAATAAGCTTGGGAAACCATGGGGCTTGACAGATGGGTGGCATCCAGCCACTCCTTTAATGGCCAGATTGCATGCTGCAGCACCGATAGCAATTGCATGCTGCAGCACCGATTTGGCCTCTAGGGAGCACAAAAAGGAGCTGGGAAAACCAGCTCCTTTTTGTGCCCTCTAAAGGGTGTCATATGCGCCGCAGCATGTCTTCCTGACACCTTTTTGGCACTGCATCATCTACATGCAGCACCAGCCATCTAGAAGGGTGTGCAGCATCATGATATCATGAGGTGGAGTCACACTGTCCAATGTGTGGATGCTGCACCATGGCTTCACCTACAGCCGGCACAAAGTGCTGGTCTGTAGAGCCCCATAGACTGAAAAGGGAGGAAAGCTGGGATGAAAATATATCCTCATTTTCTCCTCTACATGAAATTGACCTTTCATAAGGCTTCCATTAATTGGGACAAAAACTGGGAAAGCATGCTAATATTATTACTTGTTAAGATTTTACTGAAATTAATTATAATCAAATTCATTGCAATAATTAAGCATTGCCAGCTCTTTTTTAGTGTACCATAGTATAGAGAAGTATTTAAAAATGTGATTTCCTAAAGTGATCTTCTGCATATATTACAACATGGATATTGGAAACTTGGGAGGATGTTATTAATTAGACTGCAGTGGTGCATGATGTCAAGCAGTTTTATCATACTTGGCCCATTTTCTAGGACATGTTCCAGACACCAAACACCAGATGAGTGCTGCCTAATCATAATCATTGTTAGCTGGAAGATGTATTTTAGTAGAAATGGAAGAAAGTGGGTGTCACGACAAAACAAAGTCTGAGTGATGATGTGCTCCCTCATATAATATCATTTGAGTCTCTGCTCATCTAAGGAAACATTTTAGAATTTGTAATTTTATTTTTCTATATATTTTCATCTTTATAACCTGCCTCAGAATTTTCTATTCTGCAACAAATTGAGCTCATCTGTCCTCCTTTACAGCTGATATAAATAAAAGAGTCGGGTTAAGACATGTACATTATTACTTTAGGGCAGAAATCCTCATTGGGGAATATACCTGCATTACATAGTTACACCTATGTAGTTGTGTATCCTGATGCTAGCCTACTTAAACTCATCTTGTAAGTAGTCCAGCCTCCACCCCAACATAGTAATTTCTGTGTAATCGGTGAGTGATGGAATGAGTGATGAGGTATCCAGCAAGTTCCCCATATCTGTGAGAAGCATCTGCCAGGATCTCCTAGGTATCCTTGACTGTTGTCTACAAATGATGTCTGTGTAGTATGTCTAGCTACAGGAAAATAGCTGGATGTGTCCCGACTCATCCTCTTGCTTTCTGACAACACAGAAATGTGCATTCTAGTGATAGGGGCTTCACTGTTTACAAGGCAGGTTAATGTGGGGGATTTCACCAACAGGATGCCAGTTGAGAATTATAAATGTTCAATGGACCAGATGAACATCTTTGTGGACACCATCTAGATACAACTAAATCCACTGCCAACTCAACACATTCAGGATAGAAATGTATGCTAACACATGGCAAAGGCCAACTTTCACCCTGTTAAATCATGATAGGCTCCACTTCCTTCATTTTAGGGTGAATATTAGCCAAAAATAGTAGTGGAACTAACTGAAAGTCTACTTCCAGTTTTGAGTTTCCAGATATTTTGGCTAATTTGAGATCGGTCTGAAAAAATAGGGGGATGAAAAAAAAATAGGGGGAAGAGCTGTGAATGTTTAGAGGAGTGGTGACTGAAACCTTTAAAATGTTGACACCTCCACCCATTTAACTATGAGTACATTATTAGAATTGGGGGGGGGGGTGAGTAGGGGCATAAGTCCACCTTTCCCACCCTATTTTAATACTAATACTAATACTAATACTACTAATAATAGCTTCTCATTGTCTTCAAGTTCCCACAAGCTTGAAAATACAAAATAAATAAATAAATAAACTGAAGTAGTCACATTGCATGATGAACAGAAAGTGGAGAAATGCTAGCAATCATGGCAGCAATTGTAGAAGAGGTAGGAGGTCAATTGTGCTCTAAAAAAAGCTAAAAACAGGAGTAAAGACAGGAAGAACACTGTGTGCTATCTGGGAAACAGAATACTGAAGCATTAGTTCTGAAAACTAGAGATCCTTAAGAGAACAGTGATGCAATAAGAGAGTTCCAATAAGGCAAAAGAAACAAAGAACATGGGGTGAAGACCAAGACCTGCAGGAATAGGTTCACTCATAATAGGACTGGGAAACAAAAGGAGAAATAACAAGCAAGAATTATGTCTCCAATAAGAGGACATGTATTGCTCTAAGTCATGCAAACTTGAGAAAAAGCCAAAGAGAAATGGGCCTAAATATGTGATTTAAATATCTGATTTAAAGAACTACTGTAATCAAAAGTTTTCCTTTAAGATCCTAATCAGAAAGAAATGACAAAATAGATAGCTGTCCTGTTTCCTTGGGGTGGGTCAGTTCAAGGGAGAGCTGAAAATCAAAGTGAGCGACAGACAGACAGATAGACAGACAGACAGACAGAGGCTGCATCTGCACTACATAGATAATGCAGTTTGATACTGCTTTAGTTATTATAGATCAGTGCTAGGAAATTCTGGGATTTGTAGTTTTGTGAGATATGTAGCCTTCTCTGTTAGAGAGTTCTGGTGGCACAACAAAGTACAAATCCAGGAATTCCATAGTATGGAGCCATGGCAGTTTAAGTGTTGTCAAGCATCATTATTTCTGCAGTGCAGAAGCAGCTAGAGTGTACTTTTTCATATACACATCAACTACATTTTCCCCTGTGGATTTAAAGTTGAAGTTTGGGTAATGGTACAGTTATTTATAAAAGAAGACACTTTTGTACTTGCTACCCTATTTCCTTTCTTAGCTCAACGAAACCTTTATCTGTGAGCTAACCCTTGGTACTCAAAGTAAAATGCACTTTGCACAGTTAATGATGCACTCTGTTTAATTTGCTTTCTATCGTCACTTTGCAGAATGCAAGGAAGAAGTAGTTTACAAATGTTGCCTGTTTCCAAACCCATAAGGCACAAATGGGTTCAAATGAAAGCAAAAGTTTAAAAGCAGCCATCCATCCCTAATATATTGAGACAGAGAGAGATCTGGAGCATGAAGAATATTGCAGGTTCCTGTGCTGAGAGATTGTCATGGAAGAAGTCAGGAGTTGTTGCTGAAGTTCACACATGGAAATGTAATTTACTTTACCACTAAAATGCTAGAAACAGGTTGTTTTTATAAATAGATCAAATGGACTCAGACCAAACTTTTTTTCTAGAAAATAGTTTGAGATTATGCTACCTTGGAAAAAGACTGCCCCACAGTTCGTGTTATTTTATTTTAACCCATTTTGAGTTTGATTCATGATGAAAAAAAAGTGGAATATAAATCAAATCCACATAAAGCCTATTGATGTGCTTTTTGTCACATAACATGGCAATGTCTGGACAGATTTCCATCAAATTTGGCAAGTATGCTTAGGATAATCTGATTTAAAACCTGGATATAATGTGTTCATGTAAGACACACTATCAATTTCCTCAAAAACAGCTGGACAGATGTGCATCAAATTGGGGAGTATGTTTGGGATGGACTGACTATATGTGTTTGTGTGTGGGTGAGTGGGTGTGTGAGTGTGTGAATATGAGAGAAAACCATTGTAGAAAGATCCAATAACTAATCCAACTGATGCTGGGAATTGTGCCAGTAAAGAAATATAAAATAGGACTTGCCATTGATTTTGGCTAACTTATACCTGGTCTGTTTCTAGGCATTTATCTAGGGCTGAATAAAAATGGCCTCCCAAAATTCTCTACTCTGTTTGAGGCTAAACAAATTGACTGGAGGCATTGTGATTTTTATTTTAATGTCCTGATGAGAGGTGGAATTCCTCAAAGTTAGTTGAGGGGTAGACATTATTTTCTGAAAAATTTTGGTTCCATTGAGATTAATTGACACATGAAGAAAGCTGTTCAAGGATATAAGTCACTCCGCATTTTGAAATGAAACTAATAGACAAGTGTATGGTTCACAGTTATTCTTCAGTTTTCACACTTCTCTGAATTTTATTATTCAGAACTTGAAAAAATTGTAATAACACGTCTATAACAATCCATACTTTAAACTTAAATATGACTACAAATGAAAACTGTAAGATAAAATAAATCTGTTAACATTTTATTGAGGAAATAAATTCAGTATTATGTATTTCAATAAGCATTTACACACACATTTTCTTAAAAAAATTAAATATATAAAACAGCAGATTAAACTGGGAACAGGTTGGACAGACTTATGAATGAACACACACTATTTCTAACATTTCATCAGCTAGACATGGATTGATCTGTAGAACATGGCCAAACCCATATTAAAATATTAAACAATATTAATGCTAGATGCATAGTTGCTCTGAAACCTATTCAGTGAAGGCAAATAGGTGGGATACAATGATGCTGTAAGTTTTTGAACTGTGATCAAGCCTTTCCAAGCACACAACTGCCCACAGAGTCCATCCTCCCTCATCCTGGCCAGCTCTTGATTCAGTGTGCTTAATGACAACCACATGAAAAGTGTCTTACTTTCCTCAAAAGTTCCTTGTGTCAGCATCTTCTTGCCAAATGTGCAGCCAGTGCAGGTTCCTTGTGATCAAAATAGTTCTAAATCAGAGTAGTGCATCTAGACTCGTATGACAGAACAGAATTTGGAAGTAATGAGTTACAAGCAACATTGTAACTAGTTACTATTTCTGACATAAGTATGCAAGGAAGCCACATGTGAAAAGTACCAGAACAAGTGAGATTGAAATTGGTATAATGAGAATCAGTTTCTAGTTATTTTCAAAAGTTCCTTTTAGAGGGGCATTTGAAAACCATATTGACATGAGTTCAAGTTTTATGCTATTTTCTTATCAATCCTAAGATATTTTTCTCTTTTAAAAAGGAAATGAGAGCAGTAGAAAGGCAACAAAGAGTGCAATGACCCATATAAGAATTCACTTTGCAAGAAGGGATAGCAGTGCATTACTTTTCAAATACTGTAATGAGTAAAAAAAAAATGATTTTCCCCCCAAAATCAACTTTCTAATCTCTGAGGGAGAGATGTGTAGGGATTCTATTGAATATCAGCTGTGGGGATTCATTTTATATCTTCCAGAATGGCTGGAACGGCCACTATGATGTTGCTTGTAAAGTCACTGTTGCCTGAGTACATAGGCAGAGCTTTATGTTTCATTAGCTTTGATCAAAGTCTCAGCCCATATGCCTTCTTATCAAACACCTGGGATAAGCAGCAGGACACACTAGATAACATAGAAGATAACGTTTGAAGCCACTAAAACATTAAATCTGTTAAACAGCATCCAGACAAAATAGATGATAAAGAAAGCAGATTTGTGCTACCTTGAAAAGGCGAGAAAATAGTTAGCTGTTTGTTTATTCTTGGATTTTTTTTTTCACTGCTAGCATCAGGGAGAGGTATTTGTGAGAATTTTCTGTCTGAGGTGCAAAGGGGTGGGATTGAGTACTGTGGGGCAGGGTGGGATTACATTTTCTTCTCCACTTTTTACAGTAGAACTCCCATTTTAATCCAGCTGCAGTGGATATGAATATGTAATGTGCAATATGACCATACTATTTCACGTTTCCAATGGCTCCTTCCCATCTCCAGATGGGCTGGATTGCAACATGCCTGAAACCACCTCTGCAAGATAGCACTTTGATAATTAATAAGCAATTCAACAATGAGTAATTCAACAGTGAGGTCATATTACCATTCATTCAGATGCAGTGATATTCTCACCATTTTTGTTCTAGCAGTCTTTCTTCTTTATTGTCACCAGGGCACTAGTACATGAAGGAGCCTGAACCATTTCTATATTAAAAATAGGGATATATTCAACTGTCTTGACAAAAATAGCTTTTTTGTACCTTCTGATGTACAGAAGAAGAAATGCACCATAGCTCAAGAAACTGCAAGATCTATGAGGTATTTTGTTGTTAGTTGCCCTTGAGTCAAGTCATGGTGACCCAGTGGGTGAGATATCTCCAAGAATCCCTATCCTCTACTGACCTGTCCAGATTCTGCAAGCCCTTGTCCACACACACACCCCGACTGAATCTTTCCATCTGGTTTGCGGTCTTCCTCTCTTTCTTCTACCTTCTGCTTTTCCTAACATTATTGTTTTTTATAGTGATCCATGCCTTCTCATTATGTGTCCAAAGTACAATAGTCTCAACTTAATCATCTTTGCTTCCAAGGAGATCCCTGGACCGATCTATTCAAGAATTATTATTATTATTATTATTATTATTATTATTATTAACCTTTATTTATATAGCGCTGTAAATTTACACAGTGCTGTACATACAATCTTAAATTAGACGGATCCCTGCCCTCAGGCTTACAGTCTAAAAGAGACAACACAAAAGGAAGAGGGGAAGGTGATGGGAAAGGGGGTGAGGTCCGGTGGTTCTTCTCTCCCTCTTGGGCCTGGACCAAGGCAGATGGACTGGAGGGAGGGCATGGCTTCTTAATACAAAGTTAAAAGGGGGCATCCTGGGGCAGATGGCACAGTCCTGGGAAAGCTTCCCTAAATAATATAGTCTTTAACTCAGTTTTGAACCTGGTTAGGGAAGTGATGAGGCATGCATGTGGGGGAAGAAGGTTCCAGGAGTGAGGGGCAGCAAGTGAGAAGGGACGAATCCGGGACGGGGCAGTGGAAATCCTCAGCTGGGACAGGAGACCTTGACTACCAGAACGGAGGGTATGAGAGGGAGTGTGAGGAGAAAGAAGTTCAGACAAGTAAGGAGGGGCCAGTCTGTGGAGGGCTTTGAAAGTCAATAACAAGAGCTTGTACTGGATGCGGAAGGGGACGGGGAGCCAGTGAAGGGAGGAGAAAAGAGGAGAAACATGGTCAAAGTGGCGAGCAGATGTGATAATACGTGCAGCTGAGTTCTGGACAGAGATTAAAGGATGGAGATGAGAGAGAGGAAGCCCTGTCAGAAGGAGGTTACAATAATCTAGTCGTGATACCACTAGGGCATGGACCAGAGTCTTGGCGGTGGAGGCTGAGAGGAAAGGACGGATTTTAGCAATGTTGTAAAGAAAGAATCTACAGGTCTTGGCAGTGGCCTGAATCTGGGGGCTAAATGACAGCGAGGAATCAAAAATGAAGCCAAGACTGCGGGCTTGCTGAACCGGTTGAATAGAAATGCCGTCAACAGCAACAGAAAAGGAGTATTGAAGGGTGGGCTTAGGTGGGAAGATGAGAAGCTCTGTCTTAGACATGTTGAGCTTCAAGCGCTGATGCCGCATCCACTGAGAGATGGCAGCCAGACAAGAGGAAACTTGCTGTTCGAGCCCCGGCGAAAGGTCAGGGGTTGAAAGATACAGCTGTGTGTCATCGGCATACAGATGATAGGAGAAACCAAAAGAACTGATGAGTTTACCAAGGGACAGTGTGTAAAGAGAGAACAGAAGGGGACCCAAGACAGAGCCCTGAGGAACTCCAACAGATAAGGGGACAGAGGAGGAAGTCTGACCACCTGTGACCACAGCAAAGGATCCGTCTGACAAGTAAGATTTGAACCAGTTGAGAACAGAGTCGGAGAACCCGAGATCAGAAAGTAAGTCAAGCAAGAGACAGTGGTTCACGGTGTCAAAGGCCACAGACAGATCTAGAAGAATGAGAATAGAGTAGAGGCCATTTGCCTTGGCCTGCAAGAGATCATTTGAGATTTTGATGAGGGCTGTCTCTGTAGAGTGCCGTGGGCGGAAACCAGACTGAAACGGGTCCAGGATGGAATTGGCTTCAAGAAACTCAAGAAATTGGCTTCAAGAACCCATTTGTTTGTCTTCTTGGCTGTCTGTGGTATCCTAAGCACTTTTCTCCAACACCACATTTCAAATGAGTTGATTTTCTTGCTATCTGCTCCCTTCATTATCCAGCTCTCGCATCTGTACATGGTAATTGGGAATATAATGGCCTGAACAATTCTAACTTTAGTGCTCAGTTGTATGTCTTTGTTCTTCAGTATCTTTTCCAGTTCTTTCATGGCTGCCCTTCCCATTCCTAGTCTTCTTATTTCTTGACTCCAGTTTGATTGTAGATATGGGGATTCTTTAACTATTTCAAATTCTTCCTTGTCTAGATTGAATTTTATTCAAAATGCTTTAGAGAAATATAAATCACACACAAAACAATGTAAAACGTGAATAGCTAAAATTCGCAATGCAAAGGGATCTTGTAGCACCTTTGAGGTTAACTGTACAAAATATCTTGTAGACTTGGTCTACTTCCTCAGATGCAAGACCAAGTCTACTAACATGCACAGACCAAGTCTATTAAAACTGATACTACATCTACTTTTGCATAGTTAGAGCCAGAACAGACCAGCTTTAAAAGCTGGCTTTCCAGCAGCTTGGGTGCATGGTGTTTATATGCCATACACCCCCAAGACATCTTGAAGCTGCCTAGCTGTTTACATGTGGGCAACTTCAAGATGTTCTTGTGGCATAGTGTTTATATGCTGCCTGCTACTGGAGCATGTTGCAGCTGGCTTCAAGATGCTGCAGGGCATCAAAGCTGGCTTTTTATCACCCAAAAAAGGAGAAATTCTTTGCCACTCCTTTTTTGGGCAGCAAAGAATTTCTCCTTTTTTGGGCAGCTGCAAGGCAGATTGGGGCCACAGCATGTGGTTGCCACAGCCCCAATCTGGCTTCAGAAGGGGCAGCTTCAAGCCACCCCTTCTGGCTGTCTATTTTGTCCCTTAGTCTCAAAAGCACTATAAGATCCTTCTGCATACTGATATTCCAGACTAATGTGACTGTGTCCCTGAATTCTACCCAGCTAAAATTCATGTAACTTAAAAAAAGTGCACAAAAACATATTTTAATCAATAGGGAAACTGCATACATTTGATAAAATACATAAATAAATACACACATTAGGAAAAATGTGTTAAAATCCATGCAAATGCACTGCATGAAGAAAAACAACATGGCACAACCTGATATGAACACACACACACACACACACACACATATATATATATATAAAATTGATGGTAGGTTTGGTAAAAACAATAAAACAGCATCTGGTGAGGATTTTTCACATCTCTACGTTCATGACATAATCGGAGAAGAATTAAGCAGGCTGCATCTATACTGCAGAATTAATGCAGTTTGATACTGTTTTAATTGTCATGACTCAATGCTATGGAATTTTAGGATTTGTAGTTTTGTGAGATATTTAGCCGTCCCTGTTAGAGTGCCTCAGTGTCACAGCAAAAAACAAATCTCAGTACTCTATTTGATGGAGCCATGGTGTCAAACTTCATTAATTCTGCAGTGTGGCAGCAAATGTAGTCTCACTTGCAATTCATGTCTTGTGCATTTAAAAGTTCAAGATATCACTTATCAAAACCACAATAAAAAAGAAATCCCACAATGGTTTTCAATAAAGTGTTTTGTTTTTGTTTTGAAGTGGGTATAATTGCTTAATAAGGGTTTATTTATTATTGCAAGCTAAGGAATACTGTCTCAAAATAATTAATACAATTACTTGAAAAAATAAACAAATAGAAAGCACAGACTTCCCTAGCTATTTTTGTCATTGCAAAACATAACATTTTATCCATAATTGGTAGTTACACAAGCATATTTCTTTCTCCCAGTATGGCATGGGAAACTGCCATGGGCAGGCTATTCTTTTTGTGAGATCAGTAAGAGATGGATAAAACCCACCTGGTGAGCACAACATTCCCTTTGTTACAAAAGATTCACAGCTCTGGAAACCCAAACAACATTTAAAGCCAATGAAGATAACTTGAAGAAGATTGTGTTTAAAGAAAATGCTCAGCACTTAATTGTTGCAATTTTTGTTGTTGTTGTTTCCCTACCTTCTTTTTCTCCCCTAGGGCCATGGTTTCTCTGCATTTCTCTGAATTTCAGACAAACCCCCTTTTCTCCAAATAAATAAAGAATTGTGTTGGTACTCTTTCAATACATATATAGAGAAGATTGGCTTAAATACATGTCTGTGGGGCTAAACAGACAAGCAAAAAGAGGTGCTTTCAGGCTGGCTTGAAGGCGTGGCGTTTAGATGACACGTGCCTTGAAGCCAGCAGAAAAGTGCCCTTATGCAGAGAAAAGCCATTTCAAAAAGAAGCAGCTTTTTCCACTTCTTCCTGGCTTGAAGCCATGTCATGTGGTCATGACATGAGCACTCCAGCTGCCTTGGGAGCCAGCAGTGAGGTTGGTGGGGTTTCAATGTGGCTTCAGAAAAGGCAGCTTCAAGCCACTTTTTCCTGCCCATCTGTTTTGCCCCAGAGTTAAACATAAATGGCTTAAGCATAAAAATCACTGTTAGAAACATATGACTCTGAAGGTTACATGTTGGTTGATATTAATGGCTCTCTGGGACCTCAGAATTTATTCATAGTTGCATGTGGAAACCACTGAAACCTGGGGAATGAAAAGAAAAACCTATGAAATAATGTTCTTTTAATATACCTTTAACTTCAGGATGCCATTTCTAAGTACACACTTCTCTAATGATATTAAATTCCCACTATAGATTGATATTCACTCCCAATGTCCTTCATATCCTTAGAGAGATCACTGTACTCCTTTTTAAAATACATTAGTCATTCATTAAATCCTGTGAAAAATCCAAGCTCCCAGAAAAGAGGTTTACTTCTGTTGCCTAACTATTAATAGATAACTCCCAGCTGCTCCTTCATTTTTCTTCTTTCATGAAAGATGTAACTACATGATTAAAATGGCATGCAATTCTGGAGCTATTATCAATTATACTAATTAAGGTCAAATAGAATGGAACAGCAGCCTTTGTTGGGGGGGGGGAGAGAACATAAGCAATAAAACCCACAATGAATCCAAAGGTATCATATGTACATATGACAGCTTCTGCAGGCGTTATTATTAATTATTTCCATGTGATTCTTCCAGATTCAGAGGTAATAAGACATTTTGTTGTTCATTTGCAGCAGGGAACCAAACTAATACTTTCAAAATCAATGCCTTTTGAATAGCATGGGACAGGTGGCCTATTTGTACCAGAAAAAATAATTTCTCTGTTTAATTAGGACTGATTTAAATTTGTGTAAATGTGCCCTTACAAAGTGTAAAGGTGCACTCACTAGTCCTAAACACCAGTCCTCCTGGAAACTTTCTCTGAGCCATATAGTTGGTAACTATCTGATAAAATGGCAAGGCTGAGAAGGATTATAATCTCTGTGGTGTGACTTCTCTGTCTGCCAACAACAGTAATTTCTTTGCCTTTCCTCTGCTCTAATTTTTGGTGTGTGTGTGTGTGTGTGTGTGTGTGTAGAGGGGAGAGTTTTAGAGAAAATACAGGGAATCTCTATGAATTTGCAATGATTATACTATATTATGTATGGGCACATATGGCTATGTGTACATATATTACAATTGTGTCCATATTTTACAATATATTGTATATGGACAACCTCACTGGTGGCTGGTGAATCCATTGTCATGATGACTGCAAATACCCTTTTACCGTTACTCATCTCACAATTGGTCCAAGACATGCAGGAGCTAACCTGAAGTAAGTTTGGTGTCATGCCCCTGCATGAAAGTTCTCATTCTGAGGATGAAGCAGACCCACACATCAGACTACACCTTGACAGTCCAGCTTCTGAAAAGGAAGCTGACTTACTACAGCTGGGCCTTCCTCCACCTCAGTTTGACAGCCAGCTGTATGAACCACAAGAGCAGTAAGTAGGGGGGGGGGGCATATCACCTCAAGAAAGAAGAAGGCTCTGGAATCTGGAACAAATCGAGTTTTCTCCCCCAGGCAAAATGAGAGGCTGCATGGATGCAGCAGGGACACGATCTCCTGAAATATGGTCTGCAAGTAAGGTGGACCTGAGTCATGCTTTAAAAGGCAGAGCTTTTTTCTGTTACTGTTGCTGGAGCCAAACTGAATTGCTTTCTGAAGCCTACATATATAGAAACCTGACACTGAAATTTAGGATCCTGGGCTGTTTCTTGACCTTGTTATCTGCTACTGTGGATTGTGTATAGTATTTATAGCTTTGGACCCTGGGTGGTTTGATGCTGAATTCTGCTTGCTCCTTTGGTTTCAGAATGCCTGGCACACCTTCTCATACAATTCAGCAGCTTGTCACCATTCTCAAGATAAACCACAATTCACATGCTTTATACAGTGATCTGGTGCTATTTGCATAGCTGGCTGCAGTTAACTAACCCATCATCACTGCTCCCATTGTTGAACTTCCCACCTTCCCACCTTCTACATCACAGGGGGGAAAGTCTGGCCTTCAGACTATTGAATCACTAAAATGTGGCCTCCAAAGTTCCCAAAAACACCAATACCAAAAACACCAATGTAAAAATGCCAAAAATTGTCCCCAAAATGGCAGCCAAAGTGATGTAATATCTCTTCTGATGCACTAAAACACAACAGTGTGGGCCAATTGGGAGCCTGAAATGAGGCATAGCCCCTGTATATGTCCAGTCCTACTCTACATGTTCTCACTGTTGCTCTGATTTTAATGCCACTCTTCATTTTGCACTCAGACTTCTCCATTAAAATTGCACTGCCTGCCAAAAAGCTGTTTTTGTATTGTGTATAGTGAAGACTAGGAACAGAAGGCAATGGCATTATGTGACAATCTTAGGGATGTGTTTTTGTCTGTTTCAGTCTTACATGTGAGAATTAAGCATTCCAAAAGCTGCCTGTCTTCTGGATGGGATTATGAGGGTCCTCTCCCCACTGTATTTTTGATTATTGATTAGTCCACTGCTTCCACCACTTCCACTGCCTCCTGCAAATACTGTATTCTAGCAAAACCTATGCTCCACTAGCATGATTCAGGCAACCAAATCCTACCTGCATACAGTCTTTCACCATCCATAAATACACCTATTTGAATTAGTGGTTTCAGGGAAGACATGAAATGACTAATGATCAGAGATGGAAGATTCAGACTTCCCCGTTCTTGCTATCCTAAGTAGTAGGGACAATTTCCCCTCCCCCTTGCATCCAGGTAACCATTTTTTCTGTCTTCAAGTTTCTCTACCCCCAGCCAGCTCTCCATGATAACTGAATATGTGTCTTCACTACACAGCTATAGCAAATTGATACCACTTTATTTGTCATGGCTCCATTCTGTGGAATCATTAGAAATGTAATTTTAGTGAGATACCAAGAATTCTCTTCAAGGTGGCTCTACAGCTGAAGCTTCCAGACATGCTCTAGAACTCTCTCTAAGGATTCCTTAAAATAGTGCCATGAGAATTAAAGTGGTATCAAATTGTTATAACTATCCAGGAAGGAAAAAAGTCCTTATAAGTATTGACTTATTTTTTTATTTTACTTGCACATTCATAATTTTACATCTAAACTCTTTCTTGAAATATTTCCAAATTGCCATAGAAAGGTATGGGAATTGAAAGTCTTTGTAAGTGAGTTTCCTGGAAATACATCTGAATGGGGAAAATATCTGGTAGATTCTCTCCCCCACCCCACCCCCAGAAAGGACAGAAACAAAGATAGGGACTTTCTGTTTTTTCCAATCCAACCAGATGGGCCCCATATTGTTCATATTCCCTTTTAGCATATTCATTTGGATTTCTTTTGATGCAGGGTGCTTCTCAAGATGTTGCAAACTCCTCCTAAAAGGTCTGCTGCTATACTGCCCTGGTTTGTGAATGGTGCCATTTTGCCAATGTGAAAAATGACAATCTATGAATAGGTTTGCTGTTAGTACATTATTTATGCCCTGTTGGCAAGTGAAGCCAAATATGTTTTGGGTGGATGCATGTCAGGGAGAGTAAGGAATGCTAGTTTTGGACTATATATCTACAAGATCATATTATTATTTTGAACAGAGTGAAGATGTTTTTGGAATAATCCTTCTATGTTTTGAGTATGTTGACATATTTTTTTTTTGTAATGAGTGATTTTGAACTATTGCCACCAGATATTGAATAATGTATGTAGAAGAGAATCATCAGGGGTCTGGAAAGGACTGCATGAGAGCGCCAGGGAGCATAAGCAATGTCTGTGACCAATTAGAGCAGACACAGCATGCAAAGCACACTGCACTTAAATTATTCAGACTAGATGGGTGTAGTAATTAAATACACATACCACTAGTTCCTAGTAGCGTTACATACTAGAGAAGGCACTACAAGATGGAATAAGAACCCATATTCAAATAAACAAGCAAACTAAAACAACACATACACACATGCACCTTGGTTCATCTTCTGCACCATTTAGGCTATACAGAATTTACCCAGTCTCGTGTATTACTCTTACTTACAATTTATGACCTCTGAAACTACAAATTTAGTTGATCTTCTAGCTCAATACTTTGTACAGAAGGAATACACTGGTCAGATATTCAACAAGTACAGAAGATTCCACACACACCACACACAGATTCAGTGCAGTGCTACCTGATGCATATGGAAACAGTGCTTGCCCACTGTCACAGCAACTGTGAAAGCAGAAGCATAAATATTCAAGGTACAGGAGTCCCCCCCCCCCCCACGCTACAGAGGTACCTGATGAACTACAGCTTTATGTATCTGACAAGGTATACAGCTTGCTAAAACACTATTTACTCAAGTGGTTTAAGATGAGATGCTGATGGCTTATAGCAGCGATCCGTTTGAAAATAATCGATGTAGCACATGATCATGGGGACCTTTTTTTTTTTAATGATCTTTGTAATAGTAAAAGTTTCAACACAGATGAGAATTCTTGTGGAACAGATTCTCAGCTAGTGGCATAGAAACTCAATAAGAATTGCTCCAGCTGACAATCTAATGCATCAACCTTTGACTTCATATTTTGTTTTTGTAACCATTTCCTCATTTCTGTTCTTTTCAAAGCCCTGCTCTCTGTGAACCACACTGCAACTTAGTGAAGTTCTTCATTTACATGATTTTGCATTATGATTGAGATACTAGTTGCTGTATTTTCCCCCTTTTAAATATGGAATAATCTAGGTAATAATAATGAATAATAATAATAATTTATTTTTATTTATATCTCGCCTCTCCCTGCAGATCAAGGCAGGTTACAACATACCCAATACTACAATAAGATAGTTAACACATATATCACAACATTATATAATCCCCAATTCCTCAACCTTGAACTGAAACAATAATATAAAATACAAACAAAATAAAATGTGAATTAAAAAATTATTAAAATAGGTGAGCAGAACAGAGACATCTTGGGGGCAGATAGGGGCTATCATGTTTGTGTGATGGGAGGTCATTCTGGAAAGGCCTGCCAGAAAAGATCTGTCTTGACAGCCTTTTTAAAGGCATCGAGAGTGGTAATATGATGGATCTCCTCCAGCAGGTTGTTCCATATTTTAGGAGTGGTAGCTGAGAAGGCCCTCTGGGAAGTCACAGCCAACCTGGTTTTCTTTGGTATATTTAAATGTTGCTAGTTCAGTCATGTGAATATGGATTTCTTAAAAGAACAATTGGTTTGCACTGCCCAAGTGGATAGAGTGACACATAAGGGTGAAAACTTACTTGTACACCTCTTCTGAGGGCTGCAATGTTGAATAATACAGCAGGCAGCAGTATTCTTGCACATACAATACTGTTTTCTGTTAAAGTCAAGCACATGCTAATAGTGCACAATATTTTTCCTCCATCGTTGTCCTTCAAAGAAAATCTCATACTAGAGTAAGGCTCCATTTACAAAAGTGGACAGCAGAAGCAAAATTTTACAATTAAGCACTAACATGGAAAGCATTTTGTTATCCATGGGGGACCCATTCCAGACACCCACACACACAGAGAGATAGCAAAAACACAGGATCTCAGTTCTTTCCTATGGCCACACAATGTGTACGTGGCCATTTAAAACAATGGGGTTTGCCATCTGTGGAAGCTCAAATCTGTGGGTGGCAAGCCCACAAATAATGAACCTTCTGTACCTTCTAACAGCTCTGTCTGAAGAATGTGGAGATCCATTATGTTTATTTTTCAGATAATTTTCCAGTTGGTTCCAGGTGGGACAACTGTTGATGGTGAACGTTTTGATTATAATAATTTTTGTTGTTGTTAACTGTCATCAGGTCAACTTTGACTTATGGTGACCCTATGAATGAGAGACTTCTAAGTCACTCAAGGCCATGGCTTCCTTGACTAAGTATATCCATCTTGAATGTGGTCTTGAATTGTTTTTTCTAGTGAGTCCTGTCTTCTCATGATGTATCCAAATAATAATGATATAATAAAAGCAATGAATAAAAATGTTTTTCTCAGGTGCTGGGAAACCATGATGAAAATGTTTTCTTTTCTGCACAAAATTTACAGGCCATTTAGTTAATGACTTATTTTGCAAAATTCACAGGCTTCCTCACTGCCACCACAAAACAGCATTTTGTGTGCAAAAATGCAAGTAATACAATGTGTGATTTTGTGCAGAATAAATACTGGATTGCAAACAGTCTTTCAAAATGGCATTTCTTTCTTCCAAAACAAAATTAGAGAATAATTCTACCTCATTTACTCCCTCCCTCTTTCCCTCCCTCCCTCTCTCTTACAATATTTGTATATTTACACAAACACACACAGTTGAATAGCTGGTTCTCTGACTCCCTCCCTGGCACATTTTAGTGTGTGAGTGTGAGTGTATATGTATGTGTGAGATGAGGAAACCTCAAATTCCACTTTGAGCCAAAATCAAGGATGGATCAGAACCAAATGTGAGGTAGTCATTTTTTTTATGATGTAGAAGTATTCGAAATGTACTGAAAACAACAGACTGTGATTATGTCTTCTTACTTTGTAAATGAATCTTTTTCTTTCATTCTTGTTCTTTCTTTAATGTGAAGAACACACATCTTCATGTCCGCCTTCAGCAATTGTCATAGCTATGTGCAGTATGTCTTTTGTAAACCTTTTCTATGCCTAGTGGGCCTTAACTGCCCTTTCAAGTCTAAGTCACCACAAAATATGTTGCACTGCAATACTAAATTGTTGCTGGGAAGGTATATCCCATTCACACACACACTCACTTCTGGGAAGATTGTTGTGAAAGTCAGTGGAAATAGAGAAGCCTGGGTGTGTTTCATGGTGAGAGAGTGAAAGATTTTTGTCATCATTCTCACAAGTTGTAATGCTCTAGTGTGTTGACCCTAAAGTAATAGCTGTGTCACACCATTGGCAGGAACATAAAAAACTGTGTTATAGCAGAAAGATTGTCCATATAACCAAGTATTGTCTTCTCTGTCTGGCTGAAGTTCTCAATGGTTTCAAGTGGAGCCCTTTTCTGTCACCTAATGTGTGGTACTATGATAAATTGATTCAATAATAAAATGAAGTGTGAAAACTGTTATAAGATTTCAAAGGACAGCATAAAACACATTAGCAAAAAAAAAAAAAAAAGGATGGGGTTATATAGCATATTTTATAGAAGGAATTAATAAGACTTCCTGTGAGGTTAATCAAATTAAAAACTGGAAAGAGTGGCTCTCTGAGGGGGTCAATGACGTCAACCCATATAAATGATAAGAATAAATGAAAATGATAATTTCAAGAAGGCAAACCTTTAGTCGTAAAGACTTTTGAAAAAGTTAGATGCTTCAAAGGAAGTTACCTGAAAAGAAACACTGTTCTGGTCTCTGTGGAGGAACCTGTTGAAAAGTGCTGAAGGGAAGAAACACTTAAATTGGTGATGGTTTGCTCAAAATTTCCATGGCAACAAGGATGCATCCCAACTTAAAACTGAATCATTTTCTGGTCCCTCAAAACAGACAAAATATTAGTATCAGCATTTGCTTTGTGAAGTTGAAGGCTTTCATGACTGGCCTCCATACTTTTGTGTGGATTTTTTGGGCTATGTGCTCATATTCTAGAAGACCATGGCCACATAGCCCTAAAAATCCACAAAAATATAAGCATTTGCATTATTACGCTATGCACAGGCCCCAAGATGTTCATTCTATTGGTTGTGTCTCATACTTTCCTTACCCTTTCTTCCATGAAGCAGATGCACATATTTACCTAACTATAAATTTATCTAACCCCATTTTTCAAGTCATCAAAGTTGATAGCTCTCATCCAGGCATGCATCTCCCACTACCACTATCATAATGTGATAGCTAATTCCACAATTTCATTCTGAATTGTATTCAAAAGGGTATCTTCATCATCAAAGACAAGATGGGAAGCAGGTCTTTCCTCTCCCATCTAGTAAACACCAATCAAGGTGTTTTAAAATAAAGAAGGAGGAGGAGGAGAAGAAGGAGAAGAAGAAATTTATTTCTATTTCCCGCTTCTCCCATTGGATCGAGGCGGGATTCCAACATGTATTAAAATACAATTACAAAGCAATACAGTCTAAAACATCCTAAAAACATCAAACCATCAATTAAAACCAGCTACAATTCAGTCCTTAGTCTAGTCAACTCTCCCATATTCCATTTGGGTCAGATAAAATGACCTGCAATCTGGACCAGCAAGGTGTCAAGCCAGTCTGATCTCAGTTAGGGGATGGTTCCATAGACAGAGTGGAATGAGTGACATATATATTCAGCAGCCTAGCTTCACAGGTTGATAGGACATGTAACAGGTCCTCTGCTGATGTTATTAGATCATCTTGGAAGATTTGGTGTTTCAGATATCCTGGCCCCAAGTTTCCTCTTTGCAGTTAGCAGCCAAGAAGCTAGGCACCCACAGCTGGCTTCTTTTTTGGTGCATCTCTTTAGCCACAATTCTTAAAGATGCTTTTGCTAATTATTATGAATGACATGACCAGAGAACACAACCAAGTAGGGTTTTATTTGATTAGTGTTTTCCATTCAGGTCAGTTCATTTGGTTCTTTAATGTAAATGTATTACTGAGGTTGCCATCCTCACCCAAAACTAAAATACTCTGTTGTGCCCAAATTTGTATATTTTTGAGGAACAATTGCATTTCCAAACTGATATCCCCTATTATTGCTTTTTGAAATGACAGATAAAGTTTGCAGTAGGATATGTGCCAATGTTATGATTTGGGGTCAATGAGTATGTGCCTTCAATGCATGCATGCTGACATTATGACTTGGAAGAGCACATTTGTGAAACAGATTAATTTTTCCTGATCACTGGCTGAGAAAACTCAAAAATCACTAAGCCAGTTCTGAATTCTGTCTATTGGAGTTTACCCATCTTTACTTGATATCTATTCTGAAATTCATTGAAATGAAACTCTCAGTTAATTCTCCTGATCATTGAATTAGATCTAAAAAAATTGCAAGGTTGATGTGGCATCACCCCACAGCCACTTATTTTAGATGAGAAACCATTGTGAACAGTACAATCAGTATAATCTATAATAATATCAGTATAGCATTGTTGCACTTTGTGTGGATGGGTGGAGGACTAAGGTGAGGGCCAGTTACCTTGTTAACATGTCTTTTAAAAAACCTGCCCTGCTGGCAACAGTAAAAAGTAGAAACAAATGCAGTTGGCCCTCCTTATCCATGGATTTGAGCATACACAGCTTGAAAATATTCCCCAAAAATATAAATTCCAAATAGCAAGCCTTGATTTTCCAGTTTATATATGGGGCACCATTTTGCTGTGCCATTATATTTAATGGAACTTGAGCATACACAGATTTTGTTATCCATGAAGGGTCCTGGAACCAAACCCCAGTGGATAACAAGAGCCCACTGTATTCAGAGAGCATGGGAGAGGAAGTAGCCATTGCTGCCTCTATATGCACATTAAGAGCATCTGTGCATTAAAAGGTAGTGGAGATATGGAATGGGGAGACAGCTTTCAAAATGGGAGAGGAAGAAACCACAGAGTGTTGATTGCCCATAAATTGTTTCCTACTTTGAATAGTCTGGATATCCTTGGCAACACCCTCAACACACCAGCTGAAAATGCTCCCAGGTCAGTAAATGGAAAAGTACTATTCATCCAGGACCTGATTTTGAATGAGCATGCTGACCAAGCTTGTATTAAAGAGACCTGGCTGGATGCTGGGGGATGAGGTTCTCAGTGTCACAAGTGATTATCCAATGAATTAAAGATATAGATTTACAGTTTCATAGAAGCTAATCAACTATGCATCCCATGATTTGGGAGACAAATAGAACATTTCTCCATGCAAGCTATTTGGATAACCTGAACATACCCAAACTTAGACAGGCATTTTTGTTAGCCAGATTAAACATACTACTTTCAGCCGTTCTTGAAGGAAGATATAAAAAAAATCCTTACCACCATCACTTGTGTCCCTGTGGACTGGAGGAAGTTGAGTAAACTGCTCATGTACTTCTTTGTTGCTCTCTTTATTCTGAAATCCGTAATAATTTCTCCAATATTACAAAGTATGACTGGTAGACAGGAAGAAACTTATGTTAACTATCTACTCGCTGATTGTAAGGTATCGATTACTCTGCGTGTTGTTAAATTCCTTGCTGCTGCTGTTAGCCAAAAAAAATTCCTGAAACAGTCTAAGATTGGAGAATAGTAAAGACAAAGTGTGTCAGAAGGTACAGTTGTTGTACAATTCTGATGTGTAATTACCTTGCTTACTCAATCCTGCCAAATCTTTAGAGTCGCATCCATGTATAGTGTTGCTCTATCGTATTTTATAAATATTACGGATTTATTATATCTTGCGACTGTTTTATTGTTTTTTGCTATTTTCAGTGCTTGGATATATGGCCTGAGCCTTTGCTATGTCTCTGTATAATAAAAATTTTATTTTATTATGCTGGCTAAATGGCTGTAATAAAGAATTGATTGATTGATAATTATGGGAAAAAAACTTTCTTTACTTGGATGGTTAACAATATTCACATATTTTTTTAAAACAATGCTTGGAAAGGTATTAAAAACAGTCCTGGAGGTTCCTGCCCCCTCAACCAAATCTCAGGAAACCTTCTTTGGACTACTATTCCTACTTGTTCTTGAAAGTAGAAATTGAAAAAGTGATGGATATCAGAGCTGTGTAAAGTTCAGATTTTTCCCCTGCCCCATGCAAAGCCTCAAAAATTTGATCTTTAATGTGATTCATTAGATTTTGTTTTTGTTTTTTAGATTGAATGAGCTGTTCTGAGCAATTGTGTTTAAAATAGCCTGCTCAGTGACATCGCCAGGGATATTCTTCTGTGGTTGTATCTGCATTGCAGAAATAATCCAGTTTGACACCACTTTAACTGTCATGGTTCAATGCTATGGAATTCTGGGAAGTTTGTTATGGCACCAGAGTAACAAACTACAACACACTACACTTGTGTGAATTCCCAGAATTCTATCGCATTGAAGCATGGCAGTTAAAATGATATTAAACCAGATAAAACAGATATGTCTGTTGTGCAGATACAGCCTGTGACAACACTGGTGTTGTCTTCAGTTTTTTTGAGGCTGAGATACCAAATCTTGAGATGCTACTGACCTAGTAATCCTAAAAAAAAGGCACCCCAATATTGGGTGTCCAGGGTTTTTGATAGCATATTAAACACTGGAATAATCAGTCTAAAATATTTCTGAACCATTTTAAGTGGTTCCACGTTTGCTTTTCATTCTAGCAGTCAGCTGAAGAAAATAGCTGGCAGGTATTTCTGCAATTTACTCTGCATTTATAGTACATGAAAGACAGACACCTTCAGAAGCCCATTATTATTTTTATTCATTTCTCTCAGTTCAGACAACTGAAATGCCGGTAGGTCCCTAGTATGCTATGAAATCTTGCAGTGTTGGTACTCAATGAATTGATTAGGATCATGAGATGATTGCTTCAGTTAGCTTTGTACAAGCCAAACCTCTGTATAGCCATCAATATTTTCATTATGTTGATCATAAACTGTCCTCTTCTAAATGCCAAAGAGCTGCAAAATTCTGTGATTCGGTATCACAACAGTTTTATGCAATGGTCAGCATTTTTTTTCATATTTTTGGTATGCTTTGCACTATGCATTATTTTTAATATGACATTAGGGAGACAAGAAAGTTTTATTTGGTTTACATTTTTAAGCAAAATGACTTAACTTGTACATCTTACACTAAAAGGCAAAAAGGCACCAGAGAAAAAAGGTGTCTTGTGGACTGCAACAAAATTTTCCAGTTTCCACTTGGATTTGGTTTATCTAAAATATTTCAGGTTTTTTTTCCATCTACAATCTTTTTTTTTTTTTTTTAATAGAGTAGGAATGAGAGGTGAAGGACGAAGAATTTTGTTTGTTTCCTCAATGTCTTTTTTTCTCATCCAAATTTAGCTTTCCATTACACCTTCTCTATTATTCCTTATGTCCATTGCTATAGATAGTCAGAGGCATCCCAAAAGAGACTCACCAACTTTAAAATGAAAAAAGAAAGAAAGAAAGAAAGAAAGAAAGAAAGAAACTCCTGACCCCAAAATACATTCACTACTGGGAATGGAGCCAATCAGATTTTCCTGGTTGTTTGAAACCAATGTTTTTGGTTAAAGGGCAACACAATAGTCAGTTTTGGGGATTTCTGATACCTATCTTGGTCTTTCCTTTTAAAAAAGAATCTGCTTTCCCCCCCTCCCCCCCAAGAGATTATGTATTGGGGATGCTGTGGGAAATTAAACTGATGTCTAGATTTGGAACACTAGAGTAGTTGTGCTGATCATACAATAAAACAAAACAAAATCCATATTAAACATTGTGGTGATAACCAAAAGGCCCATTAGCTTCTTCAACAGGAAAGTTGTTAAAAATTCATGCAGAGGAAGCAATGTGGTGATTTTAGGTTCACAGGTGTTCTTTCTACTTGAGGTGTTTGTTTAAGGCAGTCTTAAGGGAGAGTTGATTCAGATAGGGGCCATACTCCTTCTTGGCCATAATGGGACTAGGAACAAAAACAGTAAAAGAAATGCAATAAAATTTCCTTCCAAACTGCCAGTAACAAAATAACTACCTTTGTAGGGCAAGTACAGGGAGACTCTTAAGTTTTTGTACTGCAGAGCTGGAGATAAATTTAGGCAATGGAATTTAGAGATGCTAAACATGAACTCTTTCATCTTTGTGCATTAAACAACAACATACAACAATGGGGCTTTTTAGATTGGCAGGAAAGTGTGACATGAAGTTGCACTTTCCTTAATGCTTAGCAGCTAGACTGCAAGCCCCAGGTGTGCATTTAAAAAGTACAGGGCAGCTAGACTGAGGTTTTTTCTGTGGCTCAGCAACTACATGGGAAGCTGTCAAAACGCTACAAACACAGGCGGAGCAGCTACATGGGCGGCAAGGAACGCGGCTTTTAGCCGTGCTTTAAACATTTTTTTTCCCTTGCTGGCTGCGAATTGCGCAATTGCGCAGGTACATCATACAGTCGGAGCTTATCACATGGGGGAGTACAGGACCATTCTGAAAGAGGGAGAAAGTGAGGTCAGTTCGGAAATGCACGTGATTACGCACAAGCTCATCACACACAAGACAAGAGAGCATCTACACAAAAAGAAAATGCAGAGTCAATACGAAAGAATTCATCACATGTGAACATACTGGTCGGCTTTCTGTTGCAAATTAAGGCATCTTGGGAAATGGTAGCAAAGGCTCATGGGAGTTGTAGTCTGTGTTCTGTCAGAGCATTATACAGTATTGAGTTGTCTTGAGGTTTCAGCCCCCTGTCCAGGAGGGATTCCCATATGTCCTCCATTCTTGAGCAGAGGCCCCCCTTCTCCAAGTTGACCAGGCACGTCCTCCTTTGCCAGGACACGTCCTACTTTTCCAGCCTTCTTTTTGAAGAGGAAGCAGGAGGGCCAGGCGTGCTCTGGCCAGGCTCTGGGGGTCTCTTCCTGGCTCCTTCCCTCCCTCCCTCCCTCCCCGCTGCCTTCCTCCTCCCTTTGGCTGAGAGAGTGTGACTTGCAGGGAAGCAGGGCAGCGGAGGTGCTCCAGGTCCCTCCCCTTCTCCTCCTCCTCTTGCCAGCTTGCCCTGGCCTGGCTGAGCGCCTCCAGTGCCCTGCTGTCTCCCTAGAAGTCACACTCTCTCAGCCAAAGGGAGGAGGTGAAGGAAGGTGCAGGCGCACTCTGGCCGGGCTCTGAAGGTCTCTTCTTGTCTTGGCACCTTCCCTCCCTCCGCACTTGTATCGCTACCTTTAAATGGGTGCTTTAAAGAGACAGAGCCCCATTTAACTGTGCAACTACACCTTAGCCTTTAGATGCAATAGCAATGTTGCGCCCTTTTAAAAAAAGTAGTGGGGAAATCAAACTACTTTTTAAAGGCACTTTTTCTCCCTTAAAACTCCAAAATAGTGTTTTTATGGCACACTTTCCCTTTTTCTCATCTAAAGGCTGGGCTTTCATGCAGCCTTCAACACACCTCTTTTTGCCAATCTAAAATGGGCCAATGTTTCTTTTCCAGAAGATGATGACTTTTGTTTTCTGTCTACCTTGAGGAGAATTGTACAACTTGCAAGACTTTCTGTATTTAAATCTGTGATAATGGTCAACATGTTTCATGGACTATAAAATGTAGAAACATTTGCGATCTTCTTTCTATATTTGTGAACAGTCAGACTGTTCTTTTCTTTCTGTGTATCTGGGTTAGCTACACAAAAGGAAAAACTGCTGAAATAGTGGGAGCCCAATAGGGAGAAAGCAGTGGGTGTCATATGCTCATATTGGAAGGGGGGATGCCTTATAGGGCTTCAGAATTTTCAGCAGACTGTCATGCTGTCTTCAGACAGACAGTTTCAGACATAAATGAGGTATTGGCAAAAATATTCACATCCCTATTCTAGTCCAAAACAGTGATGCTGCCAACACCCAGATGAGACACACTGATGAGGGTGATTGTCAGTGAACACTTTACTCAGGCCCCCCAAAACTTGGAGTCAACTCTGGATCCAGAGCCTAACAGTCTCAAGTCAGCCTATGGGCAAAACTCAAGAAAAAGTCAGGCTATTTATCTAGCTGTTAAGTCCTAAGGCATACAGATAAACTAATAATAATGATAAAATAATAATAATAATAATAATAATAATAATAATAATAATAATATCCCCTCTGTTTTCCCAGTAGGTTTACTGGAAACTGGGTAAAAGGTAGGCATCAGTGAACACTTCATCTAGCTCCTTCTTTGACAAGAACTTACACAAATTCACAAATGTCTTCATAAATGAGATACAAAGAACTTGAGATTTATTTATTTTTTAAAAAAAAGCATTGTGAGAAGATGAGTTCATCTGTCTGGGCAGAAGGATTTTAGTACTTAAAAATCTGGCTTTGAATCATTGTGATTGGCAGGCTGATATAACATGGTTCTCTCCATGCTTGGAATAGCAGTTGACCTGGACTAACAGATAAGAATTTGGCTTTGTTTAGTTTTGGGGGAAAAAACCATCCTGCAATTCACATATTTCTTCATATTCAGGATAGGAGGAATTTGAGATTTAATTTGTCCATTCAACAAAAAGCAAAACAAAACTGAACAGAATGAAATAGCCATATTGTTGCTTCTGATGTTGGTTGTTTCCTGTGATTGGGGGGAGGCCTGGAAGAAAGTTTATTGAATTTCTATATACTTCCCTTAATTAACAATTTTGTCAGTGTTTTTTTTTCCTGCAGAGTAGAGTAACTGGCCATGAGGGTATACCCTCATCCAAGTAGACCACAGGAGTGAGATCACCTCCGAGTCCTTGAAGTCATCTTGGCCCTTGGCTACTTCCCCATATTTCTATATTTTCTTTTCTCATCTGGTTTATTATGTCTGAGAGACAACTCCTATCCATCAATTGATTGGGTCACATTTTTTCCTTTGTATGTCCCCTTCCCATTGTAACTCTGTTATATTTCTATACCTATTGCAGCTGTGGGATTGGTTTTCTGCCATTTAACAGATCATTCCCTTGGTGAGGTGATGGAGGCTTTAGGCAAGATCCATTCTGAGGTGGAACAGTAGTGTGATAGTTTGCTTCCCAAAATAGAGGCCCTACAAGAAACCTGTGTAGTTGGTGGTAGCATGGCTCAGGGGTACAATTACTGGCCTCAATCCACAGGTGTGCCTAGTCAGTGGCTGGATCATTGTCAGCAAATTCACAGGAGCTGTAGTAAACCAAAAGTCTGCCTTATTTTACCCACAACTGGACTTTGGTGTTCTTATTTTACTTCTACCTTTGCTACTACAGATGCAAACTGCAGAATGTTAAAGTATTGCCAACGTGCAACACTTGAACATCCTTAGATTATGGAAACCAGAAGCTGTTGCTGAGTTAACCAAACCACACAGTGAGATTTCTATCAACAGTGCCTCTTTGCTTGATCTTGGCTATTTATAGCATTAAATTTTCAGAGGAATATAATTTATACATGTGATATGCCTAAGCAGATTTTACTTCATAAATAATTCTTTTACTCATGACTCATATCTCCTTAGCAATTACTGGGCCTTACCTTTACCATTAATCATAAAAAAACCAAAGTTGGCATCTCCATTGTCCAAATTCATCTTTCTGATCTGTAATTCAGTTTTATGTCACTTTGCATGGCAATGAATCTTTTTTTCTATATACATTTCCATCTGAACTCCCATGTTTTGAGGCAGAAATAAATGAGGAGAGGTTTTCACTTTGGCCTAAAGTACATTTTGACTAATAGGCTCACGTCTGAATCTCCACACAGAGCTGCTGTTTATTAAGTCCCCAGAATTTAATCTCTGAAGTCTGTACAACTTTGTGAAAGGACCACAAGGCAAAGACAGAGTTGTTTATCAAGTTTATTCCAAAATCCTTATAATCTTTTACACTTCAGTTGTGTTAAATTCAAGACTGTTCTACCCATAGAATAAGAGCAGTTTTTCCTTTCCAAAAACAGAAAAGAAATTCTACATTCAGAATTAAAGACTGACAGCTCTGTCTTTTTATTCAGCACAAGTATTATTCCACCCAGATTTTAATGGGACAGGGTTTTTTTTTAAAAAAAAAAAATAATGTGTGCACACACACACATATATACCGGTACACACATATATAAAAAGTACATTTATTCTTTCCTCCTTGGGTCCAATACAGATGGCCCAAAGTGGCATGGAAGTGGTGATACTAGGGTTCTGGACTGCTCAACAACTGCACGGTCAGGAACCCTAGTATGTAACGGCAACGTCATCATGATGGCATCCCGTTCACATGGGCGCGGTCATGATGATGTCACCACTGTGCAGCATCCGTACATCAATATGCATCACTAATGTCACAAGTACACCAATGGCGCACTCGTGACATAAGATGGGTGCCTCAAAAAGAACCCAGAAGAACTGGGGTTTTTTTGCTGCAGAGGGACAAGGCATGGTTTGGCGGCTGCAGCATCCCTCCACAGGAGAAAGAGGTGGCTCCAGACAGCTGTTTTCGGGTGGTCTGTCAAGCACCTTGGTAACTAACATAATCCCCAACCCCCATGTCAATTGCTAGAGGGGTTTATGGTAGCAATTTGATGTCCCTCTACAGGTGGAAGGATGTGCCACAGGTGGACAAGGGCAAAATACTTTAGGAACTAACATGAACCTGTTGGATCAAAGTTTCTCTATTCTCCCAGACTGGCCCAATGCAGGCTAGTCCACTGTGCTAAGGAACTTCTCTCCTATTGCGACCAATGGGAGGGCAATTTATTAAAAACAAACAACAAACATAATTTAGAAAGGAGAGAAGAAGAGAAAGTGCATCCCAATCTTTCACCTTGGCTGGCATGTTTTGGGCTCAATTAATCCCCAATGCTTGGGATGAGGCAGTAAATCTGACACATTCTTTGTCCCAATACCTCTGTAAAACTGTACTCAGCCTTCAGGGAGTAAGCCCTATTGAATTTAATAGGGCTCACTTTTGATTGGACATGTACAGCATTGTACTGTTTGTAACTTTTCAAGTTATTATAATAAATATTTCATGGCAAGATGAAGATTACACTTTTGTTAGTGTACAAAACATTTGCAGATTGCTTTTAATCCACATATGTGGTAGTGTAGTAATATACTTAGATGTCCTGTGTCTACCACCCTATGCTTAGTACTAGTTCTAATATTATATTGACTACAGAGAGTCTGAATTTTTGCTTCACATTCAGAGCTCTTTACATATCTATTAGTTGAATCCATACTGATGTGTCTAAACTTTAAAATTAATGTAATTCCACAGCATGTTTCAGCTAACTCTATTAGAATAATACTGTATAAACTTTCTCTCCTCATTTTATGCATGTATCTATCACAATGTGTGTTGCAAAATTAGAGACTATATAAAACCATTAAAGTTTAATCTTCCAGATGCTGTACTCATTAACCTTTTCTTTCATATCCATGCAATGCATTATTTTGTTGATCACTACCATTTGGTAAGCATATAATGAAAATGCAATTCCCTGAGGATTTAATTTTATAATTTAGAGGGATTAGTGAGGGGTGTTTTTTTTTTGGGGGGGGGTAGGTGTGTGTGTATTTATGGATGTATATGCATACACACAAAACATATATGCACTTTTCCCTTCCTTTTAATGAATATGTACCTGCTACTCTTCCTCCTGACACTTCCCCTTCCCCAAATGAAAAGCAATCCACATTCAAATTTGCATCTGGCAGTTTAGGGTTAAGATATAATTCCAGGTAACAGAAGCCAATGAGAGTACACCCAGTTGATGTTTGTGACATCATCCTACAGTCGGAGTACATAGAACAGCTGAGGTAGCTTTCAGCTTCAGTACCAGTGCCATTATGATGGATGTTTACATCTCTTCATTGAGATCCAATTATTTTGCTTTTGTGTGAGGCCCAAATATCACTCACGCTGCCGGCATGCACAAAGCCTGTTGGATGTAGCTGAACGAATTGCTCTCTCTCCTCCCATGGTAAGAGAATCGTCTGCTTTATTTCCTTTTTCACTATGAAGGTGATGAATATCAAAACTGTATAGGAAAGAGAGATGTATTTAGAATCCAGAGGCTTCTTTATAGTTTAAGATGTAGCCTTTGTTAATGGAAGGAAGGTTTATGTTTAAAGAGAAAGAGAGTGAAAAAAAATCACACGTGCGTCTTGTGTGTGTTTGCCTGGGTAAAATTCTACTTTGCAGTATACAATAGCATGGCTAACCTAATGGATGGTTCACAAAAGATTTAACAATATAGTGACAAAGCTGCAACTCTGTTCAATAAATTATTGCATTCCCTCTTTCTTTGTCTAGACTTTAAGCATTTAAGGAAAGGAAACAGAATGGAATGGGTTTTGCCACTATGTGTTTGTGAGGGAGATGAGAGAATTTTATATTAGATCAAACTTTTAAAATGCTCTTGAGTAGTTTAGAATCATTATCTACTGCTGCAGTGGTGATACAGACTAATGCTGTGATTGTTACAATACTGGAAGAAGTTGTATCCACTTTGCCCTTTTGTAAAGGCATACAGAGTAGAGTAAAATGTAGTACGTACTACCTGATATTAGCAATAATATTTTGATCCCCTCAATAAGTGTGTGTGTGTATGTGTGTTTTCAAGAGGATAAGTACTTCCTTTGTCTGGTATAAAAAGACATAACTATACCCATCATGTGCAGAGTAGAGCTGTTATTCATCTCTGTGGTTGTTCTCTGTTGGATCCTACTTGCATATCCTTCCATTTTTGCAAGAGAGTAAGCACATGTAAAGCTCCTGATGTGGATTTAGGAGATTAACAATGACACTGACTCTGACAAATCAGATACAATAAAGGGTTTAATTGACTGTTGGAGGTGAAGGGCTACTATATGAACAATCCAATAATTCGTTTAAGTAGTCAAGCAGTATACATAATGAGGAAGAAACTAAACAAGCTGAGATTAATACAAAAGCATGGCAACAATTAAATATATGGGAATGACTGAAATCCACTGAATATTTGGCTATTGGCATCTAGCTGGGTTTATATTTTAGCAATCTGTGACAGTAAAATAAAAAGTTCTTTTGCAAGCATTTGTCAGTTTATGCCATTCATAACTGTACTGCCTTTGGACTAGCCATCTAAGATTTATGTCAAAGTATTCAATTGCTTAGGGGTTTTACTTCACAAGTGTTACTAAAAAGATAGTTAGTTTGTTAGCAGTCATCTGCTGTCAAACTCTTTTCTGCCCTAAAGGTGTTTTTCACAGCAACTTGTATACATCTGATGTAGCTGTTCGAGTGTAAGTTTGCCCACGTAGTGCCATGTGTGAATGAAGTAGTAGGTGTACGATATTCCATATAGTTTTCCAGGGTGACAAAAGTTTTATTTACTTGACTCTCTCCATTCTTTTCAACAATAATAATTAGATTAATAATCCAAACACAAAAAGTAACACTAAAAAGTGCTAGTAGAAAACGTAATAACCAGCAAAGGGACTTATCATTGATGATTTAATAAAGGACAGTCACACAGCTATGAAATGGGCAGAAAAGGAATATGTGGATTGAATTTAGGTGTGGGGACAGGATATCCCATGACTGTTTAATTATATTCTCAGATACCTGGCTTTAGTATGGATGGATATATCCCTGCTGCCTATGATCTTCAACAAGCATCAGGAGATGGTAAGGTGGTGTGAAATCTCCATTGGCTTCAAAAGGGCATGGGGATATGACAATTGCCAATTCACATCCACTTGAAGCCACTGCATATCCTAACATAGCATATCAGATATTCCCTCCACTCAGTGGTTAAGACACATTGTTGTTCATTGCCAAAATGAACTTTTTGACCACCACAAAAATTTACTTATATGTGTTTATGTATATGTGTGTTTGTGTGTGTGGATAAACAAACCAATATTCAGTCCAAAAGTGCTTCAGAGTGGGCTGTAGTTAAACACAGCAAGTAGCTAAAATAGCTAGTCATCAATATTAAAATGATATATATTCTTTAAAATTCAAGGGAAATAAATATGTTACTTAAAACATCAACTGTGTCATACCACATCTTTTACTTTAGTCAAATTATTCCTCCAAACTCTCCTCTTATAAACAAAGCCTTTGTCATAATTCCTTCTTTCCATACTCTGTTGTAACTAATTTTGCAAACAGTTCTAACTGAAATTATTTCACCTGCTTGCTCCAGTTTATCTTACCTTCACTTCCTTCCCCTTCCTTCATTATTTACACAAATTGTATGCATGTGTCCTTTATATTCTGTAGTACTGTCATCATGCACACTGATGACACATCATCAACAACAATGACATAATCAGCACCATCACCACCACCATTTCATGCCCAAGATGCCCTGAGGAAAATCAGACCTCAGCATGAAGCTGCTGAGATAGTAATTCAAAAATGTCTTTTAACAGTTTTGTCATAACCTTGCTGCTTCTTAAGCATGTTAGCCCACTGTTCTCTTTGGATCCATAAACATCTCAGGGCAACAGGCTGTTTCAGTTCTTTCCCATCTGAGGGCAGAAAAAGCAAAGTCAATTTGAAAGGGGAAAGAAATTGATTTTACAGTCCTGCAAAATCTTCTGTTTCCCTTACGTCTGTATAAGCATTTGACCAAGATATATGCAGGCCCAATAGTGGCATAAATGTAGTTATTTCAACTAGAGTAGACCCACTTGGATCAATGGAATTTAATTAGATGCTCACTCACTAGTCAACATTTTATTCTAATGGGGTCTAACTAATAGGATTCAGGTTAGCTGTTGTATGGGTGCTTGCACATTAACTGAAAAGATCTGAAGGTTATTTTTGGTGTATTTTTGAGATGTTCATCTGGAAACACTTATAAAACTCTCATAGTGAGGAAACCTGATATGGGACAATCCCTGATCTTGGGCACTTTGTAAATGTGTTTAGCCAAATGTGCCTACAAAGCAATATGGAGACATGTTAAGTATATTAAAAAGTGAGAAGCACAGTTAGCTTTGGGGAAGGGGCTTAAATGTTTGTTCTCAATGTGTCTACACTTTGGATCTAAACATATTGTAGATAAACAGCTGCATAGACATCTTGACTCTTCAACGCTAGAGTTTTGCCATCAGTAGTTGGGGAAAATGGAGTATTCCATCCATGAATCAAGGCAGATCTATAAGATCTGTTGGTCTGTTATTCCCAGAAATAAGAGGAGAACCTGAAAAGTGGGGGAACAAAGAAAACCACAACACTGCCCTTCTGTCCTGCTTCTGTGAGCCTTTTGGGGCTTTGGATAATTTGGCTCTTCTTCTGGACCTCTTTTGAGTTTTCCACCTGCTGGTAGGATTTTTCTGCCTATCTACTAGTGGAGGACCAATATATCTGTCTACATGCTACAGTCCTCCATCATCATCATACCATACTTCACAAATACTGAATTTATACCCAGAATCTTAAACTTTGTCAATGACATTACAGAGATGTTCTGGTTCTATGCATTGTATTATTGAAGTGAAGGGAAATAGGTTGCCAGATACATCTGGACTGCAGCTCCCATCATTCCTGATCATTGGTTAAGGCACATTAGGAAGACTGCATGATTCCTACCCTGATTTACATTAAGCCATAACTATTACATCATATTTGTAATATGAGGGATAATATGGCTTCTTTTGTTGTGTTCCTATACCTGCTTGAATTATTTGCATATAGGAATGTAATTATTCACTAAGGTTTTTTTTCTCTCTCAAAGGCAACAACAAGTGATTTTGTCATTTTTTTTCTTCTCACTTCAAAAAATTACACAGTTTCAGAGTTTACTGACAATCTGGAACTTATTCTTTGAAAAAATTGTATGTGGTTGTTTTACACAGAAAACAGTCTTTTTATGCAGGAAAAAATATTTTTAACAGAAAATAAATATCTGTACAGTAAATATTATTTTTTGTTCAGAAAAAAAGATGTTTCCTGCACAGAAAACTCTGCTTTCTGTGTAAATCAACCAAAAGAGAATTTTGTGAAAAGGAATCTCTGAGAAGAAAATATGGTTTCCTATGCAAAGCAACCACGTACCCTGTTTCCCCAAAAATAAGACATCTTCAGAAAATAAGTCCTAGTAGAGGTTTTGCTGAATTGCTAAATGTAAGGCCTCCCCTAAAAGTAAGACCTCGCAAAGTTTTTGTATATAAATATATATACAGTATATAATATATTTTTTGTTCAACAATAAATGTGAATTCTTCTTCATGGAAAAATAAGACATCCCTGGAAAATAAGACCTAGCACATCTTTGGGAGCAAAAAAATAATATCAGACACTGTCTTATTTTTGGGGAAACACGGTAGAATTTTGCACAGAATAGGTTCAGTACTTTCAAGAATCTCAACTATTCATCAGAGTTTCTTGGCACTCAAAAAATCCAAAAACTGTTTGACTATTGTTTGAAAATTTTCAAATATTCCTTGTATAATTATGGGGAGGTGGTATGTGATATAACTATATGCAACTATAAGCCAGCAGCCTGTAGCATTCTAATATTAAAAAAGAACATTGCCTGGTCCTAGTTACATTTAAATAAGGAGCATATAAATAGTTTCCTTTAAATTTATTCCTATAAATTTAAAACTACTTATGGGGAGGGGACTCATAATTAAATTTCCTTTTTAAAAGGTAACTTTCCAAACTCTTCGTGCAAGTATAATCTATTGACCAGCTTTCTCCAGAAAACTACCAAGCTATGCTACAGAGCAGATTACTATTAAAAAAAAAAAGCTACAGAACAAATGCATGCATTCTGGATCATCCATCAATCTAGTTGAAATACTCACTCAATTGGTCTAAACTGCATGAATCTGAGGAAGGGAACCCCTCTGACATGCTATAAAATTCTTTCCAAATTCCCTATAATATGAACAAAGCCCATCCTCAAAATCATTACAGAGACTATTAATACATGCATGGATATGGAAGATATTGCAAGGGCTATCTAGTTCAACCTGTACTATGCAGATATCTAGTTCTAAAGCACTTCTAAGAGGTGGCCATCTAATATCAGTTTAAAGCCTCCAATGACAGAGGGCCTTTCACCTTTCAAGGTAGGCTATTCTACTGTCAAACTCTAAGAATGTTTGTTTGAAAGTAAGCCACACTGAATTCATTGGGATTTGACTCCAAGGAAATTGTTTAGGTTCATGCAGTCAGTTTGCAGCCTTGTTACATCAACTTTTAAAAACAAACACATGTTTGTAATAATATATATAAATCATAGGTTATATAACACTTATTCTCTATTTTTGATATTAAATATTAACAAGGGGTTTTTTCTCCCCTACGTTTCTCTTTCCATAACACTTTTCTAGAGAGAGGAGATTAAAAATAACCCACTTGGACTTTAGCACCTGTTCTGCCTACTTTTGAATTCACAAATTGCAATCTCCTATACTGGCAGTTAATGAGAAAGCAACCTGACCAGGTGCATTCTCAAAGTTATATTGTGTTTCTCTAGCATTTTTGGTTCTTTCCTCACATTAATGGAATATTCTGTTTAGGCATCTGCCTGAATGCAAGGGAGGCTAAATGAGTGATGGAGACATAGTCACTAGCACAGCCCATCAACAGAACATATATAAGTTTCACATTTTGCTACATTTTTGCACTGAAATGTAAAAAAAAAAATGAAATGATATTCTCACTTACTTCTAACTAGGATCACCCCAAATCCTAACAAGTCCAGTGATATCACATCCTATTATGCCAGGTATTATCACAACGGTTTCTTCAACACATTCTGTAATATCTATGTAGTACACCTGCACCACATGCAGGCATGCCATATGCAGCTTTTAGCTTACGCTAAAGCTGCACACTGAAAGAGGCAATGATGTGTGTGCCCATGGCACATGCGCCACACCATGCCACATGCACTAGACCCATTGTTTTTAATGGGGCTCAAGCATACGCAGTATTTCCCTTACATGTGTGTGTGTGTGTGGGGGGGGGTCAGGAACGGATCGCCTGTGTAAGTGAAGGGCCCACTGTATGTGTTTAAAAGACAAAAGAGTCATTGCAAACTGAATTCTGTTGTGCCCTACTTTATGAAAGCATTGGGAACATTTTAGTTTTCTGATATAGATTTGACAGTAGAAGTCATACATAAATCATAAGCCATAATCCTTTGTTTGAAAATATAGAAATGAAATTTAAACTATAACAGAAGAGAACCTACTTAAACTGAAGGAAGTGGATATAATAACTAAGTGCTTATATTATTGTTATAATTCTTAAGAATCACTAGGCTGAGGTTGGTAACTTTTATTGGATTCACACTGTAGACTCTCCTTCCTACTTGTACAGTGTCCATCAGTCTTCCAGTTTCAGAAATATAATAAATATGTTTTATTGCTGATTTAGTTTGCTGTTTAATACTCAAGAGACTACCACCAACTTAAAATTTAAGTTTCCAGTCTTTACATAACTGTGGACAGAAGATAGCCTTCAGTAAAAGAAAAATTGAGAAGGAATTTAATCCTTATGACTGATCACAGTGATATGAGGTTTTTGCCTTCCTTATCAGAGCAATAATGTATATTTTAATTGCCTTGTTCTATAACTTCATCACAAGTTTAAGTTTCAGTTGCTGGAAGTTTGGAGCTAGATTCATAGAAGAATAACATAGATTTGGCTCATCAGTGGGACCATGGGTTGCCAGTTCAGGGTAACAGCACAGTTCTGTGACTGGCATCTTTGATACACATCCAGATTGCAAGATTTTTTTTGGAAAAAAAAATGCTCACTTTCAACAGAAAGACACTCAAACCAGCTGTTAGTCATATGTCTGTGTGGATTAGTATGATAAAGACTAAAGGATGATGGAGAAGATTTTCAACTCAGTTCTACCTTTGCTAATATAGAAAATGCTTTTAAGTAACTGGGTCACAGCGCAATAAAAAGAGGGCAAACTGGCCACAAGGGTAAGGGTAATTGTGAGTTCCACCTTACAAGAGTATGTAATTTCATCCAATCTAAAGGAGGCAATCGTGAGATTGTGGAGACAAGAGTTACTTCCCCTTGCCCTGCTTTATTGGATAACTTTCACCCAATCTGAGTGTTGCTGCATTGCTGGGACAATGGATGTTTCAACAAGGAGGTACTTGATTACCTTTTTCTGCAACTGTCACCTACAGCATTCTGGCCAGTATGTGCAAAGTAATCCTGATATTAATTGTTCTGGCATAAACAAATATTTACAACTGGCATGCACCCAAACTATTGTAGAGCTATGAGACCTTTCTGAACCCTGCTGTATTGTATACATTCCACTCAATCTCAAATATGCCAATATTCAAATCTTGGGTAATGTGTTTTAATCTGTGTAGCATCTCAGTTACCAGGGTTTCTGGATGAGGCAGATTAGCTAAAGCCACCACAATCATCATCTCCTCCTCCTCCTCCTCCTCCTCCTCCTCCTCCTCCTCCTTCTCCTCCTCCTCTTCTTTGGTCCTGGATGTGGGACAGAACGTTCTGTTGTTATTTAGTAAACAATTTACACTGGGAATTGGAGAAGGAGTACATCACTGTTATTTTTGTATCTTTTCATATCATCAATCATGGCATCTTTTTAGATCACCTAGCTGGGCCAATGCAATTTAAAAGCAATCTGTTATGGTTGTTTTGGTCTTTTTTTTGGGGGGGGGGGGTTGAATTCAGTAGTGTTGAGAATTGTAGTTCTATGGATCTGAAAAATTCAAGGATGTCCCAGTTTCTCATCCCCCAGAATACCCAGACTCAAGACTTTCTGTTAGATATGTCCAACAAAAGACTGTCTCCATATCCACAACACTCTCTGAGATTATAGCAGCAGCTTCCATATAGTAAAAGCCCCTCAATACCATAGCTCCTTTCTACTGATGGAAGTCTACTTCTATATAATTGTAATTCGTATGTATTAACCTGAATGGGGGGTCCACCCAGGGCTCATTCATGGATAGGGAGATAGCCAAAGCTGGAGCAATTAAGTGGCATAAAATTATACATTATTGAAAACAAGATGATCAATGGATGAAAAACAGCAAAGAAAAGTTTATCAACTGTCTCCCATCTTCTATGAGAGTTTCCATATCATTGTGGAACAAGACTGCCCACCCGCCCCAGGCCAAAAGCACTCTCTAAATGCACTGAATATGTTCCTTTCTCTAGGAAGAAAACTCATCTTGTGTAGGAAAGCAAGTGTTCAAAAAACATTGTCTCACTATTGAAACAAAGAAGGAACAGGGCAGGAGTCTTTCCCATTCCCCTTGTCTTTGGAGTGTTCAGCTGCAGAGTGAGTGAATGTTCACTGTAGCCCAGCTGACTACTCTATGTGCAAGGTAACCTTTCTGTGCCAATTATATGATATGTCAGGACATTTGCAAACAATTCATATACTGGCCTTTTACATGTATATTCCCCCTGGCCATGCAATCTCTACACTTCACATACAGTAAGTCTGGCATTTAGGATTGTTCTTGCCACCAGGAAAGAAATCTTCATAAGGATGTTCTGGACAATTTATATTAAACTGTGCATCTCTTTCCCCCTATCTGTTGAAATTTCAAGGGTATTACCTTAAAAAAATAGTAACAAAAGCATGTGTCACTGAAGAGATGAAATTATGGAAATCACATAAGGATCATTTTGCATGTGGTGATAATGTAATTTACATCCACTGATAGTATTAGGAGAGATATAAGAAAGCTTAAGTTTACAAAGATGTGCCATGGTCCAAATGCTTCCATAAATGGTAGAGATTTTGTATGCACTAGAATCTCATCATATCCTAAATTAGGAAAGTGATTCTGTTGTAGGTTTATGTGACATAGGCTCAATACAGATGGGCATGAAGAGGTGCCTGGGCGGTGCCATTAGGGTTCAGGAGCGTGCACCGTTTACACTCTCCCGAACCCTAATGTGTAATGGCACCGGCACCATTATGTAATGCCTTTTACACGGCATATGTAATGGCACTACCGCAACTGTGCAGCTTCCGCATGGAGCTGTGCAGTTGTTGTGGCACAAAGGTGCTTAATGGCGCCTTTTTTCTTTGCTGCACCGCAACTGTGCAGCAAAAAAGAAACATGGTTTCCCTTTTTTTGAGGCGCAACTGTGCCTCAGCATCTAGTTGCTGCAGCGCAGTTGCAGTGCAAAAAGAGGTGGTGCCAGACCGCCCTTTTTGGGTAGTCTGTACCGCCCCTTAGATTTCCTTACAAGATGTAATACAGGACTAACTTATCTGAGACAGTGAAATTTGCAGGACTTCTAGAGGAAGAGGATGCATAATTTGGTTCCTCTGACCTCATGAGTTCAGATTTGTCATACAAAAAAGCAGGATCTACCTACATTCATGGTACTGATAATCACATTGTCGCCCTGCCATCTGATACGTCTGGATTTAAATGTTACAGAACGGTATTACTGGTCATGACCCAAATGGTAAAGCTCTACCACGATACTTATGCCAGTAATGGATGTACAAGCTGATGCTTCCTTCTAGGTCATTTCTAGGAATATAATTTTTCACTAAGTGTCTTCTTAAAAGTAGTGACAAGTAATTTCAGCAATGTTTTTCCCATTGCAAGAGTTTTCAAACACTGATATTTATTTAAAATGGATTTATTACTAGTGTTAACATTGAACTAATACACAACAATAATCTAGTTTGGCAGAAATTTTTATATATTTTTTATTATTATGCTTAATAAAAGAAGAAAAATGTTTTTTTTTAAAAAAAGAAACCCAAAATATCAATTGTTTTCTTCCCTCTCAACATTACACAATTTGTTCTTATCTTTCCTTTCTCTTACAATCAATTCCCTCCCTTCTCCCTTCCATATTCCTTATAGGATTGAGTCTATCCACCGTAATTTAACCAATGTTTCTTCTATTTATTTACATCCTTCACTGCTATTCTACCTCTTGAATGTTTCTTCTACTACATTAATGCTTTTCAGTTTGATAGTGATTTGGGGGGGCGAGCAAGAAATGGGGAGAAGTAGCAACTCTCTATAGCACTTCCAAATTCTCTACATGGTCCTATAAATTCACTTTTAATTCATTTATCTCTTTTCCACAACTCTTTATTTCAACTGTCTCTTGCTGATGGAATAATAACATATTCAAACCAGTTAGATGATTGGATACAAATATAATAATGTGGGGACTTAAAAGAGTGATGTGGCCACAAGAGCCATATAAGGGAGATAGTGTGGCATAGTGATTTGAGTATGGGACTATGATTCTGGAGACCAGGTTCAAATCCCACATCAGCCACGGAAGCTAACTTGGTGACCTTGGACAAGTCACATGCTCTCAGCTTCATGGGAAGGCAATGGCAAACCTCCTCTGAACAAATCATGCCAAGAAAATCCCATGATAGGTTCACCTTAGGGTCACCATAAGTCAGAAATGACTTGAAGGCACACACACACACACACACACACACACACAAAACACACACACACAGAGCCACTGAAAGAAGCCCTCCAAACCATTTCTAAAAACATTAATTGATGTAGTTCATTGGTCACTCCTCTTGCTGCTTTGGTAACAAAGTTTAACAAAATGTATTTCCTATTAACTGCCCAGTCAGGTCTGGCTAATTCAGGGCAAACAAAGGGCCTGAACAGACAGTTCAAAATAAAGCTGCTTCATGTCACTTTGGAGGTGTGCTGTTTAAATGACACATGCATCTTAAGAGGCCAGAAGCTGCGCCAAAGCTGCACTCCAGTACTTAGAACTAGAGAATGGCTTTGGCATGGCTTCTGGCCTCTTAGGACACATACATCATTTAAATAGCATACCTCCAAAGTTACCCAAAGCAGCTTTATTTTGGCCTGTCTGTTCGGGCTCTAAAATGAGGTAAACTAATTCAGAGTGCCATTAGAGACATTCATCTTCCAAACCATAATCCAACAGACAGTAACAATTTCATATTGTTCCTAAGCAGAATAAAATCTATTTAAAAACTAAAAATATGTCACCACAATACTAGATTAAGTCTTCTTCTGGAATATCATCACAAGGAATTGGAGGTGGAGCAGAAGCTAGGACTACTTCTTTTAAAAAAAAATCTTCCTGGTGATGGGCACACTGAAACTAAACATGTAAAAAGACAAGGGTGTGATATATTTTCTTTAGCAGCTTGGGGGCATGTTCCCAGTCTCACACCTAACGCTGCAAAGACAGGGGCAAAACTGTTATTTGCAGCACAGGAAGTTAGAAAACTTCTGCCTTGCCTGGCAACATATGGAAGAGTTCCATTTTTTTTTTCCTCTACAGTGGGAAAACACATTTATGTGCCCCAAGAAAAATGGTGAATCAAGTCAAGCTCTTTCTTTAAGTTGGAATAAAATTTCATGAATAGCATCCTTTATGTTCAGATGCTGAGCCAATAAAGCACAATGTTTTTAACCATGAATGAATGAGAGAATTAGACGTGAGTCAAAATTTACAAGAGAAGGAGGGAAAAGTGCTCCCATTTTATGATAACATTTGTGATAAAATATTTATTCCATTTTAAACTAGACTTTTTACAGCTTTTATATTGGGATATATTTTGTGTGGCTTTTATATAGAACAGAAATAGAAGGAAAATATGATTTAATGGCAACTGCTGTCATGCATTCTTTGCTGACTTTTAAAATCTCTAGTTATCCTGACCTTGGTTGTTGCCACACAGGAGAATTTTATCGGTTTGACACCACTTTAACTGTCATAACTCTTTCCTATAGAATCCTGGGATTTGTAGCTTGGTGAGGCATCACAGATCTCTGATAGATCACGCTGAATTCTTCAGTAAACTACAAATCCCAGGAATCTGTATAAGAGAGTTATAGCAGTTAAAGTGGTATCAAACTATTTTAATTCTGTGCTGCTATACCCTTTGTGATGATTAAGGAAGCTCGGGGCATGATATTTAGTGAGAGGGTGTGAGGTTTGTTTTTTAAAAAATGCTCATTCTGACATTCTTTTAATGAGCAATTTTTCTGTCACAGCTACGAATATGACTAACATAAATTGTTTCATTAATGCACAATGATTAATTGATGCTTTACTATGCAGTCTTTATGCTTGTCTATTCAGACTTAAGTCTAATTGGGTTTAATGGGGCTTATTCATAAAGAATTGTAAATTGTGCAGACATGTGCCTTCAATACACACATATACACAGATAGTTCATTCTACATTAACATAATGATTAATATAGAGGCTCCATAGTACACCAGCATTGCAGTGGTTTGAGCCTTGGACTACCACTCTGGAGACTAGAGTCCAAATCTCCACTTGGCTATAGAAACCCACTCGGTGATCTTGGGAAGCACACTCTCTCAGCCTTAAAGTAAATCAAGGGTAAACTCCTTCTGAAGAATCCATGTCAAGAAAACCTGTGATAGGTTCACATTAGGGTCACCATGTGCCAAAAGGATTTGAAGGCACTCAGTAGCAACAAACATCTTTCTGTCTTACTTTTATCTCAAACTTTTATTTATCCTCTTTGTCTGTTTTTGTTAAGAATCCAGTTTAAGTACTGAACATTGTAAATTGAGAAGTGGCTCTTTCCACCCTGTTTTCCCATTGGAAACCACACTGTGAAATGATCAACAGAGGGTCAGGGAAACAGCTGGATGGTTTACCATGAAGATGAGAAGGCAGAGAAGTCCCTTTCGGAGAGCTCAGTTGTACATGCCCAAATCTGGGTCCAAATGCCCAAATCTGGGTCTCTATACATAAAAAGGATATATTTTATTTTTCAATTTTATTTTTCCCATATTAAATTACCTACAGCATATATGCAGTTACACACTAGGAAGATACAGCTAGCTAAAGTACTCTATAGGAGCTGAAGCTGGATTATGAATGGTTTTATTTGTATTCCTTCTGACATATTTTTTATAATTTAATAAAAGAAGAATTCAATAAGGGAGTATTCCTAGGGACAATAACTCAGATTAAAAAATAGCTGTCCACCACACTGCATGCTGCACAAGGGCCATAGTTCAATGTTATAGCACATGCTTTGCACAAGGGCCCAGATTCATTCTGTAATTTCTCTGGGTAGTTCTGGGAAAGAATGGAACCATGAGAGTGTAGACAGTAATCGGACTCAGTGTAAGACATATTCTTATGTTCACAAAACACCTTAGTACATTACTTCATCACAACTACAAAACACTTCTAAGAGAAAATAAGTCTATGTCCAATTTTTGCTTGCAGCTTTAGCTAAGGGACTTGGCTGGAACACAGTGAATGGAAAACACAAGAGTGAAAAAAGGCAGAACATTAATTTGTTACAGATACAGTGACTTGGTGTAGCATGGAACACCAGATCCAGGATAGCTAGATATTGAGCAATCCACCTCTTCATTCATGACAACCCCCTAACTGGTGGGAGACATAGAAAGAAAGATGTATGGTCCCACATGGGTAAAAGCCACTGCATGGTTTCCCTATCACCTGGAGTGATGAAGATTCAATAGCCCTTGAAACTAATGTGTTTTTAGAACCCTTCACCCAAATGTTCTTTAAGGAGATCTAAGAGTCTGTATATAGTTTTATTTTTATTATTTTAATGCAGTTCAATATTCTTAACTGTTTAAATATGTACTGTTTCTAAGTGTTTTTATCTTTTTAATTGCATTTTATTCTTTTAATGAGTGATGTATACTAGTTCAAAACTGTACTAGTTTAATTCTGTTTTAATGTTCACATGTGTATGTCCTTAATTGCATTGCTATTTCAATTTATAAGCTGCTTAGTGTCTCAAGCTGGGGGGGGGGGAAGTGTGATATAAATAAATATAATAATAATAATAATAATAATAATAATAATAATATTGGGTATACTGTCACCATCCACTCCCAATAAAACAGGGCGCAGCTTAATGTCAAAATCATCTAAAAGCAGTAAGAATAAGAAAACAAAAGAAAGATTTAGAAATATAGTCCACGGTCGTAATAATCTTCATTGACCAGCATTGCCAAGATAGGGTTAGTAGAAAGGAAGCTGGCATAGAACGAAGAATAGTTTTAAATTCCAGGACACACCAAACAGAGGACTCACATGCAGTTCATACAGTGGGCCCTTATTATATGTTGGGGTTTGGTTCCAGGATACCCCCGTGGATAACAAAATCCATGTATGCTCAAGTCCCATTAAATATAATAGCATAGCAAAATTGTGTCCCTTATATATAAAATGGCAAAATCAAAGTATGATATTTGGAATTAATACTTTTTTTTGAACATTTTCAAACTGTGGATGCTTGAATCCATGGATAAAAAAAAATCTGTGTATAAGAAGGGCTGACTGTACATTCACTTAGACTGCTCAAATTGAGTGACACAGGAGCCCCACAAAAAACACAGACTCCTGGGAAGTTCCAGATGCACCACCCAGTGCACCATTCCAAGAGATAGTGGCCAATCACTTACTCACTGTTACTCACACTACTATTTTCAGTCAAGGATGATATGGTTCCAAGGCTCTGGTTTCTAAGCAGTCTGTTGTGTTCTTAATCTTGCTTTAGCTGCCCATTAGATGGAAAATGTTCTGCTATCATCAGCAAAAAAGAAAAGTTCACCCCATAGCTTCAGTGATAGGGGCCAGCACATTAATATTTCAGATACTGGTTTCAGTCTTTTGATTACATATGATGCTGGTGATTGCAAATGAAAGATAGATTAATGGCTTGGGATACAATAAAAAATTCATCATTTATGCTTGAAGTTCTGGGAACCAGTGGCAGATCAATTAATATTAATGCTGAATCAGAAGGCTGAATGGAAAAGGGTTGATTCAGGCTTTGAAAACTGTGTTTGATAATACAACTGAATACAGAAACTTAATAAAATCTTAAGTGCATTTTAACAACATTCAAGATAAATGGGAAAGTATGGAAATGCTAGATCTGGCTGTGATAGCAGTTAAAGTTTTGCTTTTATAAGAAGCAATAAAGTTGTGCTCCTTAATATTCAGTTATATTTGTGTATGAAGATTTCTTCATATATAATTATATGGATTAATTTTGACAATATAGGCAATCATGCTGTGTTTAGTTAGAAATGAAACACAGCACTACACAAAAGGATTATGTAGCATCTTTGAGACTGAGTAGATTACCGCACTACACTCTTATAGTGCTGCTATTTCACTATTACTGCTCTAACTGCCTCCTGTTGCATTCTGGGCTTTGCAGTTGAGGGAGGGGCATTTAGAATTCTCAGCCAGAGAGCTCTTAGGCATCACTGAACTACAGATCCCAGAATGCAACAGGAGGCAATCAGAGCAGTAAAAGTGGAATAGCAGCACTATAAGAGTGTAATATGGTAATCTCCTGAGAGAAAGACTTTTGTGGTATAAGCCCTTATATACTGTGTGTATTTCATCAGTTGTATGAACCCATGAAAGTTTATGCTACATACTTTTTTTCTCAGGAGATTATCCCATTACAAAAAAACCCTTGATTTACTTCTCCCATTTTACAGTCAAATAATGGATGCAGTCAGGTATTATCACAGGGAAAATGCCACTGATGCCGCCACCCAACTGCATCCTGACTAAAACCTGGCTACAAGCCATGCTCAGCAGGCTGATTTGCAAAGTTGTGAGCTTCCCAGCTTTGCAAATTGGCCAGCTGAGTGTGGCTTGCAGGCAGGTTTTAGGCAGGATGAAGTCAGGCAGCAGCATCGGTGGAATTTTGCAAACAATAATACCCAATTACATCCTGTAATCGAATCTAACCCAGGAGAGATGAGTCAGGTTTATTTGGAGTGCGATAAACTCCACTGTCTCAAAAGTGCTGCAAGATCTCTTTGTATATCGATACATACTAACATGGCTATGTCTTCGACTATAAACTCAGCCTCCTCTGTCCACCATATTGCAGCGGAGGCGGGTATGCCCCAAAAAAGACATGAGGCAGATTAGCATGATAAAAGGCCACAACTTTATTCCAGCACTACCAAAGGTAGGGTTGGCCCAAAAGCACAAGGTATGGATCTGCACATCACCAACACTGAGGTTGATTGATGTGAGGTTGCTTGTATGCCAAGCATCAGGATGACTTTGAGACAATGCAACGCCCTTGCTCAATTACGCAATTATGCAGCTACCGGAAGAAAACTTCTTGTCACCGGGATAAAATGCAATGTGACCCACCATTGGCCACATCACACCTGATGTTTCCTGGGTCCAAAGGACTCCCGATCTAGTGCTACCGAGCCCTGGAAACCAGTCCACCAGATCCAGTACTTGTGCTGCCACCCCCAAAAGTTGTAACAAGCAACACCAATCCCAGGGAGGGAGGGTGGGGAGCTGAGCAAAGTACAACACAGGGTGCGACACAATGCCACACCAGCCACAGCATGCTTCCCCTGCTGGAGGCCACCTACCAGCATCCCTCCTCCCAAGGCCTAACCAGCCAAGGGAGGAGGGCCGGGATAGCCAGGCCAATCCCGGCATGCTCGCTCAGGCAGCCCAGACGCCTGGGAGCCAAGCAGGTGCACACGCACCAGTGCATGCGTGGCCACTTTCCCGCTGGCAGCAAGCAGATGCACAGCAGGCCTCCCACTGGTGGGAAGCTTGGGGCTCCCCTGGCCCCGCAGCAACTGTGCCTGCTTGCGCAGGGAAGGAGGCACCATTTATATCTACAAGCAACAAGTTTCCTAAAATCTTCCAGAAGCTCAAAAAAACATAGGAAGCATTTTTATTTTTTACAAATCAAGGAAAAATGGGCTAATACCTGATGAATGTCTTAACTCAGTTAACATTTGCCTCCATTTCGGTAAACCGTACAATGTTATGACATTTGTGGAAATGAATTTTATTAAGTCAGGATATTTAGATAGGTGAGACTACAGTATAGCTTTAATTCATTCACTGACTTCAGTTTGAATATACCGAGTGTATCAATTGAATTTTCATAAAAGCTGACTCATCATTTAGTAACTGGTTCAATGGGTTTCCCTAAATTGGGACTATCAAATGGATCTGAATGAGAGATGACAGCCATGCAGTCTTCCAAATGTTGCTGAACTGCAGCTCTCATTAGCCCTGATCAACATACCCATTGCTGGAGAATTCTGTGAGTTGCATTCTAACACTATCTGCATGATTACTAATCCTGCCCTGCCTTCCTGGGCAACACTTCACTCCATGCATCTGAGGAAGTAGATCAAATATAAGAAAGCTTGGCTACAACTTCTTTTGGACAATTGGTCTCAAGGGTGCTAGAAGATCCCCCGTTCCCTAAAGAGTGCCTATTCTTCCAACACTTGGCTGTCATGTCAAACATCTTACTTGGCATTTGATAAGTGACTGCTATATTTGTAGTAGTGTACAGGAGTTCCCTGGGACCATCTTGCTGGCAATACCCCACTGTGAAAATGTACTGTTGACAATTGCTCTGGAGGGCTCTGCAACCACTTTGCTGCAATGAAAAAATCTGCATCAAGATTAACAGCATCTGTGGTATTTAGCACTTGCAGGTGGCAGATAGGGTGGGAATGTAGTGGTAAAGGTGATGGTAACAGTGATAGCAAGCAGCTCTTTGGGTAAGCTACCATCATTACCATGATGTGGTCATAGTTAAGAGGATATTTGTTGAATATGCCCACAAAACATTATTTTGTTTTGATAGAAAACCAGAAAATCTTGAAAAAAATGCTTAATCTTCTGGTAACTGGACAAATATCACCGATCTCTACTGAAAAGCTTTACAATACAATTACATACATGTTTACTCAGAGATATGGCCCATTCATTGCAAAAGGTTTTATCCTACTGTAGTAAGCATGAGTCTAACTCTTCCACTAAAATCAGTGGACCTTACTAGTGGTTAATTTCTACTGGATTCTCCCTCGTGTCTTATTTCTTGTCTATTTTTTTTTTTACAGTGCATTCCTGTTATATTCATAGTTTACAATACACAATATAAAGGAAGCATGAGAGTGTGAGTGTTTTTATATACAAGGGTGACCAGAAAAGCTTACTGTCATCTTCACCTCTCTGTGTTTGAGTTGTCAGAGGAGATGTCAACTGAAGGATAGGAAGAAGTGAGCATAAACCCTCTTTGTGAGTCCTTATTCAAGGCCATCTTGACTTCACAGAATCCAGAGAATTAAGCTCTTTCAAAAGAACTGTGGTACTTTTGCATTACCTGTGGATGAGGCTATAGTAACTGCACTTTTCTATAGAACTCTATTCCGCATTTTCTTTAAGCAGCTATCTTGGAGGAAAATGAAAAATGAATTTGGAGGCAGGGCTTACTTGCAGCCTAAAGAAGGGCTTCTATAAAACTGCATTTCAGCACCCTGCCTCCCCTATAACCAAAAGTGTTACGTTCCATTCAGTTTCCTTTTCTCTCCAAGAATATTGAGTTTTAGACACCTTTTTTCCTACATAATGCATGCTGAAATAGTGTTGACTGTTTCCTACACATCTATACCAATATATAGAGATAAAATCCTATCAGACAGGGTGACATTACTAACGTACCTAATGCTGCTTAACACTATTAACAATATAGAAAGAATAAATGTACAAAACCTCTTAAATTTTATGATGTTTGTGGGGATGGCCAGTGGATTAATTGCCAGGAGGATGGCAAACTCAATCTTGGTTTTGTGATCATGCCTCACACACCATTCCCAGTGCTGACTTTCTTTGGGGTTGAGCACTTCAAATGCTCACATACAGCCTGGATCAGATGTGGGAGGAGAAGCCATGAAACTGAGAATGGATTTGTTCTCTTTGTGGCTACAGCTCCATCAGTGATTCATGATAAGACATGTTCCATATTCCATGTTCCTAGACCATTTAAGTGGGAACAGGTGGTAGAGTCCCTTAGGTGAAAGTGAAAAAAGTGAAAGAGGGGCAGTATCTGGTGGGCTTTATTCCCTTCCACGTATTTTGTGACATGTCCTAACTAGATTGTAAGCTTGCAGGAATTGTTTTGTTGTTCTTTTACTTGTAAAAAAAGCCAGGTACAGTGATGGTTCTGTAGAAATAAAATTGTCACCATTGTCATCTCCATCCCTAATCTGAATCTACACACAGAAACTCATCAACTGCTGTCTACACAGAAACTCATCAACTCCTAATTTGCTAGATTCTAAATCTTTTCAATTTGCACCAGCATTCTAGCACTTTGTACTAGTTAGGGATAGGAGAATCTCTAGTGTTCTTTTCTCACATACATATTTTTTCTTTCTTTTCTTTTTCTTTAAATGTGTTCTTTCTATCCTGTGCTTGAAGAAAATTATTAATGTTGATAAATTCTTATAAAAACATCAGAATGCTAAAGAAATTCACATACAACTGTCTCATCTAAATTTGATCAATATATCTATTTCCATCAAAGTGAGGATCATATTATACCATATGTCATATACCATTAAGTAGCAAACCCTCTCAGTAAAAAGTGGCAACCCTAATTCAGCATCACAAACAACGTGGCCCAACACACAGGATTTGAAACTCAGACAAAGCAGTTAAAGGCCTGGATATAGGTGGATAAATCAGTCAGCTTTCTTCCCCATTTGATTTTCTTTCCCGTCTGAATACAAACATAATCTGAATCCCATTGAACTGTCCATTAGAGTAAATCCACTGAATCAACAGTATTTACTCATGTGTTTATTCACCATTCAAGAATTTATTCTGAGCCTACTGTAGCTAAGATTAATCAATAGAACTTAAACTGGTATTTGCAAATTTTGAGAAAATCTTAGGAAAAATTAATTAATTGTATGGCTTCATCTGTCTTTCATTTATTGATTTTGCTGTTTCCTTGCTTTTTACTGCTGAATATTATGTTGGTTTGTTCTTTTAATTTGGATAAATCCCTATGAATTGTTGTTTGAAGATTGGGTAAATATGTACATATGGCATAATATACAGTGGGCAGATGAACAAGCCCAGCATTGCAGATAGGTTTATAGGAGCTAGATTTGGACAGAATGATCTTTCCAGAGAGATGCTGGAGATTATCACAAGCACCTTCTCCTGTCTTTTCCCTGATGGGACAGATACGTTTTAACTTTCAAAGATGGGTCTTACTGAATTCTCCAATGGTTGAGCATATGCAGCCTGTATGGAGTCCTTTTGCAACCTGGACTTATCCCACAACTTTTCAAAGACAGGATTTTCCCACCCTGGAAAAGTCAGGAGATAAGCCTGCGTTGTATACTGGCTGCATATGCCTGGCCATGGGAGAATGTGGTAAGACCTATCTTTGACATGTCTATCCCATCAGGGAAAAGATGGGATAAGGTGCATGTGATAATCTGAAAATCACAAGTAGCTCATCCCTGGTACAAACAATGCAAATATATTAATATGCATATATGCACAGTAAATTGGATACAAGAAAAATTACAGGCCAAATTATTCATTATTCAATACGTAATTACACAATATCCCCATTTCACTTATCTAATTTTTTTTCTCCTAAAAATCAGTGGGAGGGTTGCTTCTTCCCCCCATATTCCTGGTGAGCATCTTTATGCTTATCAGTAATGTCACTAAGGCTGATCTCACCTGAAGCAGTAACTCAGGTGTCAACCAGCCCTCACCTTATCAATACAGAATCCTTAGCAATGCTTTTTTGCACTAATGTTACTTGTAAATTGTAATTCCCATATACCACTGAGTGTAATACTAATAGTTGTGACATAAACAACTAGCAAAATTAAAATGGTACCTTAAATTACAATATCCTATGCACAACTTAGTGAAGATTTAGTTAAAATGTGACTTTTTGAATAAAATTTAAAAAAATGAAATATAAAAACTTCAAAAATTTAAAAATGTAAAAAAACCACATCTATTTAAAAATGTAAAATTTTGAAATTTGATTTAAAAAAAATTCTGGGGCCTCTCTTTTCTCCTCCCACTGAGCATCACCCCACTTCCACCATCTTTTAAATCATTTAAAGAAGAGCAGATGAATGTCACAGCCCATTTCTGCCAAAAAGTAGGTGTTTGAGGAGACGTTGTGTCACTCCACTTAGAGTGTCACCTGGTGTGATTTGTAGCCCCCGCATGCACATAGTGACACCATTGATGCTTATCATAACATTTTTTGTGCAATTGCAAAAATGATTTTTGTTTAAATGACAACTGCTGTTGCCTTGCTGTGCTAACTATTTTTAAAACAGTTAAAAGAATTGGACAGATTTATTGATAGATAATCTATAAGACTTTCTGTTCTTGCTCTGTCTTTGTGTCTGCATGCAAATATTTGTACTTTGCTTCACTAGGGGGAAAGAGACTAGTTTTGAAAAAGAAGCATCTCCATCAAATTGCAGTAATTCTGATAAAAAAAATAAAGGGATCACTGTCTTCCACCTAGCTCAAGAGGTGAGAAATCCTGCAAGAGCTGTTGACTTCTCAACAGGATGTCTCATTGAGAACAAAAATGTTGCAAATCTTTCTCACATTCCCAGAAACCTGAAATACCTGTAATAAGGCTAGTTTTGAAAAGTTGTTACTGGATAACCTATTTACTTCTTCGAACCCTCATATCCAATTCTCTATGCTAAACATTACAAATAACCATTAAAATACTTGTCATTTCATGAAAATCTCAACATGAAATATAAAAGATGTCTTTCCCCTCCATATCCTTCACTTCTATACTGCCTTGTACAGTGCAATCCTTCATTGTCAACATTAAACTAAATATGATTAGAAGAAAATTCTATCACTTAATCACAAATCATGGTGAATTAGAATTCCCTCAAGCAAATATAAAATGACTATAGATGCTACACTCAGATTTACTTGTCTCTCCTCATGACAGACAACGATAATGAAAAGTGTTATCTTACATTAACACACGATAATGCCATTTTTATCCTAGGATGGTACTGAAAATAATTGTGGTTATTGTGATAACTGTAGCCATTCCATCAATAAAAAGTATATTGTCATGGACAAGATAAGATAAAAAACAACAACATGCCTCTCTAAACTGTACCTTACATTACTAGACCACTGACTTCAATTACCTTCATTAGATAATTTGTTTTTGTGGCCAAAAGCCTCAGAGCATATAATAATACTAGTTCAGAAAATTTAGAATAGGGTTTATATTTCATGGTAGACTCTAGCTAGGCACAGATTATAAGGTGCACTGACCAATCACTTGGGGCTGTATTTTGTTGTTCTCTTGTAAATCAGTTAATTAGTTACAGAATCAATTTCTCCTTGTTACTCTACACCCCCCCCCCCCCAAATGTGTGTATGTAGAGAATGGCATAAGATTTGAAAATTTTGTGTTAAAATGTTTCCAAAGATGCCCTTAAAAATAACTGTTGAAAGTAAATAGAAACCATTAATTATTACTGGTTTTTTTTTTAACAGATCTTCATTTTAAAGAACAAGCAACAGAATAAATTAAATTTACTTAATTCCTAATCTCCTGACATGGATTTGATCATAATCTTGTTCTCCAATGACAGATGTCATTTCTTTATCTTTCTAACTTGCATGACACCCAGGACAACCAATACTGGCTCTGACATCTGTTGTTTGACACCTCTTTAACTGCCATAACAACAACAACAACAACAACAACATATGTATACCCCATCATGGCTTCATCCTACAGAATCCTTGGATTTTTAGTTTTGTGAGGCATCAGTGCTCTTGGACAGAGAAGGGAAATGAAATATGTTGGTGCCTAATACCAGAATACCATAGGATGGAGCTACATCATTTAACATGGTGTCTCAAACTCTGTTATTTCTACAGTGTAGATATTCCCTTCCCCTCAAGGCACCAACATATTTTATTTTATTATTTTATTTTAATTTCTATGCCACCTTTCTCCCCAAAAAGGGATGCAAAGCAGCTCACAATATAAACAGTAGCACCCACCAGAAGTGCAAGAGAAATGGAAGGACTAAACATTTAAATACTAGTCATTTCATGGATAAGCTTTTAGTTTTTTATTTATTCATGTATGTTTTCTACACTTGATTCTAAGTAGATATACAAAAATCAATAAGAACATATTTCATGATCAATATGGGGTCAAATATATGCAAAACTGATGTAAAAGTCTTACTATGGTAATCAGTTGTGTTTGGCTGTTTCTTTGCTTTTTAAAACATTGGTTGACATATCTTCCATTTCCAGTTTTGGACAGCAAATATTATTCTGCCAGGGACCTGGAAACACTACTGCTCCCATTGTTAGCCTTCCTTGAAGCTAATGTTCTGGACCTTCAGGAAGTGAGAGAAGGCAGGAGCAGAAGCTCATGGGAAGCTAGCCCAGTAGAATAGTTCTGGGAATAGTCATGCCTGCAAAACATTCCAACAAAGGTTCTTGCTTGTGCCAGCAGTCCTGTTCAAATGGCTCCTACACCAGTCAGACATTATGCTACCAGAGATGGACAAGAAGGGTGCCCATTCCCCACATTCCATATACAAAAGTCAGCTGTATGAATCTTTCAGCACAAACAACAGGAGAATCTATTTATGTACTTTCGTTGGGAAGGTGCAAGGCAGGCCATGTGATAAATATATACATGCCTGATCTTCAACACTATGTTTTTCCTCCTTACTCCACTCTGCTGCTGTGGAGGTGCTAGCTTCCATGTTAGAGGGATGATGAATGGGTTTTAGATAGACTTAAAGGAACTATATGAGATTCTGGACTTATTTGGGGGTAAGGTTCTGACCTTCAGATGACTCTTTAAATGTTGATTGAAATATAGATGAGACTGAACTAAATGTTGGAGTTGGATTCACAGTCTACTAATGGGGAGCTACCAACTCTCACTGTCCTATCTCAACGTCATCTTCCTAAGATGACTGTCAAAGTTTGCCTAAGAGTAGGCCCAGCATGGAATACAGATATGCTTCCAGACACAGTTCAAAATCTCATGCAAGTTACTATACTTCTTACTTTAAGTTTTCTAAGCTACTCTGCCGTTTTATACAAGGAGCTTATCACATGAACTTTAAAAACATTTCAAGCCTCCTGGGCTGGAGATGGGAAGCAGAATGGAGATGGGGATTACTGCATGTTAAATCACCGGCCACCATCAGCCTGGTTCCAAGCCAGGTCCCAGCCATGCTCTGCCAGAATCTCTGCCAGACAGAAGCTTTCTGTCTTCTAAAAAGTGCTGGCAGAGTGCAGCTGGGACCCAGGCTGATGGTGGGCAGCAATTAGGAGGCAATTTAGTATGCAATAATACCTGCCTCCATCCCATGTCCCAGCTACAGCTCAGGAGCTTGAAATGCTTTTAAAGTTCATGTGATAAGCTTACAAGTTATTTATTCCAGAGGAACCATACAATTGCTGGCCACTTTGGGCCATCTTGGGAAACAGATTGTTATTTTTAGTGAGTCAGATTAGCACCTCAGTTGTGGTGCAGTTATCCATCTACCAACCCTGATTGTTTTGACCCTGAAAAAATACACCCGCTCACATTGAAGGGAGGAGATGATCTGTTCATAATCCAGTGGCTATGCCTTTGCTCCATTTAACACATAAATTAAGCGGAAACTCCAAGGAAAGGTGTCTCAAGCAGGAAAGCATCTGATAAAGGTCAAACTTTCAAAAGCATTTTTTTTACAACAGAACTGGTGCAGGCAATTACCATGTTCCTTTTTATTTTACTTGCTAAGGTGATAGATAGTTTGACTTTCTCACCTAGACTGATCCATCTCCAGTAAGAAAGTACATGTTGGAAGATGACAGTACACTGAGAATAACCAAAACAAAAAACAAAAAACCCTATGGCCCACTCTTTAGGCATTTTATGAGTAACATTTTGGACAAAGCTCCTGCATAAATGAAAGAATGGCCCATTGTATATTTTCTCATCATCCTGTACAAACCACCTTCAGAATTGTTTTTCTTTTTCTTAATATGTTGTTCACTTTCAATTTAACAAGTGGCAATATGTTATAAAATGTTGCAGCATATATGTCCATCCACTAAGAGTGGCCCCTAGAGCAGGAGTTTTTACTATTCCTTTGGGCTTACAAATGACCTTATTCTGTTTTTTTTTCTTTCTCACCCTCCCACCCCCTTTTTTTCCTTCCTTTCTTCCTTCCTTCCTTCCTTTGTTCCTTCCTGTTAGTATGAGAATTTGCAAAGAAGAAATCCTTTAAGCATCCCTACCTGGAATGTTGTATCATCTTTATAAAAATGACAAAAATAAAATAATATAAAAGAATATATTATTAATATATTAATATTATATATTATATTATTAAGAATAAAAGAGTATGGAGTCGAAGGCTTTCATGGCTGGCATCCATAGTTTTTGGTGGAGCTTTCAGGCTATGTGGCCATGTTCTATAAGAGTTCCTTTCTGATGTTTCGCCAGCACCTGTGGCTGGCATCTTCAGAGAATGAGAACCTGGAAAAGAATTGGAGATATATATATATATATATATATATATATCCTGTGTGATCCTGGGAAAGAAGGAGTAATTTGCAAATGTATTGTTCTGTTGCTAATAGCAGACCTCAGGGTGCGAGGATGTGCAAACAAGGATTAATGTCTGCTAACTGGTGCTCATTGTCTGCTGGGAATCCCCTGGCCTTAGGCTGTTTCTCATTTGCATAGGTTGAGTCTTGACCTTGCTGTTCTTCAGGACTGGGAGGCAAGCCTTGTTTACTCTCAGGGTTTCCTCTTTCCTGTTGAAATTGTCCAGGTGTTTATGGATTTCAATGTCTTCCCTGTGCATTCTGATATGGTAGTTCTTGGCATAGTCCAGAATTTCAGTGCTTTCAAACATCATTTTATGCCCAGGATGGTTTATAGCATGTTCTGTTACTGCTGATTTTTCTAGTTGACCCAGTCTGCAGTGTCTCTCATGTTCCTTGATTCTTGTCTGCACACTGCGTTTGGTGGTTCCTATGTAGACCTGTCTGCAGCTGCATGGAATGTGATAGACTCCTGCGGCTGTGAGAGGGTCTCTCTTGTCCTTGGCTGAGTGAAGCATTTGCTGGATTTTCTTCGTCGGTTTGTAAGCCATTTGAAGGTTGTGTTTCTTCACCACTTTCCCTATTCTGTCTGTGACTCCTTTGATGTTTGGTAAAAATATCTTCCCTTTGGGTGGTTGCTTGTCTTGAGTCTTCTGTGTTTTTCTTGGCCTGGCAGCCCTTCTGATGTTTGTGCCGGAGAAACCATTGGCCTGTAGAGCCCGGTCCAGGTGTTTCAGTTCATCTTCCAAGAAGTGGGGTTCACAGATACGTTTTGACTGGTCTACCAGTGTTTTTATAGTGCTTCTTTTTTTGTCCTTGTGATGGTTGGAATTGGATGTTAGGATGGATGTTGTTCAGATGGCTCAGAAATACAGCCAAATCTTCTTTTCCATGGCTCCAAATGAAGAAAGTGTCGTCCACATAGCGGAACCATGCTGTGGTCTGTTTCGGTGCTGTTTCCAGGGCTTGTTTTTCAAAGTGCTCCATGTAAAAGTTTGCTATCACAGGGCTCAGAGGGCTCCCCATTGCTACCCCATCTCTCTGCTCATAGAATCCATTGTCCCACTGGAAATAGCTTGTGGTGAGGCAATGTTCGAACAGGGCAGTGATGTCTTCTGGAAAAATTGGTCAGATGAGTGTCATGGTTTCCATTATGGGAACTTTGGTGAACAAGGAGACCACATTGAAGCTGATTAGTATGTTTCCGGGTTTTAGTTCAACGTTTTTGTTCTAGCAGAGAGGACTCTGCTAATGGAAGAGGGAAAGAGTCACTGCTTTGCATGCAGTTTTGAAGGTCCAGTCTAGGAAGTAGGGTTTTTTTTGTGGGGGTGGGATTGGTTGCACAAGGAAATGGAGGATTTCACAATATTCAACTCCCACTTCTTCCATTAGTACAGATGTCCATGGGTTTGAAAGTCCTTTAGCAAATGGCAGGATTCTGCTTGAAACTTCTGTGACTCATTTTGTGAGTTGCCAAGGCCTTCATACAATTTAAAACCACATTGAGTAAAGAATGCATGTACACAGAAGGAGTTTTTCCTTGAATCTTAGAGATACTTTCACTGCCTTCTCTATACCTTTTTCAAATGTATTGTTAAAATCAAGCGCTCCAGAGACAATGCATACTGTCTCTGAGATGGAAGACTGTTTTGATTAAGTAGCAGATGAATAACCTGCAGACATACAGTTTTTCCTTTAATTAAATTTTAAATGCATAATGATATAAATGCATAATGGATAATGATATATAACATGATAGTGGTTTCTCTTATTATAATGCAGTTTGCTGAAATCTCTGACATAAATGCATAAAAATCTTTGTTCATTGGGAAGCAACAAAAAGAAAGTTGCCGCTTAATTGTTCCATGTGCAGGTAATGATGGCTCCAGGCATGGACCACAAATTCATGTTTTCTTGAAAATGGCTTTGGTCATCTCTGATGATGCGTATATGCTATCAAGTAATAATTTCCCAAATGTATGACCAATTAGTATACATCTATATTGATAATCATAGCTATAGCTGAAATATATTTGTGTGCATGTGTTGTATGTGGTGTGTGTGTCTGTGTGTATGATTGACTCAGAAAAAGAAGCTAAATGAATTCAAATAATGGCAAAGATCTGTTTTTCAATGTAAATGAATATAGCAGATTTATTTCATTGTTTCATAATCTGACACGCAGAATCTTAGTTCTCTTAGCAGCAAAGTAAGAAAAAGATTTGTATAATAATTAGGGCATTTTACTAATGTATCTGATAAAATCTTTAGCTCAATTGCTTGGGCATGTAAAAGGATTTATATTGAGTTTGATTTTATGCTGTTTCCATAATGCATGCTCATTAAATTTAAATCAAGCCTTTCCTTCAAAGAAGAAAGTCCTAAATAAATTTTTAACTTTTAACTAAGTTATAGTGCATCCTGATACTTAGCTTAGAATTTTTCATAGAATTTCAGTTCTACTGCTAGGAATGGAAAGAATATTCATATTTTTTCTTTATTTGCAAGGCAAAAAGGGGTTTCTGAGGAGACTTTTGTAGAGTTTTCTCCTAGCATTAAAACATGATTTCTGTGCAAAGAAACCCTACATTTCTAAGAATCCCACCAGTATTGTTATCCTTTCCTAGTTTTGTAATATCAGTCATGACATAGTTTTCTTCTTCCTGCATGGTTTATTACACATTTTTCTAACATGTACATATTTTGTATTCCTTTTTGCTAGTAAACACTTTTTTGGTAATTTTTTTCCCCTCATTGGCTGTACGTGGTGTAGTTTTCAGCAAGATGTGTCTTTGTTTAAGTATTTCTTTTTTTCTTTTTCAAAAACAAATCAGTACCTTCTACACTTTCTCTCCCACTTTCACCAAAATACGAGTTCTGAAACATAAAGCTTATAAAATATGGAGTTCCATTTATCTAGATCAAAAGGTAAGAAATGCATATTTTTGAGGGCAATTTCCCGCTCCATCACAATGTTGACTAATATGTGATTTTTATGGTTATTTCTTCTTAAAGATGACAGTGCAATGTTCCTGTTTTCATGCTGTACACATTCACAGGAATTTCACAGGGATCTCCCTGTCTGAAATACTTCACATATGCAAGATGTGTGAAATCTCATGTTGCTGAGCAATGACATAATTTAGGTTCTCAATAGTTGGACATCTCAGTAAATATCAAAAGAATTCTTATCATTTCTATTCAAGGTTCTGAATGAGATTATCAAAATGAAGTAACTCAGTTTTTGAAACCTCGAATGAAGTTAACAGATGTTTATTGTTTAGGACTGCAAATGCTGGAGGAAGAGAAACATGATTTTACTATCATATCACACAGTTTATGTACAATAAACCTCTCCTCATTAAACTCCAGATCCTTTGACCATCTGTTCTGGTCAATAACTGGGTTGAATCAAGTGCACAACATGTGGTTTTCAGAATGCTACAGTTTTTAATATTGGGTTTTTATTATAAATCTGTTGAGGATCTTGTGCGTGCAGTTTTCAAAACCACAGTAGTGAATTTTTTTTGTTTTGTTTTTTACTAGGGGTTGTGCAAGAAAGTAGGCAGAGAAGAAAATATTGAGTTAGTATGAGGCATGATAGATTAGATTTCACATGTTTTTCTAGCTGACTGAGGGCTTGTACAGAGGGCCCTAAAAAGGTGGTTTGATAATGCCCCTTTCAGTGATAACCATATGCCATGGCCCTGATCCAGCATTTTTCCACATTAAGCATTTTGCTGCTCCTTTTGGGGGTGGAAAAAAGCTCCCCTTTCTGTTACAGTGGCGGGTCTCCTTCACTCCTGCTCTGTGCGGCATGTGAGCACAGCACTGCTGGAGTGCTGCAAAGCTGCCCACCATCTGGTCAGCGGGCAGTGTGACATCAGCATGGGAGCATCATTGGGATGTGCATCATCTGGCGCATACTGCTGGTTTGTTTCGGCTCTAGGTCTACCTATAACCCTATGTGTTTTGACATTATGAATCTGAAATATCCCTTTTGACTTAGCAATCTTGCTTGAATGCTGCAGGGTTCCAATCCTCCCATCACTGGTGTTCTGAAAGAGAGTGACAGTTATCATCTACTACACTGTGTAAATATTTTATCTCCGAGTATCTTTACTTACTTAATTTCTTCTATGCCTATCTACTGCCACAGCTATCATCATTGTCATCAGTGGTGCCAGAAATCAGGCAAATCCTTCATATTTCCTAGGCAGACAGATTAATCCATCCTATATCAGAAGTGTATTCCACAGAGCTAGAAAACAAGGGTTTTTCCCACACATTGTCATAGAGCTGGAAGGGGCACTACAAGCCATTATGATCTAACTAATATCTTCATCCAAAAAATTAAGAGTTAGAGCATTCTCAACAGATGGCTGCCAATCTCTGCTTGAAGTCCATTAGTAATGGAAAATGCAGCCCATACAAGATTATTGGTTCCATTGACAAACTCCTTTCCCAGTAATCAGTTTTCTTCTGTAAGTTAGTTTAATTAAAAGTTTACTTTTAATTTAAAGTAACTAGAAAAAATTCTGCCTTCTGGGACAATAATGAACAGGTCATTACTCTCTTCTGTGAAACAAACCTGGAATCATTTGAAGATTATTATCATGATTTTCTCCTCCATCTTTTTTTCTCCAAGCTAGTGACTATTCCTTTTCCTTACACACTTGTATTTTGTACACTATCTTTCTGTTCTCCCCTGAAATCATTACAGTTCCTCTACAACCTTCTAAAATGGATACAAATTTAGTGGAAGTTTTTGAACCTGTTCAAGAGTGTGGAAAACATAAAGAAACATTGAATGAACTGAGAATGTTGAGCTGTATGTTTTTGGTCTAACTCAGTATGACAAATTTGATAAGCAAATGAAATGGAATACAAATAGCAGGTTGATTGAGTGGGAGTGTTATGTAACACATGAACCCACTTCTCTTTCACCCCTAGAGGATCCAGTGGGCAACAGTTTGAGTAGGTATGGACATCCAGCATTTGACATTCTAATGGGATTTCTAACTGCCAACTAAAGATGGATCTGCTATGCATTAGGTTGCCAATTACTCTATTTAACTGTATAGGATGACTGTAACATTTTACCGTGTGTGTGTGTGTGTGTCCCACAACACTGAGAGACACAAGACCCTCTTGGCAACTTGCCACTGAATATACTTGACAACTTGCCACTGAATATACTTCAATGCCAAAATGAAGTTTGTATTGTTTTTCTCTGTTCTCAAGGATATGAGTCTATTATATGAGAAGGCCATTACAACACAGTGTGATAGTATTCTTCATCTGTTTCCTGTGTCACTTCTAATTTAATCATATTTGACAAAAGCATAGAAGATATTTATTAACCCACTTGCCCATATGGTTTTGAATTTATGCATTAATGGATTCCTGTGTAGCAATCTCTTTGCTCAACATACAAGGATTGATCAGGCTTGCTGGATGGATTTCTTCTGAGGGTGACCTTAACCAGAGAGAGCAGACTTAGCAGCATGGTGACAGCCAAAGGCTCAGTTGCATTCCTGGTCAGATAGATAGAAGAGCATGTTGCAGTAGCCTGATTGATCTGTCAATTTAGATCAGTAATGCTAGATACTAGAAGGGCAAAGCTATCAGGAAATCTCTAGTAAATTAGATAGATAACCTCCAGCCACCAATTTATCTTGGTATCTAGCACAAATAGCTAGTGCTAGTTCAGCTATTATCAAAAGGTAAAAAAGAGATGGCACAGATCCCCCAGAGACATCTCTGCCTAGGCACAACCACTTTTTCTAATACGTAAAATTGAATGCCTTTTTTATTTTCTAGAAAAACATGTTTTCAGGCTTTGAAAATAGAACAGACACTTCTTTCCCAACTGTCTGAAAAACTTCACCAATGCAAATGTTAAGGATATACTTTTACAGGACTCACAGCCCATCTGCTATAAAGTTATCTTCCTCTTGCTCATTCAGGAATATGGAAGAAACAGCAGATTTGTACCTCAGGAATCCCCTTCCTAAAGATAAAGTTTCCAACGATGTTGAATAGCAATAACATGCTCTTCTCCGTGCCTCATGATTTATTTCTCACTCTAAAACACAGGACACATGAGTCCAACAAATTTTATTGCAGTTGTCCTTATTTGTCATTCTATCAATATAAAATTATGTCATCCAGATCTTGTAAGGGTTCACTTAGATAAATTATATCTTTCTCTCAATGCATCTGAGTACAGGATTGAAGAAAGTGCATTGTAAAAAGTGAACAGAGAGCTCTCTAAGTTTTCTAGTTCTTTAGGCCTTACTTATCTTCCCTGGGTCGCATGATGATGTGACAATCTCAAGACATAAGCATATAATTGATTCTTTTCTCTTTGAGTTCTTAATTTCACTTCACACTCCATCTTTCCATATATCCCAGCTTCTTCTCATAACAATCTCCTTCAACTTCCTTCCTTCCTTCTCCCTTCCCCATCTCACTCATCCTGTTTCTCCATCTCATTCCCACCATCAATTCTGCCTATATTCATCGTCTTCCTATTCACATTCATTCATGCCTTATTTCTCCTTTCCTATCACAATGCCCAGCTAAAAAAAAAACTTTCTCCCTTCTCTCTTGCTTTTTGCCTGAAGACAATCCCACATCTTCTAGTTCCCTTCCCTTTCTCTCTCTTCTCTTCTCTTCTCTTCTCCTCTCTTCTTCCTTCTCTCCCTCCTCAGTTTTCCTGTTTAGATATCTCTTCTACTTCCTTTTCCAGCCCTCTCTTTTTCTCTTTCATCTGCTTTCTCCTTCTACACTCATCTCTTCCAAACTCCTCCATCTCCTTTCCTACTCTCGTGACTCTCCAATGCTTTCTCCTTTGACCCACACTCTAAGGGGGGAAAAAAGTAGTTTTTATACAAATAGCAGTTCCCTGAAGCCTGAGCATCCTTCGACAGGAGGAGAAAGTTGAGTCTTCACTTTTTCTTCACTTTTCTAACAGGCCACCCCATGCCTCTATTCAGTCATTTGCCATTCAAAGGGCATCTTGGTTGCAAATGCCAGTGCCCTTGGTAACAGTAAGATAACGGGCCAAATTTTCTGCTCTTAGGAGCCTCCAGGGGCTACATGGAGTGCCAAAATTGAAAAAAAAAAAAAAAAAAAAGGAAAAAAGGAAAAAAAAGGGGGGGTGGGACAATGATAAATAGATAGATATGAAGTTCTAGTTTTGAACAATTGGGCTTTTTCTGTGAAGCAGTGGTGGTTGGGGGAGGGGTTTCAACCTCTTTGAAAGCAGAATCACTACTTCTGGGAATTTACAGGCGCAACTGTGGCAATTCATACACCCCCTTTTCCAGCCCCTTCTTTTGGGAGTTTGTAAAAAAAAGTGATACAGTAAAAAAAGTGATACAGGGCTCAATGAAGGACTGCAAAAAGAACCTGGGAAGACTGTATGCAGCCACACTTTCCCCCACTCATTTGCTAACCTGTGGAGAGAAGGAAGATGGAGTCCTGTTTTGCTTCCCAATTTCCATCTTCTACAGAACTCACAGAAATACACTACTGGAACACCTTTCCAGAAGAAAAGTAATGAAAAAAGGGTTCCTTTTTTCCCTTTCAGTACTTGTCAGCTCTGAAAGAGTTATCCACTAAACAGAGGTGGCTCACCGTGGGACCTGACAGGCTGCTTTTGTAGTGCAAGAGCCAAACAATTCTCATCTATTGATGGAAATGCTTGTGTCATGTCCTGCTTTCAGAACATGGGCATAGACTCTGACTCAGAGAATGAACCAGTGGACCTGTTGGGTCCTGATTCTGAACAAGAAAAGGAGGAAGTTCCAGAACCACAAGCCTCAGATACAGACCAGAAGGCAGTACCAGCTCTAGCAAAAACCATTAAGATAAAGAAGACAACTTAGTCCCTATCTACCTTCACTGAGTGGAGACAATAAAGGGAAGGCTTGAGGAGGTCCCAGAGGATTTATAGAAAGCAGTAATTGAGTAAGCAGCAGCTGTTTTGAGCTGCTGATCAATAAATTCTCAGTCCTGCCTTCCAAGAGTTCTCTGAGGTTCTCTGACCTATCCAGCTTCTTGTTGTGTTCCTGAACTGTTAAGTCTAGACACTGTTTACCTGAGTTGAATATTCCTGAATTCTCTTGCTGGATCTGTAGTTTGTGAATGAACTCTGTTTGGGATTTAAGACTTGTGTTTACTGAAGTAAAGTAGGTGCTGAACTATAAGCTACCCTGTGACTTTGCTTGCTCATTAGCTGCTATCAGCTGTGTAGCAATCAGCCTTTGGCTAGTTGACCAGACTATGTTTAGAGCACATTGCATCATGCAATTTGAAACATAATGTGGAATGTGGAAATTATGGTAAGCCCCAGTTTTTATTTTGGAGACTAGTTCTTATATATTGCTTCTGGGTGGCTAATTTATGCTGGTGAACAGTTACTTTTGGCTAGAGACTTTTTGTAAATCTGGGGCATGTTCATAAGTTATTGGTCTTTGTGGGATGCATATGCATAATATCTATAGCTTTAACTATTTATCCCCAATGGGGCTTATTCATTCCTCCTTTGACTGGATTGCACTTAAATGCCAGTTCTAGATCTCACTTCATGGTCTTTTAGCTAAGATCAGCCATAAGGTAAGTAATAATGTGACACAGTCAGCAATGTTACATTGGCTCATTGTTTCTTGATATGCTTTGAAGTACTGTGCAGTTGGTTTATACAGATAAGGAAGCTACAGGTATAGAAATGCTATCAGTTTACATGAAACTTGAACTGACCATACCTAAGTTTAGGGATTTATACAGGTATTGATATTGGAATTTGTATTTCTTTTTCTTTGATGATATTTTTTCCTTAGTCCTTAAGCTTGCAGATGCTTTCTTTTTATTAGATAGAATGCACACTATTGATTTTTATTGATTTTTTAAGGATCAAAAACTTATTACTTGATAGTTAAATTAGAGGTAGTGCACAAGTTAATGCTTGCACTAGTGGTGAGGTCCTGGATCCCCAGCCAACATAATGATAATGATGGTGATGATAAGAGTTTATTTTATTTTTATTTTATTTTATCGGTATTTCCAGACTCTCCCTACAGATAAAGGCAGGATTACAACACAAGATACAATACAAAAAGCACAGTAAATCATTATATTTGTGTATATTGTAATCCCTAGGCTCTCCCACTCTTAAAGATAATAACATTCAAAATAGTTAAAACAATTACATAACACACAGTCTAAAAGTAAGCAAGGTGGAGCCAACAATTCAAGGTGGATGGGGGTGTCTTCCTTCCTTGGGAGATCAGACTGAGAAGGCCTGCAGGAAGAGATCCATCCTGACAGCCTTTTTAAATGCATCTAGGTGATAAGTGAGCCTTAGCAGTGAAGCAGACAAGGCAAGAGGAGCAGCCAGAGGCAGCTCCAGCCCTAAGCACTCTGGGACCATGGCATTTGGATGCCACAGTCCCAAAGCCAGCTTCTGCCATGGTCCCAAATGCACCACTGGCAGGAGCAGCTTTTTGCCGCTCCTTTTTGGGTCAGTTTCAAGCTGCCTTAGGCAGTCTCAGAATGACTTTTGGGCAGTTTGTGGGCATGCATCATTTGAACACTGAGCATCCAAAATGCCTAGAAGGCACTTTATTTGGCCCATGTGTTTCAGGCCATAGATGAACACATTTGAAGGTTGTGTAAGGCTGCCACAGGTGAATGGTAGCAATCTGAAGCTACATGCTGTGTTTCTGTTCATAGATAAAGCAGTCAGATCCACAAAGTAATGAAATCAATCCACTGGAATTTTTAGCTAATGGAGCTGCTGAGTTTTTCAGCCTGCTAGGAAAAAGAGACAGTCTGTAAATACCATACATAATGAAATAAAAATAGTCATTGTTCTATTTTAATCTATTATGGCTATTTTAGTGTTCAGATTTAGTTCTGCTATTTCAGTGTTCAGGTTTTTTTAGTGTTCAGATTTTTGTTCATTTAAAGGTTGGTTGAAGGAAAAGTATAAGTTAAGAGAGGATGTCTGGAGTTTTGGGTTCATGTGTCTGCACTATGCTGATGATACCTTTTCACCTAAATTCAAGGAAGCTGTTTCTGTATTGAACCAGTGGCTGGCAGCTGTAATGGACTGAATGATGGCAACTAAATGGAGGTTAATCCATATAAAACAGAGTTGCTCCATGTCAGTCAAAATACAGGTCTGGGAGTGGTGGTTTCAGTCTGTGTTAGATGAGGTTACATTCCCCCTGAAAATGCAGGTTTGCAATTTGGGGGTACTTCCAGCTTCAGTTTTAAGCCTATAGGCCCAGATTTTGGCGGTAACCAGGATATATTTCCACAGTATGTGCTAGAGCACAAAATGTGCCCATTCCTGAACTCAAATCTGGTTCTATCTGTGTATTAGCCACAGTTTTGAAAGTTAATTTTGAAAAGAAATTCATTTCTACTACTTATTGCAGTTTTAAGAAAATATTAATTTGCTCTCATTCCCTCAATAACACATTGTGTGCTTGTTCATATTGATAATTAATTTTAAAATTATGTTTCTGTTACATTTTTTAAAAAGTAAACCTTTGGATACACTAGTGAATAGCTTAAAAACTGAAAAATCCTATAAAAATGCCCTTTAAAAAGTTTTAAAAAACATATTGCACTAGTAAAATTATTTAGCACCCACTCTTCTTGTTACCTTTGGAAATGTCATTTCATTCCATACTTGTCATCCCAAAAGTAACTCATTATAGATGAGTTCTTCCAATCTTTGTTAGCCTGGGTATGATGTTCTTGTTATTGTTTTTCTTGTGTATCTTCAAGTTATTTATGTTGTATGGTGACTCTAAGGTGAACCTATCATGGTTTTTTTTGGGGGGGGGGGGCATTATTTGTTCAAAGGAGGTTTGCTATTGCCTTGCCTTGAGGCTGAGAGGCTGTTTAACTTGCCCAAGATCATCCAGTTGGTTTCATGTCTGAGCAGGAAACTGAACTCTGGTCTCCAGAATTGTAATTACACATTCACACCGCAAACCACCTTATATCCTCTGTTTAGTTTTTCCTACTAAAAACACACACATACACACACAGAGAGATAAGTGGAACTATCTATTTACATTCTGTGGTACTCTATGATGGGGCTGGAATAGATGGGCAGGAAATAACATCTTGATCCTGCTTTTTCCAAAAGCAGGTTGAAACCCCACTGCCCATATGCCCCATCTTCCAAAATTGACTGAATACCCTGGGCAGTCTGCAAGGTGTGGTGTTAAAACTGTTTCTGGGTAATTTTTTCTTTGTTGTTTTCCCATCATGCATATGCCCTGTAGCACAAACACACCACCATCAACCTCCAAGTAATTCCTACATCCACTCAGTTGCCATCCCATTGCTTGCCCACCCCTTTGATCAGCTACACCATCACACTTGTGATGCTCTGCCAGTAAAGGGACTCAGTGCATCAGTGGGTGAGTGATACAATGGCAAAGGACAATCATGGAGGCCCCCTTACACGCCCCCTTCATTCCATCCCCCCGTTGGACTATCTGGTTTGTGTATATTGTCAGCATATCCATTAGTGTTGTCACACTTTCATTTCTTTGCTTTGCTGCAGCCCTGCACTGGCACCGGGCTGTTTATATGCCGACATGAAGATGCGTATTTTTGGAGCTAATTGGAGTATACCAACTTATTTTTGCTCATTTTGTTTTCCACCAGCTTTGGAGATGTTCATCATATAAATGCCTTGCCTTCAAAGCATCTGGAATCTGCTTTATTTTGCCCATCTATTCCACCCCATAGACAAGAATGAAATAATGCTGCTTTACTAAAACCCTGGAGTTTATCTAAAACCAAATGAAACCAAAGCAAACAATGTTTAGTCTTGAGTCACATTGATCCGTAAAGAAAGTCTATTTTTGCCCTTTTAATGTAGGTCCAGCTTGAACAGGAAATGTATTGCAAAAGGTTTGAGCTCCAGATTTTGGGGGCCCTTCAGTGGGGCATTGTGTCTTCTCATTTTATTTCTTTTGGGATTCCTTTTCCTCAGCGACCACTATCACCAACTAATCTCGTTCTTTCTCCCTATCACAGCAGCCACTTACTTTTTTTTTTTTTTTTTTTTTTGTCAGTCAATGAGTCAGCCTAAGGACTGATGGTATGTTCTCTTATCCTCCCACCACCACTTTATAATGACATTTTTGGGTAGAGGAAAAGAGTGAGTGAACAAGCAAAGGGAACTGATCAGGAGGATCTGAATGTGCAGATAGCTCTTAATGGTGGGGTCTCAGCTAGTTTGTGGTCCTCAGAAGGTACTCAAGCATGTAAGCTGTAACAGCAGTCTTAACTGCAAATGTGACTGGATTTCCATGTCTGTATGAGCAGGTTAGTTACCATTAAAAAGCCCTGTACAACTGCTCTACTAATCAAAATTGGAAGTAATATGATACTAAGTTTGCTGTGTCAGTTTGTTTTGGGTGTAATAATCAAGATGTAGATTTCATTCTACTCAGACAGGAGTATGCTTGGATACCAAATTAAGATTTCAGTAAAATGATTCCATTCAGATAAATTATACTCAGGCACATTTACTGGCATTTTCAGTTTTCAGTTACACAACTGTCCATTTCTAGAGTATTTTCTTTTCAATCTCATATAGAATCATAGAATCACAAAAGTTGGAAGAGACCACAAGAGCCATCCAGTCCTACCCCTGCCATGCACAAAGTCACAATCAAAGTACCCCTGACAGATGGCCATCCAGCCTCTGTTTAAAGACCTCCAAAGCAGGAGACTCCACCACACTCTGAAGGAGTGTGTTCCACTTTTTTTTACTGTCAGAAAGTTGCTCCTAATGTTGAGGTGGAATCTCTTTTCCTGTAGCTTGCATACATTGTTCTGGGTCCTATTCTCTGGAGCAGCAGATATCCTTAGCTTCTTCTTGTCAATCAATTTTTAAAAATGTCTGCTCTTTTGTTTCAGGCTATATTATTTACTAGATTTCATTCAGACCTTCTGCACACTCATATATATAGCTACTGAGGGTAAATTTCCACTTCATCTGACAGATTCAAACTCCCCTGCTGTGTGCTGTAGATTGTAGAGCTGGCTCAGATTATATTTCAAAAAATTCCACCCTCTGCTTTCCTCTTCTCATCTCACTTGAAGTAACAAAAATCCAAATCAGCAGCTACATCTATAGCACTGTCAGGCTGTGTTTGAGCTGTGCTACAGATGAATGCTTGCAGGTCTCACTACAAGGTGAACTAATATTTGGAGTCCATCAGACTCAGCTGTTAACCCGTCCAAGCAAATGCCATCTGTTTCATAAGAGAGAGAAAGAGGGGGGAAAACTGTATCAGCAAGGCTCTTTTCCTGCTACCTGAGACATTTGTTTCATTTCTGTTTTTTCTTTACCTGAGACATTAATCTGATTTCTGATTTAATCATTTGATTTGTGATTATGGATAATTGTGCCATAGAACTGATGAGTGATAACAATTGATCTTCCCTAGTGATAAATTTATTGTCATCAGTGGGACAAGGAAAATAGATGATTACACCTCCCAGATGTCCAAGTATTCTCAAAATCTTCTGAGCAGGTTTGGGGAAGGTCTTGGAGCAATGGGGAAGGGGTGGCCCATTGTTCAAGCAGAAGTTGGTTCTTGAGATAGTGGCTTGTGGCCTATGGTTTAGGATTTAGAAAAAAAAAGGGTAATCCTTCCATTATAAAGAGATTTTGAACAAAAGCACTTGAGACAAATGTTGAATTCATGAAATTCAAAAATGGATAAATAGAAACACTAGTTACTCAGGAAACCTATGGAACACAAATACAGTATATGACCAAATGAGGAACAGTTACATTTCAGGAACAGAAGGGCTCACTGTACCCTATACTGCAGAACTCCCATGAAAAATATTGTGAATACTTCAGATAATGATTCAAAAAGTCTACCTCAATTGATGCCAATGAAGACGTTTTAGAAGAACAATTACAGCAGGAGGAGAAAAAGAATCACTAATGAAGAGGGAAGAGCCAGCAGTCTTTCCCATATTTTTGAAAATTCCCATGTCCAAATCATTCCCATCTTGTATTCTCCTGTTTCCAAAGGTTCATTAGAACAGGGACATTTTTCAAGATTGACCATGTACCTGTGTTGTGCAGGGGTTCGTGGTATCCTGAAAGGGTATGTGTATGCCCTGGGGTAATGTAGACCACACAAAGAGGAGGCTTCATACATAGCTGGGATGTTGCTTTTGATATGATTCCCCATAACCAATTCAGCCTCTGAACTGAGAAGGGTTCACTACATTAGGTTTAGTAGTTTGCAGTGTAACAGAACAATAGTTTCGGTAGGAACTACAGCCTAAATCTGATTGTTAGTACCAACTAGAGTATGTTATTGAATCAATAGGAATTTGATAAGTCAACACATGTATAAATCCCATTGTTTCATTTGATTTACTCTAGCTGGGTCTAACTTGGATTAGGGTTTATATTTAGTGGTAGGCTTTAAAAAATAAAAAGAGCTGTGCACTAGCTTATCTCCAGAAGATATCTGTTTTCCGACTCTGTCTTGAGACAGCGCCTCTGGCATGTGGTAGATCATTCTGTTTCTATCTTGCTTATTGTTGAATCTGGGAGGTGGGAAGGCCCCACTTCTCAAAGCTGTAAAATACATCCTCATAAGTCATGACCAGAAGGGAGGCACATGTTCTAATGGTTATAATGAAGTCTCCAACTCTAGTCAAAGTAGATAGTCCTACCAAAAAAAAAAAAAAAAAAAAAAAAATCTATGGAGTGGAATTAATTGCCCATTAAAGATATAACAAATGAGAACTGAGGAAGCAAAAATATAAGTGTGAACATAATGCAGCTTTGACATTTTGTTCCTTGGTTCATCTGTTTTGCCAGTCTCAAGCAGCATTTCCCCATTTGATTTAGGATATTTTTCTTGTTTAACATGAAGTACAAGTCTGATGTTTAATTCATATGGAAGAAGAATGCTAATTTGTGCAAATTTTGTCACTGTGTTCTATTTGCCTAGTTTTAAAAAAAATATACAGACACACACATCAACAAGAGCCAATTAAGCATTCCCCAGGAAGGAAAAAAATAATTACATGTTTTTCTTCACTTAAAAATAAACTGCAGCTTACGTGTGCATTTCAGTAAGTACAGTACCTCTGAGTTCTTAAACAAAGAATCTGCAACAAATGAATAAATGAAGCATTTTCAAATGTCAGCATTTTGAATGGCGTGTGCTTTCCATTCTGGCCTCTCCATATTTCCAAATAAATCCCTAGAGCTGCTAATATAAATTGAGATTTTTAAACATATTTTGCTTTGCTTTCCTTTAAATTCTGAGTGGAACTGTAGATGGAAAAATGCCTTTTCTAATAATCAATTATATCTTGATTTACTACACACTTTTTATTGGCCAGCTTTCTTCTAAAGGTATCAAAGTAATCTAAGCTGTCAGCCATTCCTCTGGCCAAAGCCTAATTATCTTTAATCCAATTAACATACTGCCTTATCACATCCTTTGTTCTAAGATCCATAGATTTAGTCACAGCACTACAAACCTAAGTCTATAATAAATTCTATTTTAATATGGTTTGCACTGAATACAAATTTCTGATGAATAAGAGATAACTTCAAGCATCTTTAAAGCAATGATAGGTCCCCAAAGATACAATTTTATCTACTCTTTGTCCAGCAATTTGAGTAGGATTTTTTTTATTACACTAGCAAAGGAAGTGATTTTGCAATTTGTAACTCCAGTGTTTAATGTTCAGTATGAGAAACAAGAAAAAGTGTGAAAAAATCTTAGCACATAGTCAATCTTACCATTTTATGCGTCTCTCCCTACAACAAACTTATATGGCAATGTTGCCTTTCTCCCTTGTTCGTTTGATCTTATTCTCAGGACTTTATCGCATGCACTAGTCAAACCATTTTGAGGACAGGAATGGGACTCATGTGGGGCACGTGTGAATGCATTTTACCGCACACTCAAGTATCCACCAAGAGGCCCCATACCGAAACCCGTCCCCAAGCCGTCCGTGTTCAGTGCCGGCGGGTGCCATTTTTGCTTCACGGAAGCCTTCCAAGTAGCACATTTAACACTTCGAGGCACAGGACAGGGACGGGTGCCGGAACGGGACCTTTTTTTTGGACACTTGCGTGTGCTGTAAAATGCATTCACATGCGCCCCCGCGAGTCCCGTTCCCATCCTCAAAACGGTTATAAAAGTGCATGTGATAAAGTTCTAACACTTCTTTATGAATGGGCACTTTTTTGGTATTAGTTGTGAAAGGCTGCATACGTTTCAAAGGAATACATTAATGGTGTGTGTGTGTGAGTGTTTCCCAAACCTGATTATCTACAGCATTTATTATGGAGAAAAATATCTATGGGGTGATTTTTTTTAAAAAACCCAATAACAACACTAAAATTAATTATAACACAGGCTTATTAACTATATTCAGAATTTGAAAGAGCAACTGCAGGAATTAGTACTGCTTCAAGGGAACAGATCATTTCTCTCTGCTATTACTAAAATCGTACTCTGTCCCCAGCTCAGCAAGAAGTTGGCAATTCATAGTTTCTTTTCTTTGCCACCTAAACTTGCTTATCATGGTGGAAAACCCAGTGGTTTCTCTGAGACTTTGTCAAGGGACAACAGATTTGCCAAAATGAAAACTAAAGAATGAGCATTTGACTCGGCTTGCATCCATACTGCTGAAATAATCCACTTTAATGCCACTTTAAATGCCATGTCTGGTGCCACAGCAAACTACAAATCCCAGAATTCCATAGCATTATGCCATGACACGTAGGAGCTCAGTGTACAGCAAAATAAAGTGACTTACTGCTCCCAAATTCAAGTGAAATTCAGGCTGCCCCCTCGTGTTACCACCATTCGAGTCCAGCCTGGCTCCAATACTGGTCCCTGAATTCACTTTGGTGGCCATTTTTCATAGTTGGGAGCTTTCTGACTTTGAAAAATCTCCACTGAAGCAAGTTCAGGCACCAGTATTAGAGCTGTACCCGGATGGTGGCTTTGGGGACAAAAGCCATGTGATAACATCAGAGGGCAGCCCAAATTTCACTTGCTTCCTGGCCATTTACACGGTGGCAGCTTTATGGAGCTCCAGTGGCACGGCATTTAGATGCCATACACCACAGAAGCACTAAAAATCTGTGGTGATGACAGAAAGGGTGTTTTTTTCTGGCCCAAAAAGCTGCTTCTTTTTGAGCTGGAAAGCACCTGATTGTGGCCAAACTGTGTGGTTGCCATGACCCTGATCCAACAATCAAAGCCACTCCTTTAGGGCCATCTGTTTTGGCCCTGTATCATTTAAATTACTGATGTGATGTAAGTGCCAGAAGCAGCAGTCATTCCATGTATTCATAACCAGCTATTAGATATTTGGTTTTGTTAAAAGAATGCCAATAATACAGGGCAGCTGCATCATTTTTAATTGACAGTTATATTATGATTTTTAAATTGGAAGTATAGTGTCTAGATCAAAAGAAGTAATAGTGCTGCTCTATTCTGCTTTGGTCAGGCCCCACCTGGAATACTGTGTCCAGTTCTGGGCACCACAATTCAAAAAGGATGTGGAGAAACTGGAGCGGGCCCAAAGGAGGGCAACTAAGATGGTGAAGGGTCTGGAAACCATGCCCTATGAGGAACGATTTAGAGAGCTGGGGATGTTTAGCCTGGAGAAGGAAAAGTTAAGAGGTGATATGATAGCCCTGTTCAAATATTTGAAGGGATGTCATATTAAGGAGGGAGCAAGCTTGTTTTCTGCTGCTGCAGAGACTAGAACGTGGAACAATGATGCAAGCTTTAGGAAAAGAGATTCCACCTCAACATTAGGAGAAACTTCCTGCCAGTAAGGGCTGTTCGACAGTGGAACACACTCCCTCGGAGTGTAGTGGAGTCTCCTTCCTTGGAGGTCTTTAAGCAGAGGCTGGGTGGCCACCTGTCGGGGATGCTTTGACTGGGAGTTCCTGCATGGCAGGGGATTGGACTGGTCTCTTCCAACTCTATGATTCTAAGATTCTATCACATACACTATAAACAGATTGATTCAGACAATGGAAACAACCTCCCATGGTGCCAAGCATGGAGGACTGTGGTTTGTATAAGCCCATTTCTCGCTATAGGAAATGCATGTATGGCATCACATATGAGCTGCAAAAGAGGATCTGACTTTGTTGCAGGATATGTTGACATCTTGATTAAGAGGGAAGTTATAAAATGGTCTAGACTGAATTACTAGGGCCACCATCCAGTTAGAGAAATCATAGCTGATTATTTTAAAAAATTGTTTTATATCCTACCTTCCTGTTAATGGGTTCAATGTGGTCTACATTGCTCTCTTCATCACCCAGCCCTGTGAGGTACATCAGACTAGGGGTGCATCTACTCGGTAGAAATAATGAAGTTTGACACCACTCTAAGTGCTGTAGCTCTATCCCATGGAATCCTGGCATTTGAAGCATTACAAGATCTTTAGCCTTCTTTAGCTATCTTCTGTCCAAAAGTGCTGGTGCCTGACAGAACTACATATTTCACATTTCAAACTACAAATTTCAGGATTCTGTAGGAAGGAGCCATGGCAGTTAAAGTGGTGTTGAATAGATACACCCTCAGAGAAATAAATTGACTGAAAGTCACCCAGTCATAGCTCCATCATAAGGAATTCTGGGATTTGCACTTTGGTGAGGGGCCTTGAATTCTCTGCTACTGCCTGAGTGTCTTCACTAAATATATAAACTGGTGTATTCCTCAGTCTCCTCTTGTTGGTGGCTGTAGTTCAGGTGAGTGGCTAGATGTCTCTGGTAAAGAAATTAAAGTGTCTCACCAGACTACAAACCTGAGAATTCCTTATGATGGAGCAATGGCAATTGAAGAGGTAATAGATTCACACAGCTATTCACTGCACATACACCTCTCAGTTGTCTTTGATTTTCTTAGGTACTTTGTGCAATGTGATAGTGGGATATAGTTAGAGTGGAAACCTCTCTGCTCATTTGAAGACTCTGGTAAATGCCCAGCCATACCACTTTCTATATACAAACTATTTTCATTCCTGCAGGTTGAAGCGATACCTATAAAGAGAAGTAGTGGTTTCTGCATCCATTGTAAACCAAAATTCCTTGCGTTTGGCTTTAACGGTACAGTACTAGGGCTATGAGAAACTAATGCATTCTTGTGTGAGACAATTTAAAATACATTAGTTAGCAATTTATTAATGTATTCTGTCACCAAGGCACCACAACATACTTGTTTTTCACTTCTGCTTTTCTCTCTCCAGAAAGTGATTTCTATGCTTAAGTGAGCTGAATAAACTCCATTCCCCTAAATGGCAAGAATTTGAAATCACTTCACATCATCACTCTGGTGAATAATTTCAATGTGCACCATATGTGCTTTTCTTATTGGACAATCCTCTTTTCCATACCTTGATGTGAGACAAAACTGCAACCATGAACCTGGTTAAATAGAAATCAATGCTTTCAAGCCCTTGAAATAAAAACATAAATGTTTAGGGGCATTACCAGTTTTAATGGTACATGTGCTAAGTGATAGCCTGCTATTTTACAGTTTCCAGAAAGACTTTTTTTTTAAAGCCCCTGGAGATGACAAAATCCTGCTAGACTCAAGCATATTTTCCACCTCCTGGATATTTGACAATTTATAGCTGCTTATTTGCATTCAAAAGATGCCATTTCACCACTGATGCAAAACCTGGTTATTAATTGGGAAAAATATATTTGCTGCCTGTTGATGTCTACTCTAAGCTAGTGGAAGAAAGAAAATGAAATATAGGTCAATATCTTCAGTTAAAGTGCAGGAGCAAAATTCAATCTAGGGAATTTAAAATGGTCAGCTACAGTTAGGCTTTTGATAGTTTGCTACACAGGAAACTCAGAGTAAAAGGATGGGCATAAATAGATAATTTTTATTTTATTTTTTAAAGAGAATATACTTTAGTTGAAAATACTGCTTCCATGGATGCATGTAACTTGATACTGCTTTCATGCTGTGGCAGGAAAACAGTTGTATTGCCAGGATAGCATAGATCTCACCACGTGACTAGTCCCTGCAAGGTAACATCCCAGAGGCAAAACACACTGCTGACTCAATGAAATAGTAGGCCCATATTCATAAAAAGGTTCCTTGTCCTGTGCTGTGAGACAGCCAGTTTGGATGGGAGCTGGAGATTTGTGCTGGCAGGCAGAAAGGACTCAGGAACCATCTAGGACAGTGGGGGGTAAAAGACAGTCCATGGGCAATAAGCAACCCTCGTGAATCCAAAGTGACACCCATGAAGCTGCCAGTCCTGAGGGTTTTTTCTTTTTTTTTTAATCTTGGGCAAATAGGTTTTGGATGGGTTTTTTTTTTAGGCCAGATACATTTAAAATCACCTCACAAATGTCCATACTATGTTCATGTTGAAGATTTCACATACAATCCAAACAAAACAAAAGCTTGGCTGGTAGCATCTACAGAACTTAAAATTATTCCACACCATATTCCAAGCAAAACAAATCCCAAAAACAGCAGTTTTCGGGGTGGCGGGGGGAGCTATTTTTTTTCCTATTAGCCCCAACTTGCACAAAAATATTTAGCATGTCAACCTAAGTCTAAATATCAAATGTGGTCAAAATCCATTATGAAGTATGCATTCTAGAAAACAAAATAAATCAATACAAGGGTGTTTGGGGTTGTTGTTCTTGTTTTGAAGAAGTGTCCAAAGCCATTGCCAGATTAGATCAAACCCTTATGACCCTTTCTGTTTTAGTTCCATTCCATATCAACAAGGTAAGTGATTCTTTGATCAAACGTGTGGATTGGTCTAGCAAAGCACATAAATAGACAGGCAGACACTTCAAGTTGTAATATGGGTTATGACACCCATAGTACTGAGATAAATAGTTTATGCATGCAGAGATCCTTGAATGTTCAATTCTCTTAGACTGCAAGTCTAACCTTTAGACTTTTAACAACCATTCTTATATCAAGTACAGGGTAAAAAATGTTTTTCAGTGCTTGTTTTGTTTGGAGTATTAAAAAACAACATAAGAAAAAGTAAATAGAATGACTAACATGAATTTCAAAAATGAATGGACAATAGTCTCATACTAAATAGGAAGTGGCCTCACACATGGAATTGGATTGGAACTAATTGCTCCTATAATCTTCTCTAGCGGGTGTCAGTGTTGTGTTTCAGTGTGCTGCAAGTTATGTTTTCTCACTTCTGGTCTCCATTTTGGTCAGTGTTTTGGAGGGGGGTGCTGTGGGAAATTTGAGGGGTTGGGAGGGTTCTGGGGGTGAGGAAACTAAACTGCCATATTTGTGGCTATTTTTAAAGTTCATTTGGCCAGTTTTCAGGTGGAAAATTACCTAAAATTTAAAGTTTAAAAAAAAAAGGTTGAGGCTTTGTGACATCGCCAGGGGATATCAGGGACCACAAATACAGCCTCAGGGGTTTCATGTGGCTCACAGGCTACACTGTGCCCATCCCCAATCTAGCCCAATATTGTCATCTCTGACAGTGGCTGTCCAAGTATTCAGAGAGCTAAAGGACTGAAGCTGGGATCTTGTACTTTCAGAGCATGTGCTCTCTCACTTGAACTATGTCCCTGTCACTTCGACTTTTCCAGAATCTCAGGAAACCTATGCAAGCAGATACCTATGAACTAAATTAAACTGTTAGTCATAACTCAAATCACTGAAGCTGTCACTGAATATATTACTCAATGGTAAATCAACACTTCTGAAAATTCCTTTGATTCAGTGTGTCTTGTAGGACATATGTGTCTATTGTAGGAGAGCCTGCATGTTGCAGTGGTTGGCATGGTGGACTACAAGTCTGGAGTCCAGGGTTTGATTCTCTGCTCAGCCATGGAAATCCAATGGGTGAGTTTGGATGAGTCACACACTCTCATCCCTAGAAAACCCCATGATAGATTTGCCTTGTGTCACCATGAATCAGAAACAACCTGAAGGCATAAAACTACAGCTGCCAATTACATTTAGACACATATATGCAAAGATTTCTCTCCACAGATGAATTTACATACAAATGAGTGCTTATGTCTGACGTGTGGTTAAAACAAAGAACCTCTGCTGATTTTTTGAATACACTTCACTCAAATAACATATAAAAGATGATCAGGAGTTAGAGAAAAGTGAATGGTAATCCATCTATTGATTAAAATGTAACAGAATGTATGGTATCCAGTAGATCCTGGTAAGTGCTACAAAAAGCAACATCTTAATACAATAGTTAATGTAAATTGCTTCTAGCATCTTTCTCATCTATTATCCTCAGTCCCACTTAATAATTTACAAATTGCAGTCCTCACCAGTGCCATCTGTCCAATTTCATTATGTCTGATTTGTGATTGCCACTTTCTTTCCTTTTCTTTCTTTCTTTTCTAGTTTCTCCTCTCTTCATTTGAAAGTACTGCTCTCTTCACTGGCCACAATAATGTGCTTGGGGAGTATTTATGCCCATTCATCAAGTCCCTTAGAGATAACAAAATTATTGACAAAAAAGAAAATAAAAATGGAAAAGTCTTTGGCCACTTTCATATTTTGGTATCAAAGAGAGTGGCATGTCGCCCAGAGAAAAAGTTAACACATCAGCAGAGAATGTTTTGTTATTACATTGTGTGTGTCAACAAAAGTGTTTCTAAAAAGTACTCAGCAGATGAAATAGCTTGTTGGGATAAACCTTTGTCATTTTCCTTCCACTTCTGCTGTGTAGCCTAGAATCTAGCCTTACTATGAGATTGAAGTCTTCAGAGAAGTTATTCAACATAAAGTCACATCAAGCACTGAAAGACAAAAATTGTTTAAATATTGGTTGACTATACAGTATAGTCGGAGTTGCTAGTCTGCTCATTCTTGGCTTGTCATAAGGTCTCTGATACAGAAGACCCAGTTGCTTTTCTTGGGGCTCAGGGTAACATTAGTTTGTGATGTGCAAAGAGTACTGTACTTTTCACTCTTGAAGTTTGAGTCAAGTTTGTTGCCAGCTCTTTTCCTTAAGCTCTAGGGTCAGACTTGCTGGTTCTGGAGGGAGAAATCAGGGAGGAGAGTTTCCTGCAAGCTTATGGCCTCTTAAAGCTGGGCATTTTCCTAGGTAGTGATCTTAGGACCTTATCAGTCATTGGAAATTGAAGGATAATGCACTGTGGTTTACATGGGGCTACCCTTGTGCCTAACCCAGAAACTCCAATTAGTCCAAAATATGGCAGCCAGGCTAGTCAGCGGAACTTCTAGGAGACAGCATATCCCACTGGTGCTTAAAGCTCTCCACTGGCTGCCGATCAGTTTTCGGGCGCAGTACAAGGTGTTGGTTTTAACCTTTAAAGCCCTACATGGCTTAGGTCCATCTTATCTTAGGGACTGCCTCTCCCCCCCTCCCCTGCACACTCCGGTCCTCTGGGAGGAATCTGTTGCAGCCCAGGAAGACCAGGCTGGCACAGACCTCCCAGAGGACCTTTTCGGCCTCTGCTCTCAGGCTGTGGAATGGCTTGCCAGACGAGATATGTCTTATTACAACATTAGATTGTTTCAAAACAGCTTTAAAGACGTATCTCTTCCGGCGGGCCTTCCCAGATACTGTATAGCTTTCCCAGCTCTCAGAATTTTTCCAGTTAAGTCCTCGGCCTCCTGTATCCCGATGTTACCCTAGGCCGTTGCTAAGTACTTGGATGTTAATGTATTTGTTTTATTGTTATTTTATTATTTGTTTTAAATCTTGCTAGTTTAATTCTATATTAAGGGGCAGGAGGCTGGGGATGGGACTGTTGTATTATTTTAACTTGAACTGTAATTGCTTTTAAACTTTGTTGTACCCCGCCCCAATTGCTTAGACAGAGGGGCGGGTAAGAAATAAATATTATATCTAATGGCAATCCAAACACAATCATGGGGTTTCATGTTATTGCGTATTAAAGTATCTCACGCAATTTCGGGCAAAAGGGAAGTCATTCCGAACGCGATCATGGGTTTTACATTATTTCATATTAAAGCATCTCACACAATTTCAGGCAATGGGGGGGGGGGTCATTTTCGGGTAATGGGAAGTCATTCTGAATGCATTCTGAATGCAATTGGAATTCACGTAAATTCACTAAACTAGCGATTCACATGAATTTGAATTGGCTCCAATTGGCTCCAAATTCCTCCCGTCTGATAAGGTCCTTAGAAGGATTATTTGTCTTTATTGGCTACTTTGGGATTCTTTGGGATTATGGGCTGGTAGAGGGTTCTCCTCTTCAAGGGTTTGTGTGATTCAAAGCTGGTTATTCCGGGAAGATGGTGCGGCACAGTATTGTTACACCAGTTGTATCCCATCTCATACAAGCAGTACTTCTGTTATTTTAATCTAAGAAGCTTTTATTTTAAGCTCCATTGACTGACACTTATCATTGTGCCTTTCAGCCTCCACAGGTACTTATTTATAATAATAGTTTGTTTATATTTCCCGCCTCTCCCATGGATTGAGGTGGGATTACATCAATAAAATCAATAAAATATTATAATACAAATACAAAATACAGACAATGAAATACTAATACTGAAATACAAACATTCCTATTAGTTCTATAAAAGAACAGAGTCATCAGATAATCTAACAATCATAGTCAGGAGTGGAGCATTTCATCATGATCTCTTATATAGAATTTGGTGGGTAAGCCAGCTGGAAGAGATCCATCTTAAGTGCCTTCTTAAGTCATCTAAGGTGGTAATAAGACAGATCTCTTCCGGTAGGTCATTCCACAATTTAGGAACCACAGCAGTGAATGCCCTATGGGAAGCTGTCATTAACCTAGTATTATGATATTCCCATAGATACTTCCCAGATGTTATTAGTATATATAGTGTGTGAAATTTTTTTCACCAAATAAGTATGTATTCCTGCACATTTTCTGCACTGAAAATGCAGATTTACATAGAAAACAACATTTTCTGTGCACAAAACAGGATTTTCTGTGCAGGAATTAATATTTCTGTGTTAAAATATTATTTTACACATAGTAAGTGCTGATTTTCTGTAGTAAAACCACTGTGGATGGATTTACAAGGAATAAATGCCAATGTGGATAGCCTTTGAAAATGGTATGATTTTCAAAGACTTTCTGATGGTGGGCAGAATGTTGCTGAAATTACTCATTACCACCTTTTAGAAGAAAGTGAAGAATTACATTCCTAAGTAGGATCCAACAGCAATTAATCTGGACCCAGGCCTTTTCCATTGCCTCCAATTCAGTAAATGTTTATAACAGTTTCTGATTAGAAGTAGTATAAGCATGGTCACATTAATTTGTTCTACTGCCTTAAGCAAAGAAAAATGAAAGGGCCACAAAGAAAACCTTATTATGGATTATCACACTTGCTTCAGAGCATAAAATCATATTATGCCATAAAATCAAAAATTGTATTAATGGTTATTTATGTTGTAAAAATTCAGTATGAGATACTCAATAAATTGTCAGATAAACAATAAAAACAAAATTGTTTTATGTAAAGATTTTCTTTTTTATGGGTACATTTAAATGCCACATCATAGTCCAGACAGAGTGAAATATTATGGCGATAAAGTAATCAGAAAATAGCCTATAAATTTAGAGATTGGATTAAAACTGGGTATGTAGTTTAAATTGAAGTTAGATGCTGTCTGTTGCCTGCAGGCAAGTCTTCATCCACAGAGGTTGAGTTTCAGGTATGGAATATACCTGAACAAAGTATCCTTTGGTGTGGCTCTTTCTACAGCTACATTTATAGGGCTTACCTGCTGTATGAAAAATAGCACCCTTATGAGCAGAATAAAAGGTACCACCAGTTAAGTAAAGCTGACAGCTATTTTAATTCCCCAAGAACCCCAGAAAGATGCTATACCATCAGAATTATGGGGAATCAGTGTAGCAGCATATTCCTGTTCCAAGTACCAAGAAGGATATTTTTGGTAAACAAAAAAGAACAAAAATAGGTTACATGTTACCATGGGTTCATCTGGAGTACTGAGACCATCACAGCTGTCCTTGTATCCTAGATGCTGAAGGCAGTTTATATAGCTACCTGGTTAAGTTTTATAATGTACTGCTATAAGGATTTTCTTTATGTTCACAGTGCAATGAATGAGAAACAGGGGAATAATATCTCAAAGGAATGGGGATAATGGAAAAGTGACAGAGGGATGAAGCAGATGGCCCAGAAGGAGCAGCCTCTGGCCGCTATGGCCCCAGTTGGGCTGGGACCATGATGACTGCATGGCCCTCGTCTGAAGGGAGCTTCTGCTGTGGTCAGAAGCCAGTAGCCAGCAGGAGTGGATTAAATCTACTCCTAAAAAGGCTGGCTCTTGCTGGCTTGGTGCAACCTTGACAAGGCTTGCAGCTGGTTTAGGGGCACGTGTCATCTAAATGCCATGTCCACCAAGCATCTGAAAGCTGCTTTATTGGCCTGTCTGTTTTGGGCCAGAGTGAGGAAAAGATGCCAAGGGTTGCCTATGAACATGAACAATATTTTACATTACTAGACAACTGTAGCCCTCTTAAGGTGTTATAATCTCCTTACAATTTTGCATAGAAAGTGGCTCTTTGTGCACCAGCCCCCACTCTATAATTTCATTCTCTAATGGCCCATCTTCCCCATGTCATCCACGTGCAGAGCTCTGCTTCACAAGGAGAACCTCTATATACTATTTTGCTTTGACTTTTAATTTAAGCTCCCATCATCTGAACAGTATAGGGATGGGGACAGGGCATGACAGGGGCAATAAAATGATCAAACCAGATTCTCCTGTCAAGTAGTTAAATGTATTTGGCTATAAGTTATTACTTTGGTAGAATCCTGTTGGTGGTATATGCTGGCACAACCTGAAGTTGCAAAATATGTAATTTTGGAGATTTTGTGGAAGGAGATAGCCATTACCTCTCAATGAGCTTGGTTGGTGAGAGGGCAATGGGTGTCCAGGTAGCATCTGGCTGCAATTCTCTACCCAGAAGAAAAAGGAGATGTTGCTTTCAGGCAGTCCAATATACACTAGTATTCTCACTGGAGATCTTGGAGAATAATATCTGTATTCTTCTCCCAGTTGTAGAATTGCACTGTCTGGATGCCTCATACTCTCCTTTGAAAAACTACATTGTTATAGGAATGGACAGTGTGCAGTCTCATCTCTTATGTGAAAAGTTGTGATGTAACCATGAGTAAGAAAATCCCTGATGTCTCATTTGAAATGTATCACACTTCTAGCATGCCAGGGATCTGTGTTCTGGCACAGGAGGGAACCTTACTGTTGTATCATCTAAGGGACATGTTTAACCATACTTCTCTCTACATATAGATGATGCATTAATGTTTTCTTGCATGCTTGACTTGAATGTATTGAAAATGGCTTTAAGATAGACTATCCACAGTACACCAGGGATGTGTACTGTTAAACACTGTAAGATTGTAATTGGATGAAAATATATTAAAATGCTACTTGTTTGGAGTTTGCATCAATGAATAGCAAGAAATAAAGGCTGAAATGGCAAATTAACAGGAGTAGCACATAGTGTGATTGCTCAGACATTCCCTGCTGGGCAGTATTAGCTTTAAAAAGTCAATTGAAGGTAATATTACAGGAAATTGTGGGTGCATTTATTTATCATATTTGCACCTTGCTCTTTCTTTAGGAAACTCAAAGCACCATACAAAATGACTATATTCCATTTTCAACTTACAACAGTTCTTTATGAAAGTTGATGTTGTGAGGCAGTAACTGCTCCAAGGTGAACCAATGAATCAGGTTGAATCTGAAAGGAATTCCAAATTAATCAATAATAATAATAATAATAATAATAAATAAAATTTTATTTCTAGCCCGCTCCTCTGTAAAGCACAATCAGAGCGAGATACATCAAATTAAAACATACAGATTAAAATTTCCTGTAATATTACCTTCAATTGACTTTTTAAAGCTAACCCTTTCCCAACCACCCACCCCTTAAAAATAAATTAAATTAGCAGTAGTTTAAAACCATAACAACATTAAAAACATAATACATCCTCATAGATCTTAGATGAGGGTAAAAATAGCACCAAGTAAGGGGTCAAAATAGGTCCTGTTTTGGAGCCGGGATCTAGGAGGTTTCAGGGAAGGCCTGCCAGAAGAGATGCATCTTCAGAGCTTTTTAAAAGCAGTCAAGAGATGTTATAAGACACATCTCATCCGGCAGTCCATTCCGAAGCTTGGGTGCGGTAGCTGAAAAAGTCCTCTGGGAGGTCTGCAACAGCTGAGTTTTCACAGGCTGTAGCAGATTCCTCCCAGAGGATCGGAGTGTGCGGGGGGATTCATACGGGGAGAGGCAGTCCCTAAGATAAGATGGACCCAAGCCATATAGGGCTTTAAAGGTTAGGACCAATACCTTGTACTGCACCTGGAAACTAATCGGCAGCCAGTGGAGAGCCTTGAGCACCGGTGTTATGTGCTATCTCCTTGATGTTCCAATTACAAGCCTGGCTGCCATATTTTGGACCAGTTGAAGTTTCCAAGTTAAGCACAAAGGTAGCCCCATGTAGAGCGCATTACAGAAGTCTAGGAGTGAGGTTACCAGAGCATGTACCACAGTTTCCAGGTCCCTCATGTCCAGGAAAGGGCGCAGCTGGCGTATCAGCCGAAGCTGATAACAGGCACTCTTGACCATCGCATTCACCTGACAAGTCATGTGAAGCAACGAATCTAGGAGTACCCCCAGGCTGCGAACAGAGTCCTTAGAGGAGAATGTGACTCCCTCCAGGACTGGAGACTGTATTCCCAAGCCTGGTTTCGGGCCTGTGACTGTTAGTACCTCCGTTTTCTCTGGATTCAGTTTCAATTTGTTTTCTCTCATCCAATTCATTACCACCGCAAGACAGTCATTAAGAGGAGAGACGCCATCTGAAGTCTGTGCTGATGATCTGGTCATGGAGAGATATATCTGAGTGTCATCAGCGTACTGAAGACACTGAGCTCCATGCCTCCAAATGACCTCACCCAGTGGCTTCATCTAAATGTTAAATAGCATCGGGGACAGGATGGCGCCCTGAGGGACGCCACAATTAAGCTCGATTTTGGAAGAGCATCTGGTCCAAATCCAATCAAACCTCACCTGGCTTGGGCTAACATCTATCAAGTCATGTCATAAAATATTTGATTTACTCTGCATCATGTTACTTTTTACTTTCCATTACTTTTTAAAGATGGAAAGATGGAACTAGGGCCCAAAATACACTGCAAAAATAATCCAGTTTGAGACTGTCCTGGCTCAGTGCTAGGGCATCCTGGGAATTATAGTATATTGTGGCACCAGAACTCTCTGACAGCGAAAGCTAACTATTTCACAGAACTACAGTTCCCAGAATTTATTTGCATTTAGCCAGGACACTTACAATGGTCTCAAACTGGATTAGTTCTGCAATGTGTTTTGGACCTACTGTTATGAGTTTATACATGCACAATTTGCATAACTACATACAGTAAAGGTTCTATTAAGTTCAGGAAATGGCTTCTACAGCTTTTTGAGAAGCTACTAATTGACTATTTAGGCACAAAAAAAAAAAATGAAAATGATACCCACATTATTTGTTCCTATTAGTAAGACAGTAAGAGGGAGCAGAGGTTGGATTCCGATACTTAGTCATAAGTAGAGAAGGAATGACTAAGTACTGGTATATTCAAATAAAGGTCTAACTCACTAATTGAACAAGAACCTTGACTCGGATACTTAGTCATAACATCAAAATCAATGCAACCTTCTGTAGAAATAGACAAAAGCTTTTGCTTTCTCTTGCATTTTAATTTTTCTCCCATTTCTGAAGTACAGAGGACCCTTGCTATGCACTAGGATTTACTTCCAGGACTCCCCTTACTTAAGTCCCACTACATGCAGTGGCTTATTAAAATGGTGACCCTTATTTTTTAAAAATGGCAAAATCAAGGCTTGCTTTTTTGCATTATTATTATTATTATTATTAATATTAATATTATTATTATTTCAAGCTGAGGATGGTGGAATTGTGGACACAAAATCCATGGATCAGGAAGGCCAACTGTAACTAGTGAATTTTTATCCTGATTCCCATGTATCCCTAATCTTTTCAAAGTATGACTAACTTTGGATCAAATCCATTGTGTTTTACTAATGAAAAGAAGGGTTGAGGAAGAAAGATCTTGTTTAAACTTTCCAAAATTACAAAGAAAATATAAAGAAACTAGGAGTGAACATTTTAATTGGATAAATCGCAGGTCAGTGTGTAGCTGGAAAGCTACACATGCTCAGCGATGTGGGTAGGTGGGTGTATGTGCACACATGTACCTGCTTGAATCATTCAGCCATTTAATAATGTTATAATTATGATTATTATGTATATATCTACTCTCCTCTATCCCTTAGCTAATATCAAGGAGACATTCTCCTGTCCTCCTTTGCACATCAGGATGTTGTTTTTGTTCACTCTTACTGGTATTTATTAGCATATATGGGAAACACAATAAAGGTGATAATCTGAAACAGCAGGCTACTCATTCATGTAGCAAAAAAGTCCAATTACATAGTACTAAGCATTAAAAAAATATTTAGCAATAAGAAGAAAACTTGCAGAGATTCAACTTGGAAATTTATAAGGGAGATTTTGCTAAGCAAAATGCAGTAAATCCTTCTAGAAACACATAATTATGAGGTTTCAAAAGAAATTTCTATTTTAAACTAAGGATTAATTGCCTTCTGAAGCAGACATCTCTTGTTCAGTTTAGTAATTCTGTTACATGTATGTTCTGTTGTTTTCTTAAATAATAGGATACTGGAGCTAATAGGTAAGAAATAGTTTGTTTCATGATAGTTTTGGGAATACAAATATTTATGTAGCCAATTTCTAGCTTTGTAAAAAAAAAATTAAATGCATGGATTTCATGCTACATGGTAATTACAGTTGCTATTAAGAATGTAAATAATCTGAAAGAGCTTTTCATAATTAGGGTCAGATCCAGACCCAATGACATCATTAAGAAACGTGCCAAGGCTACTGGTTGAAGTTTCAGGTTTGTTTGTTTTTAAATCAGATGCATCTATTTCCACTAAACACAAGTGTCTCTAATTGAGTATTGAAAGGAGTGTAAAGTGAGCCATGACCTTATTTTGAATAAGAACTCATTAGAGATTTGACACCAGCACTACCCAAGAAGATATACACTTGGAAGAAGGGTATATTTCTCATTGAAATAAGATCTTTACATGTACATGCATGCACAAGATTATATTATGATCATCATCTTCATTATCACCATTTTTTATATAATGTCATCATTGTGGTGGCACATTGCAAGTAAAAGAGCCACAAAATAGTTTCCTGCTCTTTTCTGTCATGACATAAAAGGGAAAGGGGGTGATAGCATGGGAGGGATTTAGGTTCTTCTTCTCTCCCTTCTAGTCCAAGGCAGTGATAGTTTGGAGGGAGGGAGGGAGGGCCTTTCACCTGCTTCTGGGCTTAAGCATCGTGGAGCTGTGCCTGCTTCCTCTTCTTTCCTTCCAAGGCCAGGGCAGTGGCAGTTGGGATGCAGGGAGAGTTTTTCTTCTGCTTCTGGACCTAGCCTGCCTTCATGACAATAATATACCTACAGTTGTAAAACATCTCTCCCTCCCTTTCTCTCTTTCTCATACATATATGTGTGTTAGTGAGCGATGTACATCCCACCTTTCTCCTAGAACTGGCACTCAAGATGGCTCACAGCTAAATTCAAAACAATCGTATATTTTTAAAAAGATAAAAGCCCATTAGAAGTTATAGGTCATGTCTTTCTTCCATGCCTCCACTGCCTATACTATGATAGCTATATCACACTCACAAGATCCTGGCCATTATGTTGAAATCAAACAAACAAGTTGTAATATTAAAATGATATGAATTTTAAAACCGGTTCAAAAACATATGAATAAAAATGTAGCTCACTCAGCAACTAAAAACTGATTTCTCAGTCATCATCAATTTCCCCAGACTCATCTGAATAAAAATGATCATTGCTCCCAGAGATGGTACCTTGCCTGAACACATTCTCTGAGCTTCATGCCTGAGAAAGAATGCTCAAATTGCTATCTCCAGCCAGTTGTCAATTGCACCACTTATCTAATGCAAGGGTGGTAAAGGCTGTACTGAAACACAGCATTTCTTCACCACTGGATTTGCTGATTAGGGCTGTTGTCCACATCTGAAGGACTTCACATTTCTCACTCCTGACCCAACAGCTTATTTTCCATGTGTCATGTGGGAATAATAGAAGAATCTGTGAAACATATTGACAAGACTGAAATATGAAGTATTGTAAATCTAGGGCCCATACCCATATAGCACCATTTGGGCTATATGACCCTAGTTTCCCTTTGTAATCAATCCCGATCCGTATGTGATTGATTACAGAGACAACAAAGCGGGGCAAATACCAAAACCCCAATCTTTCCTGACACTACATTCAAAGTAGTGTCTTTTGGAAAGAATCCAAAAGAGTGTTCAGCAAGTGGGCACTACAGATCAGGACCGATTCTTTTTGGGGGAGGAGAGACAATTGGCAGAGAGAGTGGGAGGGTTTTTTTTTAAAAAAAATAAAACTTTTAATCGATGAATTGATAGTTTGATGTGGCAATTTCTTGCAAAGTCAAGTAACTGCCAAATCATTCTATAGATTTTGCACCTAGTTTATATTTTAAACAACAACAACAAAGCACACCACTTTGCCTTGTCTTCCTATCTTCCTCCTCCTTCTCCTCCTTTTCAGGACCCCCACCCTCCTTGGCTCCGTCTCCTCCTCCTCTTCTTCCTTGCTGCCCCCTTATCAGACGGGACAAATTTCTCTCTATTTCAAATGGAGCCAATTCGAATTCACATAAATTCGCTAGTTTAGCAAATTGATGTGAATTCCAATTGCATTCAGAATGCATTCAGAATGACTTTCCATTGCCCAAAATTGCATGAGATACTCTAATATGCAATAATGTAAAACCCATTATTGTGTTCAGAATGACTTCCCTTTTGCCCAAAATTGTGTGAAATACTCTAATATGCAATAACGTGAAACCACAATGATTGCATTTGGATTGCCATTAGATTATACTTCCAATTTCTGTCCTCTGATAAACGGTCCTCTTGTGCAGCCCCGGCGCCTCCATGGATGAGCATCCCAGGCGAGGAGGAGGCACGGAGGAGCCCCAAGAGGCCATAGAGAGATCCTCGCAAGTCTCTCTCCAAGAAGATCCAAAGGTGGCAGGGGCCCAAGAAGGACCCCTGGGGGTCTCCTTTCTTAGTACCACCCTGTGATTGAGCAATCTAATGGTGGTAGGGGCCAGAGAAGGACCCCTGGGAGTCTCCAGCCTCACTGCCACACATGGAACAACCAATTCAAGGGTGGCAGGAGCCCGAGAGGGACCCTGGGGGTCTACTTTCCCAGTGCCACCCTGGGATCGAGTGAGCCAAGGGTGGCAGGGGCCAGAGATGGGCCTCCATGGGGGTCCTTTCCCAGTGCCACCCTGGGATCAAGCAATCCAAGGGTGGCAGAGGCCAGAGAGGGACCCCTGGGGATCTCTCTCCCCACTGCCACTCAAGGAATACATGGTCCAAGGGTTGCAGGGGCCAGAAAGGGACCCTCGTGAGAGTCTCCCTCTCCACTGCCACTCTTTTTTGCAAAGTTGTGCAACAGTTTCAAAAGTTTTCCAGGGAGGATTCTTCCATTACTTCAACTGTAAGCAGATAATCTCACCACAAAAAAAAATCAATGGTTTTATTCTGTTAATTAAATATTCAGCAACAAGCCTAATTTTGAAAAGTGAGGTCAGGCACACTTTTTTTTTATTGCATGACCCAAACAAACTTTTAATGATATCTTTACAAGGCTTGGCAAAGCAATTAATATCCTCTGGGACTGGAACAATTCAAGCGCTAACTTCACTTAGGATCAAATTTACCTGATCTTTCATTCAAATTTGTTTCCCAAGCTATTAATTTTCAAGTCATGAAAACTGATAGAGGCAGTTGATTTTTTTTTTAACTTTAATTTTTTTGGAACTGGAGTTCTGTTTCAAAACTGCTGCTTATGCAGTAGCTATGCTATTATATTTGATTATTAAAAAAATAGTCAATCCAGTTTCAAGCCAGTTTTGCATGTAAGGATTTCAAGTTTAATACAGTGGTCCCCCGCCTTACGAATCCCCCGAGTTGCGAAAACCCCGGGATCCGAAAGGCGGCGGACTGGCTTCCTATCCCCCGGGATATGAAATATCCCCCGGGATACAAAGCGAAAAAAGCCGTGCGGCCCCTTTAAATGGCCGCGCGGTCCGTTGATTTTAGCGGTCCCCCGGGAAACAAAAGCTTCCGGGTTACGAAAGGTAATCCGGAACGGATTACCTTTGTAACCCGGGGGACCACTGTACACAGTCATATTGTGGTGGGAAAGAAACACAGCCCCAAAATCATAGAAAAATGAATATGCTGACACGTCAGTGAAAAATGGCAGTCGCCAGCACCCCTCACTTCTCCCCAGTACACATTTTACAATGAATGTCAAATTATAACATCCTTTAAAACAGAATGGACACAGTATGTCGGCCCAAAATCCTTCCCTGAAAAAAATGCTTCCCAGTGGGGCTATTTAGCATCATGAGGACAAAGGGAGAAATATCCCTCTTAGCTTTTTTCAACCCAAGACACCTTTTTCAAGGTCAGGGGTGCTTTCCAGTCACTCTGAGTTTTGAATGAAAATCTGGCATCTGAACTGGCTCGGATCATTGCCACAAAGATAGCGGAAGCCTAGTAGGCATGAAAGCCCCTTTTTGAGTAAAAGAAAAATGAGGTGTCAAGATGGTATGGGATTGTAGCAGATGAGGATGGGGATCAATTATCTTGAAGTTGATCAGAATCCTAGAATTAGATCAGAGAAAAGCTGTGGATATAGCACACTTTGATGTCAAGTAAGGATTTTGACAAGGTTCTCTAGGATATGTTTGAAGACAAGCTGTTAAAATGTGGGCTAGACAATACTATTATTGGATAGATTTGTAATTGGTTGGAGGACTAAACCCAAAGAGTACTCACCAATGGTTCTTCTTCATCATGGAAAGAAGTGACTAGTGGGATGCCTTAGGGCTGGCATTCATCAATATCTTTATAAATGACTTTGATGCTGAAACAGAGGGCACACTTATCAAATTTGCAGATGACTCCAAATTAGAAGGGATAACTTATATAGAATCAGGATTCAGAATGATTGCTGACAGTCTATGGGGAAAGGGTCTGAAAACCTTATGGCCAGAAGGAGGAGGGACCAGCCTGCAAGATATGCCCCCCATACCACCTTAACTAAGAAGAGAAACAGCAAAATGCAGGTATCACTGTTTGGTGGATTTTCATCTGGATATGCTAAGTGGCTAAGTGGATGTCTTATGAGGGACAGTTTATGAAGCTGGGTACATTTAGCTTGGAGAAGAGAAGCCCAAGCAATGTGTGACAGCCATGTTTAAATAGCTGAAGGACTGTCATGTCGAACAATATTAGTCAAAATGGCCCCTGAGCCATTGGTTGCTTGTCCCTGGAGCATTTCCAGGAATCAAAGAAACAACTGTAGGTAGTGGTGACAAATATAGCGCCAGTCCCTGGCACACTAGGGGGAAAAACAGCCAGTCCCCCCACATCAGAGAGCCTGAGAAGCATTGATGTAGAAGATGGAGCGAGTTTGTTTTCTGCTACTCCAAATACTAGATATGAACAAATGCATTCAGTTTTAAAAAACACAAATACCCATTCCATGCAAATACTAGGAACACTTCCCTGATGTTAGATACTGTTAGACAGTGGGAAAATGTGTCAGAAAGTGATGGACTTTTGAGCTTCAAAGGTCTTTAAACAGAGGTTGGGTGGCCATCTCTCAGGAGTGCTTTAGCTGTTTATTGTTTGTCAATAGGTTGAACCACATGATGTTTGTAGTCTCTTCCAGCCGTTTTGATTCTATGAAGGCTAAGAAAAATTCTCATCTCTCATTTTTCCTGTCAGGAAACCCAGTTTTCAGCTGGGAAACAAATGCCAGAGAATATTCCTTCCATCCCTAGTCCTGTGTCGAGTTGGTATCTCATAGGCATGATGTTGGCTGCATAAGGTGGAGGCTGAGGCTATTATACTTTGGCCACATCATGAAAAGGCATGACTCTTTAGAGAAGACAATAATGCTAGGGAAAAAAGACCACATCACAGATAGAAAGACTCAGTTATGGAGGTCATGAGTCTGAATTTGCACGGCCTGAGCAGAGCAGTGGAGGAGGGGTTCTTGGAGGTGTTATCCACAGGGTTGCCATGAGTCGGGATCTACTCAAGAGCAGTTAACAGCAGAAAACATGACACAGATAACACATTTGAATCAGGGTTAATGAATTTCTGGAAAAAAAAATGAATAGAGCTGTACATTCAGTAGTCATATTGTGAATTATTGAAAACTTAAAAACTTTATATAGCTGCAGGCTAGTATGAAGATGTTTTTCAAAGTCCCTGTTGAGTGATTATTGTTTTGCATTGTAAAATTTATGAGAATTAGAATGTCTGTTGAAAGTGTTATATTTGTATAGGAATGTGAAAGTCTCTCAGCTTCAGTCTTGTTGAGTTTCTCTGGATCTCACTTGGATTTTCTTACTATTCTTGCTTTGCATTAGTTGTGAAAGCTTGTGTTTTCTTCCTGAATTTAAATTCACAGTATTTACTGTATCTATCCTAGCACACACATTTATTAGCATGATTTAACCAACTCACACAACTTTCCCCGGCTGATTAAAGTGTGTTTGTTCACTGTTTTTTTCAACTATGCACATTTTTTTCCATTTGCATTTTTAAGTATTGTTATTGTTTTGTGCACACTTTATGTCTCAAAAACACCTTGTAAGTCTCACAAATGTGTTAATTTTCACATCAAGGCTTGCTTTTTCTCTCAAGTCTCAGGAGGAGTGAAAACATTATTTTCATCATGACTATTGAGCCCAATGAAATTCCCATCCCAATGTCTGTATGTGTGATATGATAGACCAAGTAACGAACTATGAAGAAATCCTAGAAACATAGTAGTGCCAAAATATGCTGAATGTGACTGCATTTTCATGTCTTAGTGGGTGGACAAATTATTTAACCATACTATTAGGATCACAATCTACACTGGCTATAGCACTATTGAGCATCTTTTCATTACATGCACTTGACTTGACCACAGTAAAATCAATATAAATACTTGACTATCATCCATACTGGCAGGAGGTGAGGACATTTTAATGTAGCAGGTTTACCTGCATGCAGCTGAGATGTCTCATATTTTACATTTTGTTCCCTCTGGAATTTTTCCTTTTAATACTAAAAAATTAACATAGCTGTGCTGTTTATAGCAGGAAATGTCTTATTTTGTTGCAAAATGCAGTGCACCATATCATACAATATACCCTTACACACTGATAATTCAGATTCTGAAGTAGAAATTATCCATTAAAATTTTAGCTGAAGGAAAGTTGCAAGCAAAACACACCCTAAAAGTTGTTAAGCCTTCCATAGTGCTATAATGAAATGCACTTCTTATTTCCATAGTAAGCAGCAGGATTATTAATAATAAACAACACCTTTCCTTTCATGAATATTTCATTGTAGAGTTCAGTGATCTACAGGGGATAGCATCTGCTTTTCCATAAACAAAGAATTTAATGACCTGAATATCTTTATGTTGCTGATGGGTTGGTTCATGCAAAAAGCACCCTTAAATAAACTGTCAACAGCATCTACCTATCAAAATTTATGTACATTTTATGCAATGTTACTAACATTTATTGTGTTACCTTAACACATTATTTGGAAATTCAGGAGGAAAGATCTTCAGAGTTGGGGTTTTCAGATAAGATGACATCTTATTATAACTTTGCAATAACTTTAGGCTTTGTTTTGTGTTTTTATTGGAGGTTAGAAGGACATATAGCCAATAAAGTTATTTTATTTCTATCTGTGGTAAGATGAATAGTATTATAAGCCTAACTATTTATCTGTTATTCAAATGTTGCTTTGTTCACGTTCGAAAGTATTACTTTGGAAAAGTAATTGTCATGGTAAAGGAATATATAATCATGAATGGCTTGGTGAAATAATGAACAATGGTTCACCATCTCAAGGAATTCAAAATTTAGTGGGCACTCACCAAGATTCAGTACCCCAAAAATGTAGTGTTATCTATTTTGCAGTTGATACAGAACAGAGGAATGAAATGAATTGTGCCTTCAAAGAATTTCTGACTTATGGCAACCCTAAGGTGAACCTATCATGCAGTTTTCTTGGCAAGATTTGATCTTACTTTCCTCTGATTCTGCAAGAATGTGACTTGTCCAAGGTCACCCACTGGGTTTCCATGGGTGAGTAGGGATTTGAATCCGGGTCTCAAGAGTCATAGTGCAATGCTCAACCACTACACCATTGGATAATATGCCATAAATAATATCCTTAACAAACAGAAATTTAAATCATAGCAATTTTAGGTATTACAACAAACTGCTCTCATTGTCTGTTGCATGTGAGTTTCCCTGCCTTTTCCATTTGTATCAGCAATGTAGTATATATGGGCTTGGAAATTATGAATCACTGCCTTCATTAGGTTCCATTACTGTTAAAACAAATGGTATATATAGTCAGAAGGGGAACAGACCAACACCTTTCAAATATGTACAGAGCTATCTTTGTATAGAAGAGAGAAGGCACATTTTCTGCTGCTTCAAAGGACAGAAGTTATAGAAGAGTTAATATAGTACAAACTTTTGGAGAAACATCATGATAGCAAGAGCAATTGGACAGTAGGAGCAATAATTCAGAAATGTGGTATGTTCTCCCTAGCTGGGAAATCATCAATTAGAAACTGCACAGGCATTTGTGGGAGACACTCCAGCATTAACTTCTCTACATCAAGCATAGAGCTGGGCTATGTGGCTTAAAAATCCCCTTGCGTCTTCATAATTCTATGACACCAATTTCTCAAAATATTTCCTGAAGACTAGGAATGTACTGTCCCAATATATACTATGACTTCTATTGTCATGTCCTTTGGGGTTTTAGAATATTTTAGAATTTTAGGGTAGGATTAATTAATTAATTAATTAATTGACTGATTGAGGATTGATTTATTGCTCATGTCATGTACTATGTGCAACTTCACATAGGCTAGCAGTATGGCTAAGAGGACTTTTATCTCAAAATATTCTCTGAATCAGTCTCACGATGTCTGATTATCAGATTCTTGCTCTGAAGAGATCTCACTTTGTGAGCCAGTTCTATCAAGCAATGCAAGGATTCCAATGGGATATAAATTTTTTCTTTTCTTTTCTTTTCTTTTTCACTTTACATGACATTGTCTAAGAATAAAAATGTTAGCTACTAAGATTGTGCTAGCACTACAGTTAACATACTCAAGACACCTTATAGTTTAGCTAGGTTTAAAATACCATCAGTGTGTTAAATTGCCCAAATTAAGAAGATATAGCTATAATAAAGTCCATTTTGAAATGTATTCCTTTCACATTCAAACTTTAATAGTGAACTTTATATCTAGTAGCATTCACATGAAGAGTATCATATTACCAACCTTCATGGTGCATAACTAAACAGATTATGTTTGTAAGACCATAGAGAAAGAATGGGTGGGTTTATAGCAAAGTGCAAATATCAGCTATTTTCATCAAAAGGGAAGCCATCTTTTCAAGACAAGTGTACAGGTATGGGTTGAACGGTGTGTGTGTGTGTGTGTGTGTGTGTGTGTGTGTGTAGGGGGGTGCAGCGGGATGTCTTTCCTAATGATTATGAATAGATTTTGAATGTATTTCAGCTTTTTTGCTTTTGCAGCTTATCAAATAGAAATGTTTACATACAGAATGATAAATTAAATGCTTAGTTAACTTAATTGAATGACGATAGAGTTTTGTATCTCATCTGGAAAATAAATGGCTTCAGTTGAGGTTGAAAAAATGTATTTCAGTAAAGTGATAGATTTCTATAGGACAACTAGAGAAACAGTTCACAGACTTTAAGATCAGGAAAATAAAGCCTCTGGAGTATTATGCAAAGCACTGAATGCACAGTTCAGCTACTCTGTTGCATAAATCCAGCCAGTTGGTGAGGTGGGTATCTGAGAGTTGCAGTAAGGGATGTGGCTGACTGACATACAGATTTGTTTTCTACAGAACTGTGTATTTTTCATCAGGGATTGACTTGGCTCAAAGAAGGCCAAGAATTAAATACATGACTTCCTCGAAGGCAAGGAATTTGCCAAGCCTGTAGAAATAGGGCACCTCACAAAGTGAAAATAAATAGGGTGACAATTGACTTGATGGCCGTTGCTACCACATTGGGTCACTGATTTTGTGCCATCTGTTGTTTTTCACCGCAACTTGGAAGATTGAATTTTCACTTCTCTGTGTTTGCTGCATTTTCAATTCACTGTAGATGCTGCAAGAATGGCACCAGGCAACTGTGTCTGAAGTCATTAAGCCAATCCATTGTATTGATACTGAACTTTAGGAATGGAATGACTGTAAGTGTAAGGGACTAAACAAAGCTCTCAGTATTGGACTAGATATTGCATTTTTTTTTAAAAAAAAAAGCAAAACAGAAACAAAGTATATATTTATGTGTTTTTCTAAGGATATTGTGGATTCCAAATTACATCTCTGACATGAACAATAGCTGTGGAATACTTTTATATTGGGAGGGAAAAGTAAATGTTCACCAGCACAGATTGAATTGAGTATTTATTTCAGCTATCTTAATTGTATAATCTATAAATCGGTTATTATGTTCCTATACAAAAACACACAACAAATACAGATTGAATATCCATAATCCAAAATGCTTGGGAGCAGAAGTGTTTTGGATTTAGGATTTATTTATTTATTTTAAACATTGGAACATTTGCATATACATAATGAGATATTTTGGAGATAGGATCCTAGTCTAAAACATGAAATTCATTTATGGTTCTTATGCACTTCACATAAGAAAGTGATTTTATACACAATATTTTTAAAAATATTGGGAGACTAGAACCATGGAACAATGGATGCAAGCTACATGAAAAGAAATTCCAGCTCAACATCAGGAGGAATTTCTTGACAGGAAGAGCTGTTTGAAAGTGGAACACACTCCCTTGGGCCAAAGTCTCATTCTTTGGAGGTTTTTAAACAGAGACTGGATGGCCACCGGTCAGGGGTGCTTTGATTGTGAGCGCGTAGCAGGGGGTTGGACTAGATGGTCCTTTTGGTCTCTTCCAGCTCTATGATTCTATGATTCAAAGTTATTGTATATTGAATCATCAGAGAGCAAAGGTATCACCATCTCAGCCATATGTGTGGATAATGTTGAATTTTGAGGTATTTCAGATTTTGGAATTTCTGATAAGGGATACTCAACTTGTATGATGGAATCACTGGGCAAATAAGGAAACTTGTTTTATTCCCCTCTCTTCCACCATTTTTATGCTGCAAGACATGCTTTGAAGAAAATATGGCTACTACTTTGAAATTTTCACATTTGTGTTCTTTTAGATTGCTTGGATGAATATATCTGGATCTGGTGATTTGTCTTCAGTCTGTCAGCCTTTGTCTCCATGTTAATCCTTCCTACATATGCACCTCTGGTGAGCTTTAATTCGTTTGAATATTAAATAAAGCAAATAAAATAAATAAGTTATAGGTAAATGAAATTCATATTCATATTCATATATTTAAATAAAGTTAATATTGATGATGGTAGCCTTACATTCTTGGGATGCATGTCATCATCATCATCATCATCATCATCATCATCATATTGGATTCTCAAAGCCACCTCCGCAAAACTTCAATCCTCCCCCTTGAAATATTTTTGGGATAAAATTACCCATATTGCCAAACATGTCACTGTAACTTAACTTTGACCCCAAAGTTGGGGGACCCAATGACCCCAAACCCCTACCCAGACTCAGGGGAAACGCTGAAAAGTGGCTAAAAATCAACATGTAAAGAACATTCTGGTTTCCCAAAAACGTATCACTGAAATGATGTGGAGAAATAATTGGCACCTGCCTTGGAGCAGTTTCTTATCTTTGCTTTAGAAGATAGATTATTTTATTTTATTTTAGAAAACTCTGAGGAATATGCAAACATCCCCTTGCTCTACTCATACCTTTTGCCCTGTGGATGCTTCACCATCACATTTCCATTATCTCATCAAATGTAACTATGAAGAACATGTTTTCCTGTGCACTTTGGAGTTCAGCCTCTAATGTGCTGTACAATACAATTCATATAACTGAAATTCAGAGCATCCACAATTTCAACAAAAGTCTTGAGTGATGAAAGGAACTGAATTTTTCTAGCTAAGAAATTTACCATTTGAATGCTAGCAACATGCTGACAAAAAAGGGGGCTACTACAAAAATGTTTACTTTAGACCTCCCATGGCACTTAAGTAAGGGCTGCATATTTTTATTGCACTAAAAGCAATCTAGTGGAATCCTTAAAGCATGTGTTACATTGTTGTTAAAAGCCAAACAATTCCTACAACACTAGCTGACTTCTTTGTAAGTCGGAATATGTGTGTTTATAAATATTTAGAAGAATTAGACCCAGAGCATGTTCAACAAACATTACCTTTTTTTTTCTTTTTTCTTTTTTCTTTTCTCTCTTTTTTTCTCCCCCCTCTTTTTTTTCTTTTTTGCTTTCATACATCATAATTTGTAACATTTTTTTCTCTAGTCAGGCACACTGACACACAGACAATGATCTTTTCTTTTGAAAGTTTTGAATATCATCTGCAATTCATTGCACATGTCTCCCTTCAGAATAAAAGGAGCTGCAGAGCTATTATTTCTAGTTTATAAATGGTTACATATTGCCTATTTTTCCCAGCAGTGTCCTGGTTTATTTGATATTATTGTTGACTTTTATCCAAGAACTGTAAGATGAAGACATTAGGTATGAGCTACTTTGTCTTTCTCATTGCTACGCCAAAGGCAAATGTTTTCTTGAAACAATCTTGCAGCTTTGCTATAACATTCTAAATGGCAATGTTGTTATGGTTTTCTGTTATAATGCTGTGCCCATTAGCACTAGATTCCAAACACAATCCAGACAGCTTTTACAAAGTCTATACAGTACTCAAATCTCTCTTATAGGTAAAGGTAAAAATTGTGCATAGCATAAAAGTAAATTAATAATCCTGCTCCAGCCTGAGCATGATGCCACATTGAATGAGCATCTGACAAGTTTTACAAAAATCAGAGCAATGAATAAATTAGAAAGGCAAGGGGAAAAGTCTGGTTTCTTCAAGGAGGAAGTATTTTAGTCAATTTCTTTTAAGGGGAAGTTGTTGTTGTTGTTGCTGTGTACCTTCAAGTCAGTTCCAAATTATGGCAAGCTTCTCATAGAGTATTCTTGGTAAGATTTCTTCTGAAGAGAGTTGGCATTGCCTCCCTTTGAAACTGAGAGAATGTGACTTACTGAAGCTCACCTTGTGGACTTCCATGGCTGCGTGGAAATTTAAAATTTGGGATCGAATAATGTGGGTCTATCTTTTTCTGTGTAATGTAATTATACTGCTAGAAAACTGTATGAAATGTAAAGGGGGGGGAGAGACAGTTTTATACTACGGTTTATAACTAGACACACCTTAATTTCAATGTACAATTGACCCTCCACATTTGTGGACTGGGCTTTTGCAGATTTGATTATTCACAGATTTGATATGTTTTCTCTAGGAATCTCTAGATCTTCCAGCATAACTCTTCTGGAAGTTGACCATAGAGTCACACTAGGGGACCTAGAGATGCCTAGAGAAAATACTTCTCTGGGCATTTGTAAGTCCTCCAGCATGATTTTATAGTTAACCTCTGGTACATGTGAGCCATACAGTTGTGCTGGAGGACCTAGAGATTCCTAGAGTGGTGTTCTTACAGGTTAGAAACAATAGTGCTTTTTATTTGCATTTTTTTCCACTTTAATGGGTGTTCTCATTCCCTAACCCCAGTGAATGTGGAGGGCCCCCACTAATTCAGTTATAGAATTCTATGGAACAGAAAAAATATTACAGAGAAGGTCCTGAAAACAGACTCTGAATGGTGACTGATATCTATATGGATCAGTACATGGCCACCTCATTTTGAACTGCTACATACATATCATATCAGTGACCTCAAATTACAGGCATTTCCCTCTTCTTAGTCGCTCATTTTTGGACATTCCACTGTTTCAACATAACTAAATTATAGTAATATATCAAACCCCAGCTTTCTCTTTTGACAGCTACATAGCATGGATTTTGTCTTTTGTTTGTTTGTTATTTTTTCTCACCAGTCTTGCATTTGCCAGCTAAAAAATTACCAGGCTCTGTTTTTCAACAGATTCCACTTTTTGACAGTTCTTTGGTCCCTAACCCATCAGATAATCAGGAACTTCCTGTACTCTATAACCTCCATGGCCTTTTTTGAACCCTTCTATGCCATTTTACTTCTGCAAGCCATGTTGAGTTTGAGGGGACTGTACTCTTTCCAAATGTTGAGAATCTGACATATTCTAGTCATAGTTTCAAGATATTTATATGGGGTAGTGGTGGTGGTAGAATTTACCTTCAGATTGTTATGGGATGAACAGGGATTGTTTTACACAAAGAGGCTGTTTCAGCTCTATACATGGTTCACGGGGAATGCTGTTACAGCTATTTAGCTATTGAAGATTTTCACACTAGCATTTACCATGGGGTAAGTGCTAGCGTGAAAATCTTCTATAGCCAAATAGCTGTAACAGCATGGGGTAAGCACTGGTAAAACATAGGTAAAACGTCAGAGAAGCATGAGTGTGTGAAAGCCTGAATTAGGCCCGATCTACATTGGCACTAAAGAGCGCCTTTAGGGCTCTTTAGTGTGTCTTTAGGGTTAGGGAGGGCGTAGCGTCTACACCCTCCCTAACCCTAAAGCATATGGACACCACCATTTTAAGATGGTGGCATCCATACGGAAGCGCCGCAAGAGCGTCATCATGTGTGCAGCTTCTAGACACGCTACGCACATAATGATGCTCTAGTGCCACAGGAGGGCACAAATCGCGCCCTTTCCGTGGCACCAAAAAGGAGCTCTGAAAAGAGCCCCTTTTTTGGCAGTGGGTCTTTGCTGTGGCTTTTAGACACGGTATGGCAGCCTTGGCCCCATCCCACTGCGTCTGGAGGCGGGTTGAGACCGCCCCAAAGGGGGCGGTCTAAATTGCCCCTTAGGGATGGAGGAAGAAACAGGATTAGAGACAAATAGAAAGGAAGAATGATGGAGGAAGAAGGCCACCAGCTAGGAGAATTGGGGAAAACATAAGAGAGAGAGGGAGGGGGAAAGAGTAGGAAGGGGGTGAGAAGATAAATGCAATTGGAGCATATGGGGAGGGAGAAAGGAGCGATCAAAATTTAACTAGAAATTATGGAGAAAGAAGAAGAAGAAAAAGGACAAGAAGAGAGACTTGGTAACAACTGAAAAAATAAGTGTAGGCAGAAGCTGCATGGAAAAGGAGAAAGAAGATGAAAGAGATAAGAAAATAATATGTTTAGTTAGGCATTATGAAGAGTAGAAGGAGGGAGAATGAGAGAAGGAAATTAAATATTAAAAGAGAAAGGAATCAAGTGCCTAAGCAGAGGAAGAAAAATATTAGAACAAAGTTTTTTTGTAGTAACGGTACAAACCATTTGTGTCTCAGACCTAGAAATGAAATTTTACTGCAGATTCAAGCATTCAGAGTAGTATTTGGAACAGAGGAGAAACTAAACTAGGAAAGTTAACTATAAAATAGGAAAGGTCAAATTTGGCAACTCTTGAGACATTAAATACTAAAACAGATTAGAATTTCATCACATTGAGCTCTCTGCATGCTGAGTTCTGGTAATTGTCCAGTTTGACAAATATTAAGGGGATGAGGCCAGGAAGATGGCCTGGAATATCTAGAGCAAGAATGAGCAACTATCAGAGGCTAGGGGTTAACAGTATCTTCCCTTTCCATGGAGGGCTGCACTCTCTGTCACACGCCTCTCATTAAAAAACAAACTTTTTTTTTCTTTCAAAATGCCTTCTACAGAGAATGGAGGCATTATCTCTTATTGGTTTTTTTAACCCCCCTGTGCCTCTTTAGGCCTGGAAAAGGATCTATTTGTTCATTTCCTCTTTCAAAAAAGGCCTCTTCTGGGCTTAAAATAGCCTAAGGGGCAAAAGGTGGCATGAATGCCCCCATGTCCATAGTGGGTATTTTGGAACATTTCAGACATCTTTAAAAAAATCACCTGGGGTCATGGGAGATCACAAAAACTGTTATAGGCCAACACATTTACTATAGGTCACACTTTGCCCACACCTAGTCTAGAGGAGCTTGTGAAACAAAGCAGGTTGCAACACACAGTAAAAAAAAAAAAGTTAAAAAGTAAATCAAAACAAAACATGCTTTTCCTTTCAAGGCTACGTTATCACCCTGAGATTCATCTCATGCCTTTATGTCCTGGTGAAGAGAAGTAATCAATAACTATTATATGTAATATAATCAATTACTATCATATGCAATTATTTAATTCATTAAATGCATTAAGCTCTCAGTAACTAATATTTTTAAACAACAGCACCATTTAAACTTTTATTTACTCATTTGGCATTTTCCTTATGCTTTATTTTTTGCTGACATCCAAGGTATTTCCATTTCTATGCATATCACTAGTTATTATGCAGTTTCTGTCCTCTGTTCTCTTACTCTCTTGTGAGATCAGTAAAAGTGATCTCTCAGCATAGTTAAGACAGCTAAATCAACACATCCTTCTTTTTGCATTTTCTTGACACATTATTTATTCTGATTCGTTACTGCTATACAGTGGTGTACTGATTTATGTACTTTGAAACATTAGTTGAAAGCTTTCTTCCAAACCAGGCTATACATAATTCATTATTCTCCTTGTTTCCTCTAAAACCTTTTCTGGCTGATTTTAATGTAATAATCATTGCATTTATCAGAATATATAAAATCTCTAATTTTAATTTTGTGCTTTGTATTCATTTAGTTAAAACATTGTATATACACTAGAGTCATTGTTAAATAAAATACTGACATAGAGACTTTTTGACACCTTCTCTCTAACTTTGAAAATGAAATGGATATTTTTTTAAAAATTGAGAAAAAGGGGTCCATAATTTACCAAAATTCATAGCATTTCTCCATGTGGTTTGCTGAATCAATAAGACATTTGTGTCAGAGCTTCTGTTCATGCCCCTCTTAGTTATTCTTAATATGTATTTTAAAAGAATAATTAGCTTTCTTTACTTGTCCTGTATGTGTGGTAAAACAGGTAGGATGCTGGAGACTTGTGATTAGCTTTCTCAATATTTCTTAATTAAGAACAGCCACATGGTTGCCAAGTTGGATTGGGACAGCAGTGTCAGGAGGGCTGGTGATGTTCAACTCTGAATTGTTTCTCAGAGAAAAATACACAGACACCAAATTGTTATTTAGTTGCTTTCTGGTAAAATGCCAGATACTTGAAGTTTGCTTGTCTTCCCTCCCCCCAGTAAAGCTAATAGGATCAAGGGATACAACTAAAGGAATAATGAAACATTATCTTTTCAAACAGCATGGACCTAGCTCAGTCTGTATCAGTCCCTTATAACTGATTTCAAGTTCTTCTTTTCCTTTCCTTTCCTTTCCTTTCCCTTCTTTCTTTTTAGTTAATTTGGTACACACACATACACACATTCCAATTTCAATAAGCTGTACAGCATCTCTGTTGCAAGGTTTTGGGTAGAGTGAATATAGCAGTGAATAAAGAGGACAAGAATTATGTCTAGCAATATATGAAATGGTCAGTGGTGCTTTCTTTCCCCACACAAATTTTTAAAAACCCATATTCTTTTTAAATGTATGAGGAAATTGCAAATTTCAGTAAGACTTTATTAAAAACAAGTATCATTGATAGTTTTTATGTTTTTTTTTGTTTTTTTGTTTTTTTGTTTTTTGTTTTTTTTTGGTCTATGTAGCCTTGTTCGAGAAGAGTTTATTCCTGATGTTATGTTAGCATCTGTGGCTGGTATCATCAGAGAATGTGCATGGCACAAAGGAGCTCCATTTCGGAGCTCCTTTTTGTGATGCTCCCAAGGGCACCATGTTGCCCTGGAGCATCACAGTGACATCAGGCGTGCACTGGCCCATTTGGATGTGGTGTGCATGTGAAGCCATCAGCGTGTGCTGTGTGTGGACAGCACACTTTCAAAATGGTGCTGTCCATACACACAAGGGCTGGAGAGCGTGCGGTTGCTGCACCCTCACCAGCCCTAGTTTTGGCTTGAGGATGGTGCTTCGTGCCAGTCTGTATGAGGCCATAGTTATGTCTGATTATATCAATACTGGAAAACATACAATTTCAACCTAGCAATATCCTGACTAAAGCATTTTGAAGGTGCTGGAGATCAAGATATTGGGAAATGAGGTTTGCAACTTCTGCCAGTCATGGGCCACATCGAGAAAAGGCAGCTGAAGAAGCCCCTTGGGGTTCTGTCACAACTGCTTTCTTCAAGAAAGTGTTGCATATATGATCAAGAAAGTACAACATACATCTTTCCCCAGCACCCAATCTACAGCACCTTTGGAATTTTTTTGGGCAGGGCATTGCTAGGTTGCAAAGGGAGTTTTTTGGGGTCATGCATAGTCATTACCAACCATAAACATGACATCTCAGAAGTTACAAGATTGTAAGTCCACTTAAAGACCTCATAACTGCTGAATAAGATGCCAGCCATGGGTCATATGAAGCCCATCATGAGCTATCATATTTGACTGCTACGCTGGAAGCAGTTTGGTGAATCTGTGCAGACCTGTCAGCATATTGGCTCATTTCAGAGCCATTTTGATCACATACAACTTTTGTTTAAGTAAAAGAATAAAATATACAGATTACTGCTTGTGTGGGAAAATCTAACCATTAAATGGACAGTTGGATTAAAATGTAATTAAAGTTGTTAATGCATTTTTCATCAAAATATGAGATTTTGGCATCTCATTACTCTTTTGAAATGCACAGTTAACAGTTTAAGTCAAAACCATTTTATTCAACTCACAAAATGACACAAGCCATCAAAAACAATTGTAATGTGGAGCTGAAGTTCATAGACTATTACTAAAATAAGTGTTTCATAGCAAATATGTAGCAGAAAGTCAAGCTGATCTGTGACCTGGTTATAATTGAGGAATAAAAATGAAATAAACTATTGAAAATATGGGAAAGAAAGGAAGAAGAAAACTGACATACTTTCCAGGGTATTATCACAATCAAAGCATAATTTTTATTTAGATGTGATCATTTGCATGCAGTTTGGATCAGACTGCAAGTTTATCTCATTACAGTCTCAAGTTGATGAATCTGTCTTCCTGTTACAGATGCTATTAAGTTTTGTTTTGTTTTAATATGACTGCCTGTAGTGTATACTAAATGTTTGGCAGCTACATTGGTTGTATATAAAGGTGAGACTTAAAGGACTTTGATTTTTCATATTCTTCTTACTTGGCATCAGATAAAAAAAACAAAACAAACAAACCTGAATCATGGAAACAACTAAAACCTACCTCCAGTACCCTGTACCTTCCCCCAATGAAAAGAAGTCACTTACTAATTTACTTTATCCTTTTGCCCAATGTCACTTAGCAAAAAAGCAGTAAGCATGGAATAGACACTGAATTTAAGTTTAGAAAATTCACTGATGGCAGATAACATCAATGAAAAAATGTACAGAAGGGGAATCTGTCTGAATATGATACATTAGCAATAGTACTGCCCAACCTAAAAATGAGTTATTTTAGTGTACACTGTGTGGCAGTGTTATAATGCTAGGCTAGGCTAGGCTAGGCTATCCTATCCTATCCAATCCAATCCAATCCAATCCCATTCCATGTCATTCTGCTTCATTCTTGGATAATATTCTTTATGTTTCTGAATTTTGGTCATTGATTACAAAAATAACAATTGGTTGATTCCTTGAATATTTCAGAACACCAGCTTGTACAGCTAGATAACTGGATTAAGATGAGATCAGACTGGGCAACCTTTGAAACTTTGGGACAATAGCTTTCCATGCTCTCATTGTTGCCACCAATAAATTTTCTACAAAAAGATGCCCCTTTCCCTTTAAACAAGGTTCATATCTCCAAATAGAATGCTAGTAGTACTGTCTTTCATGTGTTCTCTCTTCCATCATTAATCCTCAGTGGATATTCATAATATTATAAGAGAGGGGGAAAGTATCTCTCTATCTACATTACATACCATGATATATCTGATTTACCTTTTTTCCTAGTTAAAAAATCCCAAAGAGTACAACCTTTCCTTATAGTAAAAGTCTCTAGTCCCAAGTCTGATAACATTTATTTGGGTAAGGGGAAATGCAGGAAGGCTAAAGATCCAGGAGAAGTCATAGAATTGTAGAGCTGGAAGAGACCACAAGGACCATCCAGTCTAACTCCCTGCCATGAAGACATACACAAAGCAATCCCAATTGATGCCATCCAGCTTCTGTTTAAAAATCTCTAAAGGAGCTCCATCACACCCTATGTCAATGTATTCCTCTGTTGAACAGCCTTAGTTGAACAACCTTACTGCCAGGACATTCTTTACAATGGTTAGGTGGAATCCCTTTTCCTTTAGTTTGCATCCATTGCTCTGTGTCCTTCTCTCTGGAGTAGTAGAAAACAAGTTTTCTCCATCCTCAATATGGCACCCTTTCAAATACTCCTCTTAACTTTCTCTTCTCTAGGCTAAACAGCCCCAGTACCCTAAGACACACCTCATCAGACATGACATCCAAACTTTTTACCTTTTCCTCTTCCAAGAGGAACAAAGTGGGATGGCAAGTGATGAAACTGTTGTTATGTATGCCAATTCCTTCAGGAAGAGGGGCAACCTAGACAGAATCTTGAAAATGTTCTTCTGCCTTCAGGATCAGAGTGGGGTGTTCTTATGCATCTCCCATAGGGAAGTGCTTGTTTAAATTAAACATTTCTGCAGAGGAGAATTAGTAATTTAAACATTATTTTCCCCACTCTGGAAACATCTTCAAAAATGGTACAAAGTTTTAAAGAAGTCTCACAACCAACTCACCTTTTTTCTTGCCCCTCTTCCAGCAATGCAGTGGCTGGCATGTGAGGGGATTGGGGTATCTGAACAAAGAGGATGATCTGTTGCTGACTAGGTTTTACTATTAGTTGCAACACAATGTAGGCATTCTCTGGTATCTTTCAGACATCCTCCAGAGGTCCTAGAAGATATCATTGTCATATGTTGGCAATTTCATGTGTTACTTTAGGTGTGTGTTAAGAGCTTTTTATTCAGACAAGCATTTAATACTTTTTGTTTGTTTGTTTGTCTGTTTCATATACACTGTACAAGCAAAACAAGCCACATACAAGAAGAAAACAAGAATGGATGGTGGTAAAATGGATTGCTAATTGTTTTCCTTTTCTTTCCCATCTATTTAGTTTGACAAATTTCTCCTTTTTCAAGTGTTCTTTCCACACTGGAACAAGTTGTTGGATATTTCCTTTATGAGTTGATAAGTCATTCATTTAAAACATGTAAAATTAAAATATGTTATCCAAGAAATAGGGATGGAAGGGACATTTGAAAAATCTATGTATTTCTTTTTTAGTGTTGAGAAGTCTTGACAAGAAGACAAGACATGCTGAGGAAGGGCAGAATGGGGTCTGTAAAACTTAGATGCATATCATAGGTGCTTTCAATGATATTTAACTATCCTTGTGTGTTTTAAATATGCAATGGGCATTGCAGTGATAAATTCCCCATCATGCTAAACCAATTAAGGAAAAGAAACAAAAAAGAAAAACTGTGGACAAAGCATTCAGCTGTATTATAATTCATTCCAAATCATTCCGAAACCAAGAACAATAACAAACAGCATACAACAAATGCTCATGCTAGGAATACAGGAGCGTATTTCCCCTATCTACATGCCTACACACCATGTAAGCTATCATCTAAACATTAAGTGGATTGCCCTTGCTGAGGGGATATATTACCCCTAGGAATTGTTCTGACGATCTATTTTCACATTGGTTCTCACACTACAATGAAATATATCACTGGAGTGATGGCATTCTGTATAATACTTCATCGGAACAGCAGCTGTTAGTGTTATACCGTACATCACCCAAATGACAGCCTTCCAGTTATCTGCAATACATAACCACCTTAATTTCATTTTGCTCTTAAATGTGTGGTGTATACAGATATAATTAATAATGTAATGCTTCTTGGTTTAATCAGTGAAGCCAACAGCATACCTATAGTTTAGCCTACAGCAGAGTATTTTGTAAATGGTATCTGTTAGAGTTTCTATTGTGACTTCTTGAATCAGGGAAATAATTCACTTCTTGAATCAGGGAAATAAAGCACTAAATATACATGTTATCATCATCTCTTCCAGGGTCTGTGACAGAGGTAAGGTGACAAATAAAACCTTTAGGAAGGCCTTAAATCTCTGCAATTTCACATCTCATTTTTATGTATCCCTTGTTATAAGAGTTTGAAACTTCTTCTTTACGATGAAGGTAACATGCAATTTACAGCAGCCCAAAGGAATATTGCATGCCACTTTCCCTGCCATTTATTACAGCTGTCAACCAGTTTTGTCTAGCAGGAGATACCTTCTTTGATGATTGGAAGAAAGGAAACAGTTATTTACTATATTTGGAGCTGTCTCCAGCATGATGACATCCCTCAATTCTCTGGCTACTACAAATAATCTGGGATACTACCAGATAATGCATAGCTCAATGTCACCTGCCATACCCACTGTAGTGATTTATTCTTCTGATGACTCTTAAAAGGAAGATATTGGAAATAGGAAGCCATAGCTCCAAGGGAAGGCCTTCAAAATAACAATACAGTAGGCAGTACTTTGGGGAGGGAGAGAATACTGGACCTCTGGATCCTGCAAGAAATAATGAGCAAAAATACTAGATTTTATTGGTGCAGTACAGATGGCCCTTTTGGGCCATTCCCACAGCATGATTAGAGCTGGAGAGCGCACAGCATTTGCACACTCCCCAGCCCTAGCATGTAACGATCCTGGCATCATTACGTAGTGCCATTTATATTGCATATGTAACTACGCTGTCGCAACTGCGCAGCTTTTATATGGAGCTGCGCAGTTGCAATGGACTAAAGGTGCCCAATGTCACCTTTTCCCTTTAGTGCATCACACCTGTGACGCTAAAAAGGAGTGGGGTTTCCCCACTCTTTTTTAACTGTGCACTTTCACCGCAGTGTCTAGTTGCTGTGGCAAAGGTCTGCAGCAAGAAGAGGAGGCTACAGACCACCCTTTTTTGGTGGTCTGTAAAGCCCCATTAAGACTGGATATCAACAAATTGATGAATAATGGATGAATAAATTGTGTATGGTAATCTGAATATTTAAAAACTCCAACAGACAGTGACTATATGGCTGTAGAAAAACAGAGTATTTGTATTATTATTTTTTCTGGAATGTTCTTTTTATTTGGACTTAAGAGGCCAGTACCTTGACATTCTTATTGTACATATCAGAGATGCTATTCCTTTTTTTAAAAAAACAAACAAACCATATTTTATTGTCAGGAACTGATTATTACCTGTTTTATCCAAGTACATCAAGTTAACTCTGACAAAAGGAAAAACTTTAAAAATGTCTAGTGATAAGATATCATCTTAGTCTTATTTTTTATGTTTTATTATCAGTTTAACTGTCCTAATTTATCTATGTTTTAATATGGAATTGGATTGTTTTTTGGTTGTATGCAAAAACCTGGTTGGCTAATGAAAATAAACTTGTTGTCATTTAAAATGTGATTACTACTAATTTAGTATGCTTACGATAACAGTGTAGGACACATGTCTTCATATTCTCCATGCTAAGTCACTAGTCAAACTCTATCTATATTAAAAGAACACTCTCTGGATAAACATGGTAGTATTTACCTGAGAACTTCTAATTTTTCCCCCTTAGGAGATTAATAGTGGAATCATATACAGTCGTCCCTCTGTTTGTGCAGGCTTTGAATCCATGTCCCTTGCTTACTTGTGAGGGGCAAATGGAGGGACTTAAAATGGGATGCACACCCATGGGGGTGTGCCATCATTCATGCTAGTAGGGTTTGAATATCAGTGGATTTCTATTTTGGGTGGTGGGGTGGAACAGATCCAAACAGCCACATAAACAATCTGAAAGGCTTCATATAGTCTCCAGTTTTTGTCGAAAGATAATAGGGTAGTAGGAAAGACAGAAGTGCATATACTCACAGAAACACTCCCCACAGCCAGATACCCAAGAAGAGTCCCAGAATACTTCTGCACTTCTGTCCTGTGGCCTAAATTCAAGAGTTAGTCCCACTAGAGAAAAGCAATTGCATCAATAAGATCTTAATAAGTTAACAGTTATATAAATTCCATCAAACCAGTAGGTCTGCTGTATCTTGGACTAACAATCATATATAGTCTTCTATTAGTCTATATTACCAGTTCTTTCCTCTACCTTACATATGAAAATTGTGCCTGTAGAAACAAAACTGATGTCACAGCTACAGTATCTGAAAGCCAAAATGTTTCTTTTCACATCCCTGTACCCAGATTATTCAACGTTCAAGTGGTGTTTAGTTATCTAATATGTGGAACATATTATACATGTTATTTTTATAGTGATTTTTCTGTCTACCTAAAACTTTCTTTTGATATCTTGCATTTTTGAAAACATAATATATAACCCGCCCACTCCACTTTCCTAATGGGAGCCTGTTGTTTATACTCATCGTAACTCTCATACTCCATTTTGAAAATCTCTCCCTTGGGGTACAATATTGAAAGTGCTCTTTGAATAAAGTGCTCTTGGGTGTTTTTCTGTTTGCCACATACCTATAAATATATATCATGGGGAGCATCATGGTGACAGATAGTTAATCCAGAGTTCTTCAAAACCTAGGGTTTTTTCCATATAAAGTTTGAGAAGAAAGAAACAAATTGTGATAGGAGTAAGTATGTGAAAGCTGAAATATGAATGTGTTTATGATGAATACTCTTTAACTAATGGACATATTGGGTGGCTTTTATTGCAGAGATGTGGAAGATTTTTTAACCAAACAGCTACATAAATTGTAACTTTCTTTGAAATGTCCAAAAACTTTTTAAACAAAGTACACATTTAAAAACTTTAAAAACCAACAATAAATTATATTTACTGTGTCTGCATGGTTTTCAGCAACTCGTTGAAAGCGTACTTCTATCATGATTCCTGTGCCAAGCTTAGTTCCTATTTGCTCCTATGTTTTGAATATTTCCTAATAAAGCTAGGAACTGTGTGGTTGTGGTGGAATGAACTGGGAAAAAGATGACCAGACTGACACCTAGATGCAGTAATAATGCCACAAAACTTGGGGGCAGAATCCAGCAAAAGTAAAGCATATTTTGGGATTTTATCTGGTCTGTCTTTTCCTTGGGTGGTATGTCCTATTGAACTCAGTAAGAGCGTGGAATAATCACACATAAGATGCATCCACACTTCATGAATAATCCAGGTTGACACCACTTTAATTGCCATGGCTCAATGTTATGGAACTCAAAGATAAATGTCTAACTGCAGCCAAAGAAAACCAGGCTAGTGGTGACCTCCCAGAGGACCTTTTCAGTTGCTGCTCCAAAAATATGGAATGACCTGCCAGAGGAGATCTGCCATACAACATCGTTGGAGGCCTTTAAGAAGGAAATAAAGTCTGATCTCCTCCAGCAGGCCTTCCCTAACTGACCTGCTCAGACTTTTAACAGTCCATCTGCCTCATTGCCCCCATCAGATTTTTCCAATTTAATTGTGAATTTTTAATTGGATGTTTTTAAAAATTGCTATTTTAGATTATTGTTTTTATACTGTATTGTATTGTTATTTGTTTGTTTTTTGCTGTTCTTGCTTGTTATTACCAGCCTCGATCCAACACAGGGAGAGGAGGAATACAAAATAATAATAATAATAATAATAATAATAATAAAAAACAACTACATTTCCCAAAATTATATCACACTGAGCAATAGCAGTTAAAGTGGATGACTGGATGATTTATGCAGTACAGATGTAGCTATAGACTTACATACAAAACAGACTGGCACAATACGCCACTTTGGGGGTGGTGTGGGGGCATGTGGAGCACCGCAATGCTGTCCGCTGTCTGGTAGAGCCCTGATACTGCCCCCAAGCTGACATCATGCCACCCGCTTGACCAGATAGCGGGCAGCATTACGGTGCTCCAGCATTTAAGCACTGTACACCACATAAGCACTGAAAAGCCAGCACCATGGCAGAAAAGCCACACTTTTTCTACCCCCAAAGGGAGCAGCATTTTGCCACTTATTTTTGGGCTGCAAAAATGCTAGATGGGGGCTGCAGCCCTGATCTGGTGATCAAAGGGGAGGTATCAAGCCACCCCTTTAGGACTGCACATAGACTGCACAACTCCTATTGAAATAAAACTCAGCTAAGTGTGTGCTTCAAATCACAATCCTAACCTCACTAATGGGGATTAAGTATCACCAGACATAAATAGGCTTTCTTATGAATAAATATGAATTAGCTTCTGGAACAAGACTCTTACTGAAATACTTAGGCTTAGAATAATGAGATAAGGATTGTAGTTAGGCATTGTAATACCAGTGTCTTCATTAATCACTCCTTCTTTTCTCTAGATCAAGAGTGGGAAAGATTTGACCTCTGGGCTGTATGTGGCCCTGGACTTTTGGGGACCCTGATTCCTCCTCCCAGTTTTCCAAAGCACTAAGAAATCACACACACATAAAAAAATTAATGCTTTAATTTTTTTTTAAAAAAAAATCTGCATGTTTTTAAGGCAAAATTTGTGTTAAACATGCACTGAAATCTTTCCCAAATGTATGAAAATATGAAAAAAAAACCTTCTTCCCCTTCCCTCCAAACCCAGCTCAGAACCTACCACCCCTTCTCAAATGCCTTCCTTTCCTTGTGTTAATCCTTGAAAATTACAAGTGGAAGTTACATGACACCACTTCTGGCTACCATTTTGAAGAAGAAACACAAGGAAAACGAGTTATTTTTGCACTCTGGAGAAGTGAATCCGTTGGAAAGCCAAGGAGTAGAGGACTGGCTCCTGGCTCCTGCTCATCTGCCCATACCTGCTCAAGATCAAGTTTGGACACATTCTCCAAATGTCCCTGGGTCTGTAGTGCTCATCATCCTTCACTGTTGGTTATACTTAAGTGTTGCAGTCCAACCACATTTGAAGACCCACATCTTGCCCACCCCTAATCTAGCCCGAACTCCATATTGTTAAACTTTTTCTCCAACATATATAGAAAACATTTCCATTTCTGTGGAAATTCTAGGCTTTAGTATTTTTTTTCAGTCACTGCCTAGTTACCTCCACAGTTTTGTAGATGTCAGGCATCTTCTACTGATTGTCAAGGTACCTTCATTCCATGTAAATAGGCTTCATTTTCACTTCATTCTGAAATCATTCAATATGCATAGGCCTGGCATTTGTGTTTGACATGAAACTCTCTCTCTCCACCCTTCCTTCTTGCTGCTCCACATCCTTGGAGATCAGCACTCTTCTCCTTTTGAATGCATTACTCATTCATGAATAATGACATGAAAGCTTGGCAATGCTTTAGAAAAGGTGCCTTTTATTATACTCTTCTAGCAACCGTTAATATCTATAATACTCAGCAGTTTTCTAATTTTCTTTTGTGAAAGGACAAGCTGTAACTACATGACAAAATGGCATGGGGTCCAAAACTATTACCAGTTTCATTAACATAGGTGAAATGGGAGGAAATGAACAATAGCTTTCATTCATGTTGGATAGCGGAAGCTGCTGCTTTGTCCTATAATCTGTTATCAGCTTTCAGCTGAATTTATAAACACTAATTAAACTAGAAAAGTCAATGATGACAGCCATATCATTTTCTTCCCCTGTCCAAGTTCTGAACTTGGACAAAAGGAGACAATGCATATCAAAGTGAGAATTGTCCATGTTGAGGCCATGAATTCAAATTAAATTCTGGGTGGAAAAACATCATTAGAATATCACAAAGAAACCAAGGATCGGTATTGCAGATTTTGCATTAGTATGCTTAACCTTTTTCATTTTCAAAGTTTGCAAAACAGAAGCTTCAGCCATCCCTGTTGCAGGTCAGAAACTGTATATTCTTCTTCTGCTTTGCTCTTCTGCAAAACTAATCATAATTGAACTTGCACAATACAGCTAACCACAGTGTTATCACTTTGCACAGTTTCTGAATGGAACATATTTCAAGTCAAGACTAATTTTTCTTATGCTACATTCTATAAATTTCACATCAGAAATTGAAGCTGGGGTGAGTGGAAGTTAATTTTTTTTATCTGTATAGATGAGGATGGAATAGAGGTGTTTGTTTCATTTGTAGAGTGGGGAAAGGGTGTGGGATTTTCTGATAAACTGGAGAACAATGATGGGGAGGAGGAGAGGGGGATATGATTACCTTCTGTGCTTCTCAAGGTGAGAAAGAAAGGAGTTGAAAGAAAGGACAGGCAGAGAAGTGAGGAAGAGTCAAAACAGAGTATTTACTGTCTTGAATGCCTCCGTCTCTTTGACAATGGTAGTCTCGATGATTCATTTTTAACAAAGGTTATCTAAATTAACAAAATAAAATATCTTAGCTATATTGTACAAGACATATAGTGGTCTCTTGCTTACCAGTGGATAATATAGCACTGATGGTTGCTTTCAAAGATGACTGGTTTAGGTGGACATTGTTGTAATCAGCAAAGACCTTCCTTGGATTTTTACACTTGAGTGCATAAGCCAGATCATTTGACACAGATTGGCTGTGCCTTAACCATTAAGAAAGTCTAAGTGATAATTTAACTATCACTAATTAAACTAAATCTAATTGAAATCCATTAAATTTTCAATTAAGTTAGAATTTTTTTTAACAAAAGAAAAGCTAAATGCATTTTAATGTAACTGATTTCAGTTAGGATTTCAGCATTAATATAATTACAGAATTAGGTTATTATTTAAGTTGTGAATTAGTTAAATGAACAACTGGGCTAAAATTCCAACCGACATTTTAACCAAAGCCTCATTCTCTTGGATTTTTTGAAAAACTGCTTCCTGCTTTGTGAAAGTCGGTCAGTGATATGGAAGTATAAATCCTAGGCCCTAAGATTCAAATTACTGAAAAGACAAATGATATGTTTAGTTTAGTTTATTCATGATTAGAATATGATAGATTCATTCATTACAAGGTGAAAAGTTTTTACACAAATAAACAGAGTAAGCAGCTTGGAATGGATGTGCATTCTTTTCATGCAGGTGCCTCCACCCCCCCCCCCCCATTTTTTACCACAGATGCTGAATACATGCTCCTCGTCTGTCCCAGTAAATGAAATCTCAAAGCTCTTCAGGTTGGGACCGTTGCTGGAAGAATCAGTAAGCTAAAGAAAGGGGATAGGTTAAGGAAATGAGATGATAAGGGGCAGAGAAAGGAAAGCAACACACACACATATATGGTTGGGTGAATGAGAAATAGTTTTTTCACATATTCATACAGCTGCTTCCTTCTCTCCCAAATTCAAGAGAGGAAGGGAGGATACTGTCCATAGCATGAACAGCTGCACCTAGTTATATTGGCCAGAGTACTTGGCTGAAATTCATCCAGTGCATTTTTATAAAAGTTTACAAAACACACACACACACAAAATTTATTTCACAAATTTAACACAAAGAAGTTGAGACAAAGAAACTCAAAGGTAAAAGAAAGGAAAACTGACAGGTTTTCCATCCCTGTAGGTCTTAAAATATTTTAACTCTATGCTTTTTATTACAGATGGAACCTTTACGGCATATTATACGCCAGACTCAGAGTGTGTTGCCTTTAAACACACTTCAGCTCTCAGGGAATTGGTAGTCAAAACTGTTCCACTAAGAGGACAACATCTGTGCATATACCACTACAGAGACTGGAGTTCAGAACAGCTCATTGTAGAAGAACAACTCTTCATGGTAGTGGTTTCTTGTTCTGATCAAAAAGAGACCTTTATGCCATTAATTAGTGACCCAGCATCTTAGGAAATCCACAAGCATATCTGTAATACTTTAGCTGTGGGAGGCAAGGAAGGTTAGTTTCTAATAATATTTCTATAGACTTCTTCACGCCATCTCTCTCTCTTGATATCAAAACAGTCCAAAATGGATAGGATACTGACTGCTTATCAAAGAAGAATACCCCATTCTTTATTTTCATTCATCTTTTGGAATGAATTGTGTGAGAAAGAATAAGAAAGAATGGTAGCAAGCTACTGAAGAAGCTTCACACAATATATCAAGCAGTTTTTGTTTAAAGATGTATATAATTCGCACAGAAAATAGCTTAATAAAGCCCTAACAGCACATAATGAGTATGAGCCAATTGAGGTCCAGATGATGATGATGATGATGATGATGATGATGATGATTTTCTTATATCCTGCCTTTCTTCCAATAGAGGGACTCAAGGTGGCGGACTAATCACATGCTTGGCATCAAAAATAGAAATGTCTTTCTGTGAACTGCATTAGGTCCCACTCTGGGAGAAAGGTGGCATATAAAAATAAAATGAAATAAAATGATTAACGATGTGGGCATTGAAGATGGCTGTTTAAAGTCTTTGCTTGGCATTGACTACCAGAAAAAACCAGCCCATACAGTAAGCCTGAATTTGTAGTGAACTTTCTTAATAACATTTTCTGATAGGCAATGTCAACAGGGTTGATAAGAGAGAGAAAAACGAACAAGTCATTACTGATTATTTTTCTTCAATATTGGCTATAAATAGAGTAGAGCTAAATTCTGTTGTGAAAACTGATAAAATGGAAGACACCTATACAGAAACCGCAAGTGTCCAAATTAATGAGTCAAAGGGCTCAACTCTGTAACAAGAACTCAGAAAACAATTAGCTTTGCAAAAGAAAGAATTTAAAGAAGAGCTGAAAGAGGACTGGAAACCAGCCTTGAAGCTTTATCAAAGTTTGGGTAGCTAAAAACACAGTTTTGGAGGTGGGAGAAATAGCACATGTAGCTTTAGAAACAAGCATGATTGATGCAGAGTAAATTCACACCTTGAATAAAACTGTGCAAGAACCTGCTATATTGCTGGAGAATACAGAGGACAGAAAGAAAAAGAGGAATATATGCATATGCTGGATCAAACAGTGAAGCAGAAGGTACAGATAAGATAGGATTTTAAATACACTGGTGGACAGACATCCCCAGACCTGAATATTCAGTCCTCTGATGTTGAAAATGTGTATTGCATGATGACATTTAGAGCCAGAGAAGAGTCTAGATTAAGGGATATAACTGTAACTTTTGAATATTATACAGTTAAGAAGAATATTTTGAAAGATAATATATTAGATCTACAGTGTTTTTCTCTCAAGATTTGTGCAGAGAATTTGTATAATAGGAAAGCATTTTGCCCAATTAAAGAAAAATTAAGAGAAGCAAAAATTTCTTATAAATGGGGCTTGTTTTTTAAATTAATTGTACAATACTCAAATAAGCCATATTCATCAAACAATAAAATTGAAGCTTTTAAAACGCTGGAATCACTGAAGATGCAGTCTCTGAGGTCTTAAGAGGAAGGAAATAAGCATTTTCAACTATGTGTAGACTATTGAAGAAGAAGAAGAAGTAAACAGCCAGACAGAAAACTGAAGCACAAGACCTAGGTTTATCAAGAATCATGGAGCTCCAGCAATGAATAAGGAATATACTTATCTAATTAATATCTAAAGAAGAAGCTGGAAAAACTTTGTAAATGTGTTAATGTAGGAAGGTACAAGCTGAGTCTCCCCTATCCATAGTACCAAAATCCCAAATACTCCAAAAATCCCAAACTTTTTTCATGACTAGCTGAGACAATGAAGCCTTTGCTTTCTGATGGATCAGTGTACATAAACTCTATTTCATGTACAAAATTATTAAAAATATTATATATAAAATTATCTTCAGGCTCTGTATATAAAGTGTACAAAACATCAATTTCATATTAAGACTTAGGTCCCATCTCCAAGATTTCTCATTTTGTATATGCAGATGTTCCAAAATCAGAGGGAAAAGTCCAAAATTCAAAATACTTATGGTCCCAAGCATTTTGGATAAAGAAAACTCAGTCTGTATCCTAATTATATGATAGGGTAGATCTGCTTAAATTTTTTTCATCTCCTTTTTATTTATTTTTTTTCCGATTTTTAACTGGCAGGTTTTATTGCCCACTTTCCTTTCTTTCCTGTTATGCAATGGATACCAACTAAGGAGTGTCTCTTGCTAGTGTCCTGTTTTGCATCTTTGCAATGTACTAGGAAGCTAAGTATGCAAAAAAGTCACATAATGTACACTGTGGTCAAGGAATCTGGTCACCATTTCTACCTATGGCTAAAATTTAAATGACAGAATCCTAGTGGGGAGAGAATTCTTCAGGAAGGCTTGCTACTTCTTAAGGTGGAGTTTATTTATTTATTTATTTAAAAACAACCTCTCTCCTTTTTTAAAAACAACAACACAACATTTCTTTTATTTTGGAGGCATGAAAGGGGAATGTGTTACACCACCATCATAAACATGATTTAAAAAACAAAAATCAAAAACAAAAACCACTATAGCTTTCCAGAGGCAACCAGCTCTAGGGCAAAGGTGGTACTGTCGCCACTGAGAGAATTTCTCTTTGACTTGGATAAATTGAGTGTTAGGTCTCCTTCTGCCCTTCCATTTATCTGCCCACAAATAGTCTGGAGAAAAGTCACTTGTGAACAGCTCTCAGAGTAGTTGAAACTATTTCTCACAAATGTAATGAACTTAATCTTACGGGTTAATCCCATTTAGAGGAGACCCAGTGAATCAATTATTGTATTGTCAATCAATATATAGATAAATCCCAATTAATTAAATGATATACTGTAGTTTGAACTAATGATGAGATTTAAGTCAAGGAGAAATAATTCCAATCCTTTTGTGATGTAACGGCAACGTTTTTATTATGAGGTGTGGAATGCAAAATTGTTCAACTAATGGCTTGTGTTGTGCTTGCGCTGCTGACTTGTACTCTGTTGTGACTGTAGATGCAACAATAAAATAGACGACAGACTAGCATTTTGTACCCGAATTCAGATTTATTTATTTTTTTTTTAGAAAGTACCTAAAAGTAATTATTTTGTAACTTTTGAGCAATGGGAAAAATAGACCTACTAAATCAATTACAATTGAACCAATGGTAAATCAACACTCATGAAAATGCAACTGATTCAAAAGATCTGTGCTTGTTAGGATGAATAATCAGGCCCAGGCTTCTAACTTTACCAAGTTATTTTTCCTTTAAAAAAAACAAAACAATTTGCCAAGTTTAGCATGGAAGTCCTCTCTATGACCCTTTCCATCCCAGCCAATATCATTCAAAAGTAACAATCTTAAGTTAAATATGTGTCATTGCATAGTTTTATATGAACTATATTACAAGTATAAGTTTATGAAGTTTTTCTGTATGAACTGTATCCAACCTGGCTCAAAACATTTAAAGTATTTGAAACCATGTCTGCACTAATTTTTAAAAGCTGCATCTGAACTTGACTACTTGGAATTGGAGTCCCTTGCAGGTTTTAAGAGACCTTGAGACAATATGAAATTCTTCACAGGAGGATTTAAGCACACTTTGAACAGCCAGCCATCTGCCAGGATACCAACACAAAAATATCTGCAGAATAGTTCCTGCCCTGAGAAACAGGTTGTAGGTGAATTAGACAATATCTGTGAAGAGAGAGAGATAACTGAAGAGGGATGAGAGGGCATTTTTAATGGCTGCATCCTCCCAGGCAGGCCACATCACTGAAGTGAGTTCTAGTGTAAATTTTGACTGATTGGACTTTAAAAGAACGTTTAAAAAATGATTTCAAGAGATAAGGTGCTTTAAGGTTGCAGGGGCAAAACTGATGCAGGATTTGGCCCAATTTGACCTTTTTTTGGGGGGGGGGGGCTGGAAATCATTCATTTTTAGGAAAAGAAGGGAATCCAGATGCTCTAGGGGCTGCACTTTGGGTTTTGGCAGGCTGCATGTGTTGAGCTAGCATGACGTACTGGTTTGAATGTTGAACCAGGGCTACAGGATCTCAGAATGTGAATTCCGTCTTGACTATGGAAACCCACTGGGTGATGATGGCATGTCACACTCTCTCTTAGGAGTTTATCACACAACAGGAATTGGAAGTATAATCCAATGGCAATCTGAATGCAATCATGGGGTTTCATGTTATTGCGTGAAAGCCGATCACACACATTTTCAGGCTATGGGAAGTCCTTCTGAATGCAATCATGGGGTTTCACGTTATTGCATGAGAAACTATCACATGCAATTTTGGGCACTGGGAGGCAATTTTGGGCAGTTCTGAATGCAATGTGGCATCAATGCGCAATCATGTAAATTAGCTGAACTAGTGAATTCACTCAATTCCTAACTGGCCCCACTATCATGTCTTTCAAAATTGAGAAAAATTCATCCCATGTGATAATGTCCTTAGCCTCAGTATGGCCATGGAAAACTCCATCTGAATCAATCTTGTTTTGAAGACACTTAAGTTCATCTTAAGGATCACTCTAAGTGAAAAATTATTTGAAGGCACACAATAGTAATAAAGGCTACATGCTGCCCATAGTCTGTACTTTGTCCATTCCTGTTCTGTGATAATCTCCAAGGTGTCCCTTGCAGGTATGTCAGCAGACTTTATCCTTGTACTCACGCCAGTGACAGAGATCTCCCTGCATCACCAGGCGTGACCAACAGAGATACCCTTAGAAAAGCATGCAGTGACACATTTGAAATCACCAGCATGTCAGATCTAGACGGGCACTTTGCGGCGCGTTTAGGGCTAAAAAGCCCGCCTTTAGGGTTAGGGAGGGCGCAGCGTCTACACCCTCCCTAACCCTAAAGCATATGGACACCGCCATTTTAACATGGCGGCGTCCATACGGACGCACCGCAAGAGCATCATCATGTGCGCAGCTGCTAGACAGCTGCAGCAAAGACCAAGGGAGAAAGGGGCCGCGGCGGCGGCAGCCCCTTCCTCCCTTCTGCCCTGCCTCCGCTGCACCCCACTTAGAGGCCGTGGGGAACCGGCAGCCTCGACCCCATCCTGCTGCATCTGGAGGCGGGTGGAGACCGCCCCAAAAGGGGTGGTCTAAATCGGCCCTATATGTCTTTTTCTACAATAAAAAGTCAATGAGAATTGCATTGTGAGAAATTAGATTGGCAACCACTTGTTTATAAGTTAGAAAATAAATGGGCTATTTTTGATAAAACTGTTAAGGAGGGCAGAAAAACTTGTCACCTACAATTGTGTTGTCTTCAGTATTATCTCCTCTCCAAACAGTTGAGAGGTAGCCAGTGGATGGATATAAAGGGAAGGATAAGCTATCTGGTGCATGAAATGATCAAACTAGGGCCAGTGTCAGTACCAGGAATCATTGGGAAGCTACAGTAGGTCACCAAACACTGGTACAAAGTCTATACTATATCCTCCTATCCATGTCTTCTCTGAAGAGGATTAGTGTAGTGATAGACATCCACCAGCATGGTGCAGTGGTTTGAGCACTGGACCCTGGGGAAGGGGGTTCAAATCCCCACTTGGTCATGGACCCCTAATGGACACCTACCTTGGGCAAGTCACACTTTCTCAGCTTCAGAGATTGGCAAAGGCAAACCCCTTTGAACAGATCTTGTCAATAAGACCCTGTGAGTGGGTTGCCAAATTTGAGAAATGAGTTGAAGGCATACAACAACAACAACAACGAAGCAACTACATCCATAATTCCGTACAACCACAGTGGTTATGCTTTTACTGGTAAATCTATCAGAATGACATGCTGGTCTCAGAGGTGGTCCAAATAGGGAAGTGGTACTTTGCCAGGTGGCACTGGACCCAGTACTGTAATAAAAAAGAAGACAAAATAAATTGGCTCTGCAAACAACAAAAGGTGTGTGTGTGTGTTTGGCCATACAAGTTCCCTTTATTTCATGTATCATTTTTTTCCCCACAGGAATGAGTAGCACACATTTTAGGCCCTGCCAGATATTGTTCATTGAAAAATGAAATGCAATTTAAAGAGAGTGGATTGAGCATAGCCACAGGGGGGAGTCACACAAAGTCAAATAGAAATATTTTCTGCAAGAGTTAATACCGCAGTGACTCTATCATATATCTGATATTGCCTGAGTAACCAGATCAGTTGATGCATTGACTTGGTTTTCCTCTTATACTGTAGCCTTCTCTAAAGAAATAAGAGGATCATAAAGCAAGCTACAAGAAGTTGTTTGAAACATAATGTATCACCTCTCTACTGTCATCCAGCTGAATAATACATGATTTGGAATAGTAGTTTGAGTATTGGATGATGACTCTGGAGACTAAGGTTTGACTCCAAGCTCTACCATGAAACCCACTAGGTGATCTTGGCAAGCCACATGCTCACAGCCTCAGGGGAAGGCAATGGCAAACCTCCTTTGAACAAATCTTACCAGGTAAATCCTGCTTTAGGGTTACCATAAGTCAGACATGACTTTAAGTCACACAACAATAACAACAGCAACAACAGTAAATAGCATTTGTTCTCTTCTCTCCCTCGAAGGTCAGGGCCTGAGCAGAAGGTCATAAAAAAGCAGCTCAATAGCTTGATACAGATGGCCCAAAAGGGAATTAGGGTTAGGGACGGTGCAGCATTTACAGCCTCTCTAACCCTAGCGTGTATGGACGGCGCCATTTTAAAATGGAGCCATCCGTATGTGCACACCATGGTAACTACCAAAAACAAAGAAATTATACAATGCGGTGCACACCTGATGTCATGGCGCCGCTGGAAGGCGTCTAGGTCACCCTTTCAGCGGTGCCAAAAGGAACTCCAAAATTGAGCTCCTTTTTTGTTGCTGGTCCTTGGTGCGGCCATTACATGGCCGCGCCAAGGACCCCGAGGGGAAAGGGATCATGGCGGTGGCTGCTTTCTCCCCTTGGAGCTGCCGGGGATAGCGGAGTGCAATGGGTGCCCAGGTCTCCTGCTGCACCCAGCTTTCAGGCCACGGAGAAGCGGCAGTTTACCGCTTCTCCGTGGCCTGGAGAAGTGCCAGGATGGGGCCTCTGGGGTTGCCGGTGAGGCAGCCCTGGCCCCATCCCGGCACTTCTTTGGGCGCTCACAGACTGCCCCTTTTGGGCAGTCTGTACAGCCCCAGTGTCAGTTTTTCTCAAACTGTTTGAAACCCCATTGTCCACACAGCCCACTCCCAAGGCTGCTTGAAAAAGAAGCTCTGATTCTCCACCTCAATGCAGAAAATGTGCATATAAACAGCATTGCACGAGTACAGGAATCTGCATGACACAGTGTCAAGAAGCAAGCTCTGATTTTTATTTTTTAGCCACCCCCAACATTGAATGAGCACCATTGTATAAACACATTGCCTGTGAGTGAAAATTACCTCCCTTGTCCTGCACCGCTACTATCCCATTCGATGTCCAACATAATCATGTGTGGTGAACGACTGGTACAATACATCGGTGCACTCAGTGACACATTGGCACAGCACAATCATGGATCGTCTCCATCACTTGCCCTCTTCCCCCCTTACCCATGACCCCTGTTGGACTGTCTGGTTTGTGCATATTACAGTTATATCCACTGGGTTTTGTATAAATTAGTTATACTACTGATTTCTACTATATTACCTAATTATCTAGTTCTCAAAGTAAACATTCAGTGCCTTACAACTTTACTTATCAAGTTTTTCTATTAAATGCTATATTCTGTTAACAGCAACTTATTTTTATCTGTACAACAGCTGTATACACAAGAGAATCCTAAAAAGTTCAGAATATGGCACTCTGTTTTTGTTTTTTGCATTTGGATCCACATACCAATTCATTTTTTCAGAACAATATACATTTTAATTGAAGCAAACATTTAGACATTTTCTGGTTGCCAGATGCCCCCAGCATTGAACATATGGGGAAGCCAGGGATTCAAAAATCATCCTTGGTGAATTATATTGCTGACACCATTCAACCTATCCTGAACCACTCTGAGAACTTGACCCCACAGCATTGCAAAATGCTATTTTGCTACCTTAGCTGCAGAGTTATAAACACTAAATTGCTGCAGGCAAAATATTGTTATTTTAGAACAGGGATTGAGTTAGTTATTAAGTGTGGTGGGGTTCAGAGGTGCACAGCCTGAATCCATCTTTAGGCACTGAAAACTAATGGGATTCACATTTCAACAGTGCTTATACAGAACTCTTCTTGGGAAACCAAATATATGGGAAACCTTACCTATTCTTTCCCCTGGGCTATTTTAGAGCCTTCGGCATTTTACTCTGTGAGTATTTCAAATGCAGCCATTAAATCTCCTGTAAATGCGGGAAAGCTGGAAGTGAAATGGTCCTGATTTGGATCTAGATTTATATGCCAGAGTTGCCAAGGTGAGTCATGATCAGATATGAATGATGAATGTAACGAGCAAATAGGATACAGAATATAATGCATTTTGGAATCACATCTTACAATGATCTTGGAGACTGTTTTTCAAGTATGCTGTGGCATGTGGCTTTTTGTCTGGAAAACCATATACAGTGAATCAGAGCTTTTTCCTGCTCTAAATATTCATAATAATCATACAAAAATGATGATTGGAGATGAGCTTTTATGTTTCCCCTTTCCTAAATATGAGTGCTTTGCCACTAGCAAACTGGTCTGGTCTGAAAAGGGGCAGAATCTCTGTTCTGTTTCATCTGGACAGCTCAGTAGCCAGCCACCCCATATTCTACAGGCAGCCATTCAGCCATCCTCATTCCTGTATCCCTGATATTGGAGCTACACTTCAGGATCAGTACAGTATTGTCCCTTAGCAACCCTGCAATTCTTTATGTTCTAACATCTTTGTTTTATTAGTTTTTGTATGTGTTTGTGACAAAGTGTTTGTGTGTGTATTGATTCTCCTTATATAAATAAACCATATTAGTTTGGAATCTGCCTCTAGAGTTCTCTGGGTTTGTATCTGTTGTACATAGACCAAGGTCCCAGCCAGAAATTATTCTGGCCTTCTTGTAGTTGAATTATTGAGTTAAATAATTATTCATAATTTCCCTATTGAATACAATTTGTGAGTGCCCTTTTAGGACCCCCAGAAATTTAGGTAGCAATGAGAAGGCATGACTTATTAGAAAATACAGTAATGCTAGGAAAGGTAGAGGAAGACCACATATTAGTTAGATAGACTCAATTAGAGACATCATGGATCTGAATTTCTAGGACCTGAGCAAAGCAGTGGAAAACAAGGGGCTTCAAGGGCAGCTAACAAACAACAATGCAAACCTATCACAGGGGTTTCTTAGTAAGATATTTTTCAGAAGGGGGATACCTTTCCCTTCTCCTGAGGCTAAGGGAGTGTAACATGTCCAAGGATTTTAATCCAGGTCTCCAGAGTCCAATTTTAATGCTCAAACCACTACACCAAGCTGGTTCTCCTAGACAACTTATTTTGTTGTTCTTAACTGCTGTCAAGTTGGCTTCAGCCCATGGTGGCCCTATGAATGAAAGACCTCCAAGTCACTCTATCATCTTATTAGCCATGTGATATTCCTCATTCACTATTTCATGAGGCCACACACTCCTATACAATTAACTAACAGTTGCAGTCACACTGCACAAAGAGTGACTTTATCTCTCAGTAAATTTCAGCTGTTATTTAATATACTTTCCCTTTAGTTTGGGGAGAAATTGTTTAATTACCAGTATATAGTTATGCACAACTAGTTATCGTTTGTAATTAATTAGTTCCAAGCATGGTTCCGACTAGAAAAAAAACGGTGGGTTGGAGATAACCATGCATGGGATAATTATGAAGAAAACAAGAATAAATTGATCTTTTAAAATACCTTTTAAAATATCTGAGAAATTGTTAGCATGTTCACGGGGGAGAGAAGCTGTTAGTGATTAAGAATGCATTGAGAGAATCTTTGTACTATAATTGTAAACCTTTAGTTAGGAGGGAGGGGGGAAATCTTTCAAACTCTGTTCTCTTCATTCTAGGACTCAGATATATTTTTATTCTTTATTTGATGCTTTCTGCTTTACTATCATAGTGAATAGCTGTTGATAAACCAGTCCTCTCATAATGTGTTGAACAGATATAATGCATGGGTCATCAATCACACAGGGCCATCGAACATTCCTAGTAGCAATTAATTTCACAAATTAATTGTGTGTTGTCATGTGAGGAGGCAATATGGGCAGTATTGGTTTGTGTGAAGCTATCTGTTTATGTATATAATAAAAAACCTATATAATGCTAATTACATACATTGTGATGAATATTATAAGGTTTAAAAAGGAGAAATTATCCAGTTTCTTATCTGACCCTGGAGTGTAAGATCTATCTAGTAGAGAAACTAAGGGGCTGTACAAATGGGCGGCCCACGTCTGTGCTGCAGCATCTGCATGCTGCAGCACAGACATGCCGCCAAAAAGAAGCTGCCTAGACCAGCTTCTTTTTGCAACATCGCAAACAGGAGGTGGCACCACCATGATGAAACTTCCTGCCAGTGATGTCCAGATGCTGTTCAGTGTCGGCGTCATCATGACGACCCCCGTGTGGATGGAAGGCTGCCATGATGACAGCGTCTGTATGGACTAGGGTTCCAGAGTGTGTGGTTGCTGCACCATGCCACTTCCTGCCCGTGTGTAAAAATAAAACCAAGACTATGGGCTTCTTGGACTGGTCAAATGGAAATGTCATCAACAGAAACAGAAAAGGAGTATCGAAGAGTAGACTTAGGTGGAAAAACTAGAAGCTCCATTTTGGACATATTGGACATAGCCAGGGTTGACCCTGCCTAGCTTCCATGATCAGAAAGGATCTGGTGCCTTTAGGGTATTTAGGCAGGATTGAAATTATTATAAAGGCATTATAGCAAGTAAAAATAGCAAGTACATTTCTATACCGCTTATCAGTGTACTTAAGCACTCCCAAAGAGGTTTACAATTTGTAAGCTAATTGCCCCCAACTAGCTGGGTATTCATTTTAGCAACCTCAGAAGGATGCAAGCTTGAGACGCTGAGTACCTTTGGGGAATATTTTCATAGGTTTAGGCACTGAAAGATAAGGAGAAATGCATTTCAGATTTCAGTGTTTTACAGAGGATCTGTGAATATTTTTGATAGAGGAAATCCTTCCTGCTTACTGTTGAAACGGCAAGTAATAAATTCCAGATAAGGAGACATGTTCTTTCTTGTCATTGTAAGGTTCTTGATATCTTGGAAGTGTGTGTTCTCATAATTCAAACAGCTGCATTATTTTTGCTTTATGTTATTGGAACCCAGTAAAAGACATGCCCATAAATACTGAAAGGCCAATATATTTAAATGATTATAGCAGTATCTGTGAGTCCCAAAACAAAAGGTGGGAAATAGTACTGCAAACAATATCAGTCCCCATTTCATACTTGCTTTAGTAGTGATAAGATATTTTAGTTTATAAATTGTTCCTTATTGAAAGTTAAAAATTACTGTACAAACTTTACTGGGTTGGAAGCAAGACACCAGCATGTCTTAAATATAGAGGAAAGTAAGAGAGCCAGGATGCTAAATGGTTTAAATGATTATAGCAGTATCTGTGAGGCTAAAATTCTTGGACTGCTAATAAATAAACTGAAGGCAGCTAGAGGACATATTTTTTATCGGATTTGAAGCCATATGGAGGCCAGTAATCAGTTTTGACAGTTCTACTGATGGAGATGTTTGTCCACCAGCTCAGGATTTGATGTTCTGGCAAGACATTTTTTGGAATGAGAAAATCACTATGGCCCAATACAGACTGGTGCAAAGCGCTGCAACTATGGCTCGCTGGCACGCAGCAACCACATGCTAGCAAACCTTAGTTCATATGGATGGCACCATGCATGTAATGATGGTGTCATGTGTGTGTCTCATCCACATGAAGCCGTGTACATGTGACATCAGCATGATTCTCCAGGGCGCTTATGGCACCCTGGAGAGTCGCAAAAAGGAGCCCTGAAATGGAGCTCCTTTTTGGGGAGCAGATCATTGTTGCAGCCACTACACAATTGGGCCTCTGGGCTGCCAGTGTGTTTGCCATGGCCCTAATCCAGTGAAGAAAGGGGTGGACGCAGGCCACTCCTTTGGGGCCATCTGTATTGACCAATGTTTCTTTGAAATAAACATGCAAAGCAATTAGAAAGGCATTCCAGATTAAGGTAACTGTTTAAAAACAAAGAAGATAGTGACTGGATCATCTGGGTGGGTGGGCAGAAGGTTACAATAAATATTTTGATGAGCCTGAGAGCAATATCTATGGCCCAGTCTCTGTGGACCAAATAAATCTGTATCTGAACCAGTCTCTGTGGACCAAATAAATCTGTATCTGAACCAGTATGACATCCTGACACTTCAGGAAGAATTCATTTTAATGGCCTCCATGATTAGAGGCCAGAGTTAAATCTGGCTTGGCATTGTATACCAAGCTAAGGCACATGTCAGGGAGTATGTCAGGGAGATGATTTAAGGCTCAGCCACTCCTACATGACTCCTTATTCACTTTAGTTGCAATCCATCTGCAATCTGTACAGTGTGAGCTTTGCCGGTCACTTTGGGGCTAGATAAGAATAGGGTTTGATCTCTCTTATAAAGTCATGGGATTTTGGAAGCGAGTGCTCTAGTTTGCCTTCCAATATGTCAGGCTGGGAATACAAAATGTCTGGTCTGGTGTTTCACCCAAGGGAAGGCTGAGGGGGTGATCATACAGTGACACCTGGCTTCAGTTGGACCTGCATCATGATACTTCCCTTTCTTGAGCTCTCAAGGTTTTGTTTGTTAAATAGGTTCCTTACGCCAATAAATGGTCCTTGTTTAACCCAATGCATGGTGTCTGGAGTCATTATTTCATGGCTGGTCATCAAACATCCTCTCACTTTCCTCTCAACAGGGAGCCTAGACAATGCACAGACAAAAACCTGGTTCTGTTGAGAATAGTCCAGACAACGTCTGGCCGGTTCAGCACCAAACCTGGAAAAACTACCCATGATAGTTGTTTTAGTCTGTATTTTTTAACCTTGTTTTACCCTGCTCCAATTACTTTGCTAGAGGAGCAGGTTATAAATAAACATTATTATTATTATTATTATTATTATTATTATTATTACTTTTTTTTAAAAAAAAATCACCTTTGCTCTAGCCATCTGTCATGATGCTAGATGCCATTTACAATGTCTTACTAGGCACAGCAGGACACACATGCAAACAGCCACCTAGCATCATAATGGGAATGACAGTTCTAGGGCTAGCATACTCCAGGTTCTTCATGAAGTATTCTGGCCCATTTTGTTTTACTGTGTGGTTGTAAATTTAATAAAATGTATTTTAAAATACAATAATTTTTTTATATGCTAGCAACTATATTGTCTAGAAAAGGAAAAAAACACAGCCACCCTTTTCAAAGTGGGTGTGTGGCTTGCATAGTAAGTTCCCTTCAGAAGAGTATGTTCATCTTTGAGAGGTTCTATCATTTATATCCTGATGAATAACAAAAAGTGACAAGGGGCATGTCTTAATTGTCAAACAACCAAGCAAACAGTGGACCAGCACTGATTAGATCACCAAGAATACATACTTTATTTTGTCTGATTTCATAAGAAGACATCAGAACAGTCTTGGTGGATCAGACCAGGGCCAAAGTTCTCTTCCTTCAGTGGCCAATTGGCCTACTAACACCTAACGATATGCGGATAAATGTGTTAGAAAGCTTATGTGCTCAAAATTAGGGATGGATGACAATTATGTTTGGTTCTTTTTTTTTTTCGTATGGCTTTTCCAGAATGGATATACCTACTGGTATTAATAAATTCAGCAAAACAAAGCAAAAGGGTTTTTCTTTAAAAAAAAAAAAAGTAAAGTGAGAGAAAGCAAAACTAACAAATTTGCCCATCTAGGCTGAGAATGTTGAATGCTTTGCAGTTGAAAATCTGGCTTTTAAATCCTATTTATTTTGTCATCTTTCTCATAAATTGCAACCTCTTTGCCTCTCACAAATATTTCATTATTAACAGAGACATGGCAAGAAGGTCCAGCATGGTTCTCTTTATTCCCTAAATAGCGTCTGTTGAATTTAGCTGGTTCCCATGAAAGAAAATGTGTTTGGGGTCTTTCTTTCTTTCTTTCTTTCTTTCTTTCTTTCTTTCTTTTTTTTTTTTAAACTTGCTAATGTTCACACACTTCCTCATAGTTCAAGACAAATGACACATTTTTTAAAGTGAATATGGAGTAAACAAATCTTTCTCTTACTTCACAACAGCCTAAGGCAAATATAGACTTTGCAGATGTTTTGAGGAGAGAAACATGCCCTTTGCGTCTCACCAAAAGACTGAGTTTCTTATGTTTGAGGTATACAGCTGATTCAGCCTTTTGCAATTCCATAGGTAAAACATCTGTAGCCTGGTCAGGGCTAAAATTTTGATTGAAACTGATAGCTGAAACTAGCTAAATTATTTGTCTCAGATTTGACAAATTGACTTTGGCAAATTCATCAGACAGTTGTGGCAAGATCTCCTGATCTATCCTGGACTTCATACCTGGTGCTATAAAGTCTTATTTACAGTCTGTATATTTGTACATCTACTCTAAATTATGTGGTGTTAATGCCAGGGATTTGTTTATTTTGTGGAGTGGCAAGGAGTTATATTTGTCTTTAGATCTGAGTGCCTCAGCTGCTTCAGTTGACTATCACTCTCCACCATATTTACACATGCAATCCACTGTGATCCCTGTGTGTACAATCAGCATGTGCAAGAACAGCATTGATGACAATATGGCATCAGCAATGATAAACCATTAGATAAAGATACAACTTAAAGAAAAGGAGGCAAAGAAGGAAAAGGAGGCAAAGAAGTTGAAAGCCTTGAGAGCAAATTTGAAAATATAGCTGGCCTGATTTATACTACTGAGTTAAGATGGCCTGATTTATATTGCTTAAGGAATTAATCTGAAGCTGTGTGTGTTTAGACAGTGTAAAAATATCTTCCTAGAGCAGAATGTTTATGGAAGTGGATTTGCCCACTTCTGCTCCGATAAGAATTTCATTTTGTTCTGGTTGTTGTCATTCTCCTATAAGAATACATCATCCCAGTATCAATCCTCTTGGATAATGCCATTCAGCCTAGGAGATATACTTTTCATCCTGGCTAGGAATCTAGTATGCATTGGCTATACATATCTTCCAAATAATTTCCCCCCCTCTAATATTTTAGAAAGAAGAAAGAAAGAAAGAAAGAAAGAAAGAAAGAAAGTTCTGCTAAGAATTAAAAAGTAATTCCTGTACCAAATGGATAGAATTTGGTTCATTGAGCTGAGTTTGATGCTTTGTGAGCTGAATGAGTCTTGCGTGTGCTGCAGGGCATTGTAACCAGCTGGTTCATTATGGTGTCTTTCTAAAGCACTATTCATCGATTTCTTTGTTCACTGCCACCTCAGTTTGTCTGTTTCTTTTTTTCAGTAGATCAAGACTCCAATATTTACCCACTAGAGCTAAACTTTATGTCAAGAAAATTAATCCTTTGGTAGATGAATGGTAAGGCAACAAGATAGCAGGATGACGTTTGTTGATTAGGTGGCTTACAAGCTTTGAAGGCAAGTGTTCTCCACATTATACACAAAAAAGAGGTCTTCAGTGCAGGCCTAAGAAAAGGAGCACTGTTTCCCTTCTTTTGTCACAGACTTCCTGTAGAACATATGTCAAGTTAATGTGAGTGCTTTAATTACAGTATTAAAAAAACAGTAGTTTGAAAATAGTCCTTTGTGCATTTTGCACGAATCTTCTTTGCTGAAAGAAATTACTTAGCTGAATGGTTGTCATCTGGAAATGCAGTATTTTCACTCAACAGTTGTCTCAGTGAAACAATACAATATTGGTAAGGATACAAAGGATAGTTGAAAATATTCTTTAAAAGGTTGAAAAATATGTTTTTTTGTGTTTTGAAAAACAATGATGAGAGGTGACGTCGAAGGCTTTCATGGCTGGCATCCATAGTTTTTTGTGGGTTTTTCGGGCTATAAGGCCATTTTCTACAAGAGTTTGCTCCTGACGTTTTGCCAGCATCTGTGGCTGATCTTCAGAGAATTCATCATCTCTGAACATGCCAGCTACAGATGCTGGCAAAACGTCAGAAACAAACTTTTCTAGAACATGGCCACATAGCCTGAAAAAAAAAAACAGAAAAAAACTAATGATGGAAAGAATCCTAGATTGATGAGAAACTTTATAATTCAGTACTTATTTTGCACAAAAATTGAATGTGGTTGTTTTGTCCAGATAAATGGCACCTCCGACCCTTCGGGAGTGCTAAAAGAGAGCACTGTGAGATCTGGATGAGCTACAAATATCCCAGCACTTTCCTCAGTCCAGTATGGTTGACAACCATCCATCTTCCTTGGAAGAAAACCATGTTGGCACCTCATTCCTAGATTGAATGCTTGTTACCTGAACTCTGAGTGTTATTTTGGATTATCTCATTGGACTGTTTCACAGGACAGACTGCTGACTTGTGAATAACATGGACTGGATTAAATGATCACTGCTTTTGACCACTGCTTTTGCTGTAGTTACTTGGTGAGCCAGATTCTCCTTCTCTCCCTGTTCCTACTTGAGATGCTGACATTTCAAGCTGGGAGATTGGCTAGCTTCCCAAAAGCAAAACAGGACCGCATGAGCAAATTTTACAGAAAACAAATCACTAGTTACTGATTTTTTTTTCCCCTGCACAGCAAACATTTTCAGCATACAAATTAGTATTTCTACATTGAAATATTATTTTATTCACAGAAAATTCTGTTTTCTGCACAAAACAGCAACAGGCAAAGTTAGGACATAATGTGTCCAAAATCACAAATAGCCTTCAAAAAAACTATGGTTTGTGATATAGAAGGAGAAGAGAAAAAATGAAAGAGGGTCAAACATTTAGGAATGGATATTAAAAGTAGGTTATGGAAAGAAAGATGAGGATGAGTGAAGAGAGATGCGGCATATGGAATGACATGTTAAGAAGCCAGTGTAAATGGAATGTCAGGGAGGAGAATTTAGTATGGATGTTTAGTAATATGAGGAAATATATTTTGGTACTGACTGTGTTTAATATGAGGATTGGTATATACAGTCTCCCCTCCTTGTCCACAGATTCCTTATCCGTGGAGTCAACCTTCCATGGATTGAAAATAATTTTAATATATATATTTATAAATTCTAAAAAGCAAATTTTGGTTTTGCCTTTTTTTAATTTTTTTTTTTTAGGGATACTATTTTACTATGCCATTGTCCTTAAAGAGATGTGAGCATCCACAGATTTTGGTATTCACAGGGTGTCCTGGAACAAAACCCAGCAGATATCAAGGGCCCACTGTACTTAAACACGTGAGTTAAATTTTTTAAAAAAAAACAACAACCTGGTTTTCCAAGACTTTCTTGAAGTGGAAAAAAATTCCAAAAATTACTTGTTGCTACCTTTGAGAGGAAGTTTAATGAACTGCATGCCTAAATATTGGCTAAATTGCATAAACAAAGAAAGAATAGTGATATAGTTTGCCCTCCACAACCACAAGCTTGCCATTCACAGATCTGAGCATTCACAGATGGCCCCACTATATTGTCCCTAATGGCTGCACATGCCCCAGTCCCCATGAATGCTATAAGTGATTGCCTCAGCAAACATGCCTCACTGACACAAATGAGCACCAGGCTCAACACCAACCATCTCTTGAACAACATGATATTCCCCTGACTACAAAATGTAGCAAAATGTAAGAGCTGCATCACAAAAGTGAGTGACCTGTTACTTTTCAAGTTACAATTGTAATGTAGTTATACTTTAGTTCTTAAGCAAACAAATAAAATACAAGATATAGGTTATTTCAAAGTTCTGGGGAGGCATGTAGAATTGCTAAGTTTCGAGAAATCCAATGCATAACCAGCCTCTATGCTTTCAGGATATTTTAGGAGATTAACACACAAGGGCTATTTACAATGGTGAAATTGCAACACTTAGTGTAACATGGAGTCACAATAGTGGGCCACTGATGATTCATGCACAGTAAAATAGCGCTTTTACATTCCGCACATCAAAAGGAGGAGTTATGATCAGAGAGAAAAAAGGGGTAATTTCTGGCTCTTAAGGAACTCTACTCTGACTTCCAAGTGTGGTGCTGGAAGTGATTCTGCCAAATGGCACACTGGGGGACTGGGGGATTGAATTTATTTCTGGAAGGTTTAATGACAGATTCTCAATGGTGCTATTGAAATGTGATTGCCTTTCACGGGTTCACGATAGTGCTAATGAAGTGCTATTGGCAAGCCACTAACACTTTTTTGTCATTAATGAGAAGTTGCACTAACATGACACTTCAGTGATGGGATAGGTATGGTATGTGCATGATGTGAAAATCTTCCTGCGATTGCACAAACATGAAGAAAGCATAGCATTTTTCTCCTGTTTCTTCTCCCCATGTGATAATCTCTTTAGTGCATTATGTTGTCAAAATGTAACAATCATATTGATGATTCTGGATCTCTCCAATTGCACGGATAGAACACAACTTTACTCATGGCAGATTTTCCTCCCTCTGTCCTATGTACAGGAGGCATCAATAACTCACTATATGCTCTTAAATAAGAAATGTATAATCATTTGTAAATCAACGTTTTGTGAGTGTGTGTCTGTGTGTGTGTGTGAGAGAGAGAATTTGTTTTAGCTCAAAAAGCAGAAATGTTTTTTTTGGTGACAGAGTAAAAATGTTTTCCCTCTTTCAGCAGAACACACACACTATTAATTAAAAAGGGGGACAAAGTTACAATTATTTATTAATAATATGCAAGGTTGAATGTTCATTAAAGTGGTGTTGCTTTGTACAAAACACTTGGCAAAAAAACAAAGGCTAAAATTTATTAGGTAGTTAAATTTCCCTGAATTATTTGACCATCTCTAATTAAAACCTTTCAGGAAGCTGAACCCTGACATTTAATTTTACTCACCTGAAAAAAAGCATACAGTAAGGAAACGTGCAATTCGCAGCAGAATATCCAGGCAATTCATTTTCTCTTTCTGTTCCTGATTCCTATGTGGTTAAAAATGATTGTGTGGGGAACTGACACAGAATATTTCCTTGATCATCTGAAAGGGATATAAATGGATAATATTATTCACAGTTAATTGTGGCATTGTATGAGCTCTACACTCAACTCAAGATATTTGTTTCAACAAATATATGATATGTTTGTTGTAGATCAGTGATATATTACAGAGGCCAGACACTCACAGCAAAAATTACAGTTATTATTCATCACTGTTTCAAAACTACTTTAGGGGGTATTTGGTAAATTAGCCTATTATTATAAATTCATTTAAAATATTTATATCTAATTTTTCCATGAATCATATCCAAGGCTGCTAACAGTGATAAATCATATTAACTGTTTAAAGACATTAGCAAAACAATTCAATTATATAAACTAGTTAAAATATCAACTAAATATAGGCAATCAGTTGGTTCCAGAATTAGTCATTCTTAGAGGAGGCCCACTGAAATGAATGAGATTTAAGTTATTCACAGCCAAATGAAATTCCATTGATTCCCTACCTTTGGAAGGAAGTCATGTAAACCAGCTGAGATACAAGATTACTGAAACTCTTTTTTTTTCCATTCAATTTGACTGGATGAAAAGTCACAGTGTCTGTTCCACACCACCCTTATCTGGCCAACCAAAAATTGAATTAAAAGACATGGTAGTGGGACTTCCCTAGGAGGACAAGACTTCTGTAGTCTTTAGTTCAGAGCACATGTACAGCTTAAAATATTCCCTGCCAAGGAGCCAACACTCAAACTGGCATTTTGTCTGTGTGCGTTATGATGGTGCAAGTCCAATGTATGTCATCATAATTCATTTTGGATGAAATTGATGAAATTCTGTGTCCACCATGTCATGACCAAACTATCCTTCACTCACTTTTTCCTCTATTGAAGTCCCCATTCCAAAAGGGGCAATTTTCTAGCTGATGGAGGACAGCAGAGAAGCATCCAGTTCTTTCCCTATAGCTGACTGCACAGCAATGGCATTATCTTCAGAGACCTCCAGAGGACCATCAGAGCTCCTAGAGAGTGCTGTCACTGTGTGTCCTTGCTATAATAAAACATGTATCTCCCCTCCACCAGCCAGGAAATGACCAAGTGGATGCTGCAATACATAAAAGTTGGGTTGGAGAAGTTTTGGATTGAGTTTACTGCATTGCAGGCCAGGAACATTCTCAGAATGTTCTCAGAACAGTACAAAATGGGAGTGGCCACTTCCAGTCCCATCTGCTCCTGTTTTGTACCATTCTGAGAACATTCTGAGAATGTTCCTGGCCCACAATGTAGTAATCTATATAGTTATTCATGTGTGATATGTTTCCTGATTTAGATTCTCAACATATATTGGCTTCAGCTTTCCCCATCTTCTGCCCAATAGAACAGCTTTGGTCATGTTTCTACAGAATAAAATAACTTTTGTTGTAGTTTCTCAGATGTATCAGTCTAATTTTTCCTTTTCACAATCCTAAAAGTCAGATTTGTCAATGGGCCAGAAATTTGGGCACCTCCTAAGCGATCCTGAAATCAATCAAAGGCAGGTCCATTTCAGGTGTCACTGGCCTTGTTCAATCCCTTTTATGAGATCCTGGGATAAAATCAATAGGGGCAATACTAGGTTGTGGTGGGAGTCCTATAGTCTGCCACATGTGGTTTTCCCCAACAAATAAATCACAACAGACCAGTTACCTTTTATCGCCAGCTCTAAAGAATATGAATGACAATGTGATAAAAAGCAAAGTATAACTATTGTTTTCCCAGATGAAATAAGAGAACTGTACCCCAATATAATTTCCACATGGACAGGCAGCTGTCAGATATCAACATCCCAAGAAGAAAGGCTAGTTTTTGAACCCTTCTCCATAGCTCCATGGTCATGGATCACTGCCTCTAGTTGTGCCAGAACATGGGCCGCAGCAGCAGTCATCTTCTTTGGTTGCTGCCCCTTCCTCCTGCCAACCCCTAAAAAACAGCCATAAAGTGTTAAGAAGGTTTGAAGAGTTGTATCTTTTTGGTTTTTCCATGTATGTTTGCCTATTGCCATGAAAAAAATCAAAATGGTCTTTTCTGCTACCATGGCTGTGTCCACAATCCACAAATAATCCAGTTAGACAACCTATATTTCCCATAATTCCATAGCATTGAGCCATGGCAGTTAAAGTGGCATCAAACCAGATTATTTAGGCAGTGTAGATGCTTCCCATGACAAAGAACACTAAAGTTAAGGTTTCTGATAAAATCTGCTGGACATAATCAAAAATATAGCTGTAGGAAACAGGGGTCAAAATGAGATGCTTGCCCCTGCTCAAATGAGAAATCTGCAAACACAACTACCATGGGTCCTGGGTGGAAACATATTTCAGTGTCTCACTTTCTGTGATGCTATAAAATTGTGGATCAAAGGAACATTTCATGGGAGGGGGGGCACAATTCTTACTTGGAGGGCAATGCCTTAATTTTGCCACTCCTATAGCTAAACCCCTGGATGTAATATTTGAACTGGGGCAGTCATGTCAGTATGACTAATTGCCTATGCAAAGATATATGTGTGTGTATATATATATATATATATATAATGTTTTATTTATAGCATGCTGATTAAAGATGGTGGCAGCTCCTGGAGTTTGCAGTCCGTATTATCCATTGTTTTAACTGTATTTTATTTTAGTTTATGTTGTGAGCTCTCTTGACTCCCATATTAGGAGAAAGTTAGGGTAGAAATTAAGAAAGAAAGAAAGAAAGAAAGAAAGAACCCTCAAATATGATGCCCCTCTTTTGATAAGTCAGTTTTCTTCCATTATTTACCCTTGTACCTTAGTGATTTTAACTTCTTTTTAATGGCATGGCAACAATTCAGACTGTATATCACTATTATTTTCTAGTGTTGCAACCCATAGAATCAGTGACTCTGATATTTATAGTATCAAATGATTTCACATTTTTAATTTGTTACCTTTTATTAGAAAGGCTGTGGGTTTTTAATGAAGAAAATAGCCCTTTTATAATTAGCTGACAATGTTTTTCTATTAGCCGTTTAAAATAACTTTATGCTTCACTATGTATAATTATAACAGCATATATAAATGCAGTATTATAGTTCTTTTTGTTCTGTTTTCAATTATTCAACACACAGATCTAATAAAATAGTTCATAAAGGTTTTGAACAAAATAATTTGCTATTTGTGCTGGTTTCTTTGCATGCCCTTCAATGCATTATTTATATGATTCCTTTATGGAACATTTATGAATACAAATATAGCATGAAACATTGAATTAATTATAATAGATTTGCTGTGTTTGTGGAAGCCTATTTTACTGCAGAAGCAAGGGAAATAAACAATGTAGATAGAGGGTTTATTTTTATTTTTTCAGAACAGAAAAGAAAAAAGGTTTGTGTACAGAGCAAAAGTTTTTTGTTCACTTGTCAAAGTCAACTATATGACTATACCAAGCAATCTGAATCATTACATGCTGTCATGAAAAGATAGTGTTTTGTTCTGGTAGTATCAGTGAAACCATAATGCTTTTTGCTGTAATTCCGAAAGGATTTTGAATGGCATAGGGAGAGACAGTACTGGAAGTTTTTGTTGTTATACTTCAACTCCTGAGTAGATTTCTTTATTAGAAAAGGAGCTCCAATTTTGGGGTTAACAGTAGAGTCACATTTGATGCTTTATGAAATGAATTACTGAAATTGAGGGCTTTCAGAATCAGTGGACTGGATCCAGGCTTTATCTTACTTAAGAGCATGTCCCATTGGAATCAGTTGAACTTGAGTTATAACTGATGTGTTCCACTGATTTCAAAGGGTATCCTGTATGCAGGAGCAAAATAGGGGTGTGCACACTGCCCCATGGTGACAGCCTAAGTGGGGGGTGACACCACTGATCTACCTTTTGGCAGAAACGGGCTGTGGTGTTCACCTGCATCCCTTCAAAACACTGAGGAGAAGGTGTGAATGGGGTAAGGGTCTGTGGGAGGAGAAAGAAGAAGCACTAGGTTTTAAATTAAATTTTAAATTATTTGTGTGTGTGTGTGTGTGTGTGTGTGTTCTTTTATATTTTTCTTTAAAAACACACATACACACACAAACACACACACCTTACCAATGTTTCAATTTAACCACATGAAACTATGTCTATGTAAATACATTTAGGTTACATGTATGATATTGTAATTTTAAGGTATAATTTCAGTTTTGCTAGTTTTTTTACTTCACAACTATTATCACTACATTCAGTGATATACAGGAATTACAATTTATGAGTAATATGACTACAAATGCTACATTACTAAGGATTGTGTATGCTGTGTTATAGGAGGAGATCAATGGGGATGGGTGGCTCCATTGTTATGGTACCGGGTGACACCAACCCTAGCAACATCATTGCCTGTACGCATGATTAAATCTGGATCCCGTCCAGTGTATTTTCATGTAACTTCATCCATCCCACTGTACTCTAAAAAAATGGACTGAATTTGTTTCATGAAACATAAAAAATGACTTTTATGAACTGTGGCCCTGTGTAATATTCTGTGTATGCAACAAGGGACCCTCTTGTTGGCTACAAAGATGACAGTGATTCATTTGCTGACTGTAGGAAAATCCAGAGCTCTCTCTCTCAGGTAGGTTGGACTTTGGCAGTATTTCAGACCTGGACTATTTGAAATTTCAAGCATTTTAAAATTTGAATTTTTAAGACTAACTTTGAAAGATCTTCCTTAAAGTTATCCTTCAAAGGACACTTTGAAGTGTGAAAATAAGTTGTGAGAATTCTAGAAGCAAAGAGTTCAGTAGAGCTTACTCCTAGAAAAATGTAAATGGGATTGTAGCTTCAAGCATTTACCTTTAGCTCTAAAAGATTTTTATATCACCTATATAGTGTTTGAATACAACCAGAACCTATAGAAGTGTTGTAAAACTGAAAACTTGAAGGCAACATTGGAATATACATCTCTCACCTGTTGTTTCTACTTCAAGCTACAGATAACTATAAATATATTCACTCGAACTTGGTTATAAGCCACCATATGTCTAGAACTCCTATAAAATGATGGATCTTATTGTTTGAAGGATTGTAATAACATTCAGCCAAACAAAGGGGCTTTCTAGATGGCAGGAAAGGGAGACATGAAGTTGCCTTTTCCTTAATGCTTGGCAGCTACACTGCAAGCCCCAGGTGTGCAATAAAAAGGCATAGGGCAGCTACACTGAGGAGGTGTAGGGATGACTTATCTGAAGTCTTTTCTGTTGCTCAGCAACTACAATGGAAGCTGTCAGGATGCTAGAAACACAAGCGGAGCATCTGCACGGGTGGCAATGAACAGGGCTTTTGGCCGCACTGAACCTTTAATTTTTGTTGTTGTTGTTGTTGCTGGCTGCGAACTGTGAAGTTGCACCACTACATCATACAGGCAATGGTATTGCCAGCTGCTAACTGCGCAGTTGTGCAGGTACATCACACATGAACTGTGCAGTTATGAAGATCTGTCAAATTACCATTGTGGTTTTGCTTCCCTTTTTTAAGTGTGCAGTTGCATCGGTGCACCAAGAATGAACCCCTTTATTTTATAATAGTAGCAGTAGTAGTAGTAGTAGTTAATAATAATAATAATAATAATAATAATACCCACCCCTTTGAGATCAATTAAGGTGGCTTACACATTAAAATACTATTACATCAGTAAAACAAACTGCATCCCTCCCCCCTTAAAAAGATATTAAATCTGTTACAATTTAAGTTCATGAATAAATTTCTTTATTTTATTAATGAATTGACATTTTATGCACAGGTGCATAACAGTTACAGCATCCCAGAGTCCCTAGTGCACATGTCTAGGGTTCGGATTAGAGCTGGAGCTAGGGTTTGGGAGTTTTAAAAAACTGCACAGTCGCACTGCAGCATTTAGACACAGCTGCACTGTTACACCCTTTTTAAAAAGAAGCTGGGAAAAGCAGCTCCTTGTTAAAGCTGCTTTTTCCCCACTAAAATGCAAAAGAAGTGTGTTCATGCCAAACTTTCAGTGTGGGTCATCTAAAGGCTACACTTTCATGCAGGAATGAACACACCCCTTTTTGCCAGTCTAGATCAGTCCAAAATGTCTTTGTCAATGCAAGGTGCTTAGGAGTGAGGGGGGAGTTTCAGTATGAAAGGTACAAGCGTGACACACATCATCTCATCTCTTTCTCCTTTTCCAGTCTTGTAATGTCTAAGTTAGAGCTACTTGTTAGAATGATGTAAGTTCCAGAAATTATCTAAGGGGACCTTGACAGGGAAAGGATGAAGAGCCCTGGTGGCACAGTGGTTAAATGCCTGTACTGCAGCCACTCACTCAAAACCATAAGGTTACGAGTTCAACACCAGCAAAAGGGCTCAAGCTTGACTCAGGCTTGCATCCTTCCATGGTCACTAAAATGAATACCCAGATTGTTGGGGGCAAGTAGCTTACAGTTGTAAACCGCTTAGACCCTGCTTAGGCAGTATGAAGCAGTATATAAATCAAGCTGTTTTGATGTTGAGACAAGTCACAGATTATGGGTTCCCCATAACATCAAGGGGCTTTTAACTAAGCATTATGGAAAGCAGACACAAAGAGGCTTAAAATGTGTTGTAAGTTTGGTTTTGAGGTTAGATGTACACGTGCAACAGTAGAATAAACCCATCACTTCAGACTGCATGTGAGTACTAACATTTCTGAATTCTCCTTCATAAATGCATATCTGACAGGCAGGAAACTAATACACTTGAATTAAATTTTTAGTCCAGTTCTATGTCTGCTGAACTAGTTTATCTACTTCCAAAGAAGACAAGGACCTGAATTTTATTGTTAGTCCCAACTACTGCAAGACTTATTTAATAATTGGGGTTTACCTATATGTCAACCCATCATTCCAAAATAGGTTCCACAGACCTAGGATTAACCAATAGGACTCAGGACTATTTGTTGCTTTGTTTACATCTGAGCACATATGAAAATGTGATGCCCCATCCTCTGTTAAAGAATGAAATGCCTTGGTCCATTCTACCACCTTAGGAGAGCACCACCCCATTTTCTTTTTCTGGGTACCTTGAACATCCATCTTTGAATATGCTTCATGATATACGGGATTACAAGTTTCATACATAAAGGGCAAATCCCTTAACAAAGAAAAGGAAATATAGGAAGAGCCCTGGTGGCACAGTAGTTAAATGCCTGTACTGTAGCCACTCACTCAAAACCATAAGGTTACGAGTTCAATATCAGCAAAAGGGCTCAAGCTTGACTCAGGCCTGCATCCTTTTGAGGTCACTAAAATGGGTACCCAGATTGTTGGAGGCAATTAGCTTACAGTTGTAAACCACTTAGACTCTGCTTAGGCAGTATAAAGAGATATATAAATGAAGCTTTTTGTTTTTGTTTTTTAGGAACAAAGGTTCAAAACACACTGCAGAAATAATCCAGTATGAGACTACTTTAACTGCTCTGGCTCAATGATAGGGAATTCTGGGAACTTTATTTTTCTGAGACAATTATCCTTCTCTGTCTGAGAGCTCTGGTGTCACAATAAACTACAATTCCCAGGATTTTCTAAGCACTGAGACATAGCAGTTAAAGCAGTCTCAAACTGGATTATTTCTGCACAGTGTGTTGGGCTATAGAAACAAAGAAAATATACATTGGAAATTGGCACAATGTTTCATCTAAAGGGAAATTTCAAAGTAAACTTCCTCCAAAATATCTGACTGCTGTCAAAGGAAGCAAAAACTAATCCATAGTTTGGATGTTAATGCAGAATAAATGATTGTCATTTGAAACGGAAGCAGATAAACCTAACTTCTCCAGTTTTTACAGACTATTTCCAGCAGTTTGTCTACTTATGCAGTTTTGAGTTCCCTTAACAGCCATTCTTTGAGTGAAGGATAGAGATAAGATTAGCAAAGTTCCTCACCAAGGTTCTGCACAGCTTTATTCTCTAGAGTTAGAAGGTCATGATTTATGTCATGCACATCACCGACACACTGAAGAATCCAAACTACAACAGAAAATAAATGCTTCCTATGTACACAATGCTGGCTATACCATTATGCAGAGTCACTCTAAATAGCTCAGTTTGGGCATCATGCAAGACAACAAATGACTGCTTAATTAAATATTGTATTCTTAGTGGCAGGGAAAGGAATGATGCACAGTCTCAAGAGATATCTTGAATAGCTTTCAAAGAAGAGAGTTACCATTTGCTGCCCTGTCTCAGGCAGAAAAAATTGTTTAGGGGTATACATAGAATTTCAATGGGATAAAGTCTGGGTGTAATGATTATTTCTCAACATTCATAGGATTTGGAATTCTCTCTTCTGCATCATCCAAAAGAAGGATACAGCAGTAAACAAGGAAAAGAAAGCTATCTAGAACTGCATCTTTGTTGTCGTTAACTGGCTTTAAGTTGATTTTGACCCATGGCAGCCTTGCTAATGAGACATCTCCAAGACCTTCTGTCCTCCACTTCTCTGTCCAACTTAAGCAAATTCATTCTTGTGATCTCTTTAATAAAGTCCATCCATCTAGTATTATTGTTTTTGTTTTGTTTTTTTAACCAGTGATTCATGCCTTCTCATGTTGTGTCCAAAGTACGACTACTTGAGTTTTGTCATCCTAGCCTCCAGGGAGATTTCTGGCTTGATTTGCTCCAGCTTGATTTGCTCTTTTCAGCTAATGAGTTGATTTTCCTCCTATCCTCCATCTTAACTGTCCAGCTGTTACATCCATACATGGTAACAGGGAATACAATTACTTGTACTATTCTAACTTTTGTGCTCAGTTGTATAGCCTTGTATTTTAGGATCTTCTCTAGTTCTTTCATAGCTGCTTTTACCATTCTTAATTTTCTGATTTCCTGGCTGCAGTCTCCATATCTATCAATGTCTGATCCCAGGTATGAGAATTCTTTTAATATTTCTATTTCTTCATTGTCTAATTCAGATTTGTGTAGTTTCTCTGTGGTCATTATTTTTGTTTTATTTATGTTTAACAATAAACCTGTCTTTGCATTTTCTTTCTTGATCTTTCTTACTAGTTGTTCCAGGTCATTGAAGTTTTCTGCTAGGATTATGGTGTTGTTTGCATATCTTAGATGGTTGATATTCCTTCCTCCTGTTTTCACTCCTCTTCCTTCTGTGTCCAAGCCTACTTTTCTTACAATATATTTTGCCAGAATAGGGTGATAAGATGCAGCCTTGTCTGACCCCTTTGCCAATTGAGAACCATTCTGTTTCTCCGTGTTCTGTTCTGACAATAGCCTCTTTTCCTGTCTACAGATTCCTCACCAGGATTATCAGATGTGTTGGCACACCCATGTCTTTAAGAGTGTTCCATAGCCTTTTATGATCTATGAAGTCAAAGGCTTTGCTGTAGTCTATAAAGAACTTGCTGATTTTCTTTTGAAATTCCCTGGAGCACCCACATGTTTTCAGTATGTTCCCTTGTACCACCTCCTTTCCTGAACCCTGCTTGGACCTCTAGTATTTCTCTCTCCATATATGGTTGGAATCTATGTTGTAGAATTTTGAGCATAATTTTGCTTGCATGGGATATTAGTGCTCTGATCCCACAGTTGATGAAGTATTTTGTGTCTCCCTGTTTGTGGATGCAGGCTACCCTCGTGCTTGATCCGGAAACTGCAACTAGTACAGAATATGGCAGCCAGAGTAGTGTCAGGAATATCAAGGAGGGACCACATTACTCCAGTACTGACTTCCCTCCACTGGCTGCCTATTAGCTTCTGGACCCAGTACAAGGTGTTGGTTATCACTTTCAAAGCCCTAAATGGTTTGGGCCCAAGCTATCTCAGGGACTGCCTTCTCCCTTACAATCCTCCCCGCACACTCTGGTCCTCTGGGAGGAATTTACTGCAGCCTCAGAATTTACTGCTACCTCCCAGAGGGCTTTTTCCGCTGTTGCCCCCAGATTGTGGAATGGCTTGCCAGATGAGATCCATCAATGGACATCTTTAGACAGCTTTTAAAAAGCTGATGGATCTCTTCCAGCAGGCCTTTCCAGGACAGATAATCCTGGCCTCAAGATCTCCCTCTCAGTAAAGTTCCCAATGTTTTCTCTGGAACTTAATTATATTGCTGCTGTAGTTTTATTGTTATTGATGCAATGTATTATTTATTGCTGTTGTTTAAATTGTTGGTTTTAATTTTATAATTTAATTTAATAATTATTTAAGGGGGGGAGGGAAGCAATTTTAATGTACTATGTATTGCACTTTTATTACTGTTAGACACCCTGATTGCTCTCAAAGGGGCGGGATATAAATAAATATTGTTGTTGTTATTATTATATTGATAGTTTCCAGTCTGTTGGTCATCATTTTGTTTTCCATATCTGTTGACATATACATCTACACTGCAGAATTAATACAATTCGGCATAGCTTTACCTGCCATGGCTCAATATTATGGTATTCTGTAATTTGTAATTTGGTGATATATTTAGGCTTTTCTGTCAGAGATCTCTGGTGCCACGACAAACTACAAATTCCAAGATTTCATGGGATGGAGCCAAGACATTTAAAGTGATGTCAAACTGCTTTAATTCTGCAGTGTGGCAGCAGTCTAAGAGAGGTAGTCAACACACAACATAACACAGCAACAACACTCATAGCACCCATGGGTCATATGCAGCCCTCCAGGCCATTTTGTGCCACCTGCCACTGCTGTTAGCAGTAGTAGTAGTAGTAGTAGTAATAATAATAATAATAATAATAATACAATTAGTACATTATTTTAATACACTTATTTAACAGGCACTTCATAGAGTAGAATCACTCTCTGAATCTCCAGGAAGTGTGGTTCTATAATAAAAGTAAACATATGCTCACCAACTGCCTTGTCTTAGTGCCAATTTAGTGAGTTTTCTGACAATATTTGGTAATGGACAACCCCAGTAGTGAGGGCTATAGTTAATGGTAGGAACTGGTAGACCTGAAATTGATTCCCAAACTCACTGATGTTGTCTACCCCATTCTAAGATATTCCACTAAACATTTAAACAGTAGTATCTCTTCCCTTTTTGACTAAGTTTATATGCATATAAGTCAAACTTTGGGGTTGTATAGGAATTGACAATGCAATTGCTGCAGAATTCTGGATAAGTGAAATAATATCTGGATTTTTAAACTCCCTTCAGTTTGCCTTTTTGAATTTGAGATTTGAAATTATAGATATCAACAATCTTGATGCAAATACCTTTTGAAAAGAATAAGAAGAATACGGCTCTCTAGGGACAGCAAGTAGTTGGAGGAGTCATTGTTATATTAAGCTGAGTAAAGAGGCAAGTCATTGACACAGGAGTTCTAATGTTACTAAGAGAAAATGTACACTTCTTCAGGAAATACAAGGAGAGGGGAGACATATTTAATTGAAAGGAACTTTGTGTGTATTCTTAGCTATTGGTCAAATACCATATGGGGTGTGTAGGGACTTGGAAGTTCACAGGGATAGTGACAGTACTTTAAGACTGACAGGTGATAAGCATATATTTTGAGGCATGTAGAAATGGGAGTAAAGGGTTTCTGGGCTACGAAATGTCTCCCACTAGATTCCTTAAAACATTTCCCTTAAGACTACCACATGAAGATTTGAGTTCATATGAGATCACTGATGTTAAAAATGTTATCATATGGTTTTGTGTATGATGAAGAGTATTGTCATGCAACTTCTTTCTTGCTTCTGTTTTTGTTTTGGTTTCTGTTTCTGTTTCTCCTTCTGCTTCTGCTTCCTCCTCCTCTTCTTACTGACAATGCCATTTAAAAAAAATAGGCTACCACACAGTTCACTCTTCTGAATATTTATAGGCTGTACAGACTGGCCATAAAGACTGGTAGGGCGGTGGAGTGTGGAGGTGGCATCTGCACAACACATACCCGAACTCCACCCCATGCCAGCGTAATGTTGTGTGGGCAGCATCACTGCACTCCTCTGGCTCTGTGTCCAGATGATGCAGCACCAAAGGTGTGCAGAAAACCCATGGCACCAGCAGCTATGGTGCCTTTTCCACAGTGCAGAAAAGAGCTGTTTTTTGTTTGTTTGTTTGTTTGTTTGTTTTGCAGCTCCTTTTTGCACCGCCAAAAGGCCAGATCAGGGCCACAGTGTGCAGTTGCTATGACCCCAATCTGGCAAAAAATGAGGTGGCTGCCAAAATTAGACTTAGTCTAAAGTATGAATTCAACATGAGAGGGAATAAGAACTTAAGCGTCCAGTTTGTACTGAACTGGATTCATGTATCAGTGCAGCTTCCCTTGTAATACTTCAAAGGAGAAAACTCTGTTTACCAAAGTTGCCAATATGGACCTTTTGTGATTATGTGAAGGGCTTTGTGTCTTGCTTCACAAGAATGAAAGAATGACTCTATGGGGCTTTCCAGACCACCCAAAAGGGGTGGTCCATATTCACCCCAGGAAGCGGCGGGATGGGGCTGAGGCCACCAGACCGGCAGCCTCTGCGGCCCCATCCCGCTGCTTCCAGAGGCCGCGGGGAAGTGGCAAACTGCCTGTTCCCCAGGGCCTCTAAGGGGGCTTCAGAAGGCGCCTTGGGTGCCCGCTGCACCCCGCTTGAGGAGGTGGGGTGGAAGGGAGAAAGGGGCCGCTGCCGCAGCCCCTTTCTCCCTGGGTCTTTGCCGCGGCTATCTGAAAGCCATGGCAAAGACCCACCCCAAAAAAGGAGCTCCGTTGTGGAGCTCTTTTTTTTCGTGCCGCAGTTGCGGCACAATTTATAAAAAGGTGCCATTTGGTGCCTTTGCAGCGCCGCAACTGCGCAGCTCCATTGGAAGCTGCGCAGCTGCGGCGCCACCATTACGTACACCGTCTAAACGACATTACGTAATGGCAGTGGCGCCATCACATGCTAGGGTTCGGGAGTGTGTGAACACGGCGCACTCCCAAACCCTAATGGCGCCGCCCAGGCGCCTTTTAGTGCCCATATAGATCAGGCCTATGGGATCAGACCGAAAGCTCAGTTAATACAGGCCCCATTTACACTATGAAATACCCTGGTATGGAACCCGGGTTATTTCATAGGCATTCACATTTTCCCTGACTGCACTCAGTGCAGTTTGGGGCAGAGGCACAAAAAAAACCAAAACACAATTTGACCTGTTGCATTTGACAACGGGTCAACTTGCAAGGTTTTTTTTTGTTTTTGTTTTGTTTTGTTGTTTTTTTGCAACGTACAAGGATCCTGATCTGTGGTAGTGGGAATGCACTACCAGATCGATCTAGATCATGCGGACTGTTTCCTCCTTCTACTTCCTCCCTGATGTTTCTCCTTCCTCTTCTTTCTCTTGCCCCCCAACTGCCACCACTGCTTGCCTCCTTTTCCTCCCCTGATCTTCTTCCTTCCTCTTCTACTTGCCCCCTGACTGCCACTGCCATCTCTGCTTGCCTCCTCTTCCTCCCCTGATCTTCCTCCTTTCTCTTCTTCCCCCTGCATGCCCCGCTGCCACTGCCACCACTTGCCTCTTTATCCTCCTCTGATCTTCCTCCTTCCACTTCTTCCTCTTGCTCACCCAACTGCTGCCACCACTTCTTGTCTCCTCTTCCTCACCTCTTCTTGCCACTACCACTGCTGAGTCCCTTGCAGTGTGAACTGCAAGAACAATTCAGTCAGGGTGAACATAGTGGGAATTATGAGTCTGATCGATTTGGTGTGGTGAAAAGGTGAGTATGAATGAGGTCCTACTTTCTCATACTGACTAAATCTACCATGGAGGGCTGTTGTTTTCCACAATCTAGTGCTAAAACTCATACTGGTTTTGGTTTTTTTGATCTGTTAAATAAACTCCAGGGTTCCATGGATAAAACAGATTATTTAGATCCAGTTCAATCTGGTTTCAGTCCTGGTTATTGGAGAAAAACAGTTTTGGTTACCTTGATGATGACCTACACAGGATACTGGACAGGGTGTGTGTGTGGGGAGGGGGAGTGTTTCCCTGTTGGTTCTGCTTGATTTCTCAGCAGTTTTTGACACCATAAACCATGGTATCCTTTCACTGGAGTGGGATTTTAAGGCACCATTTTACAGAGGCTCCACGGCTTCATGGAGCAGAAAACACAGAAGGTGGTCCTGAGGGATTCACTCCAGTCCAACTTTTTGACCACTGGGTTCTTTCAGGGTCCTGTTTTATCACCCATGCTATTTAACATCTTCATGAAACTTCTAGCAGAAATTGTCCATGGTTTGGGGTTGCAGTGCTATCAATCTGTGGGTGACACACAACTCTACCATTCTTTTCCACCTCAGTCAAAGGAAGCTGTCTTAGTATTGAACCAATGTCACTTGTCAGTAATGGACTGGAGGAGGGCAAATAAATTTAAACTTAATTTAGACAAGCAGAGCTGCCGCTTGTCAGTCAATTGGCAAATCAGAGAATAGGAATTCAGCCTGTGTGAGATTCGATTACACTTCTCCTGAAGATTCAGATTTGCTGTTTGGGTGGACACCTGGACTCAGCTTTGAAGCTGAAGGCACAGGTTTCTATGGTTGCCAGGAGTGCTTTTGCACGTTTAAAGCTTGTGTGCCAACTTCAGCCCTTCCTTGAGATGCTGGATCTGTCCAGAGTGGTATACATTTTAGTTACATCTCATAAGGACTACTGTAACACATTTTACATTGGCTGCTTTGAAGAGTGTGGGAATCTTCAGCTATCGCAAAGAGCTGCCAGCCAGTCTTAACTGGGGCAGGTTAAAGGGATCATAATATTTATTCTGTTACATCAGTTCCATTGGCTGCCAGTTTTTTTCCAAGTTCAATTCAAAGTTCTGGTTATGACGTATAAAGCCCTATATTGCTTAGACCCAGGCTATTTGGCATACCATATCTTCTGATTAGCACACTTTAAGGATGGGAGCAAGCCACTATTCTCCTGTCTGATAATCTCCCCAGTTTTGGGAGAAAGTTGGGATATAAACAAATATAAATTTGAATAGATTCACATAGTTCAAATATAAATTTTAATAGATTCACATAGCCACATAGTTCTTAATTCTTATTTTTGCTTGCCCTAGTATCAACTTGCATTTGTTCTGTCAGAGTGCCAGCTTTTTTTGTTGGTACTTATGGCCATAGGGCCTATAGACCCAGCATGATCCATGAGGATGTTTCCATTGATCAAGAGGATAGAGAAGTGTACCAATTATCTGCAGTGTTGCTGCCTCCCAGAAGGAAATTAGTATGAAATTAGCCTGATCCAGGCTCAATGAATTAAACTGGAAGACGTTTATCGATTTCAGTGTACTTTAGATTCTGGTTCCTTTGCTGTCTTTTAGTAGGATTGTATTTCATCATTATCACCAAAATCTTCTCCTTAGTGATTCTTTTCCTGTACTATTCCTGCTTTGTTGCTGTCTTTAAATTGAATGGTGTTATGAAAGGGAATATTTGACAGGAATGTGTTTGTGCATGTGGGAATGGGCGTGGGTATGCATGTGTAAAGCTCCAATTGATTTTAATGGAGCTGAATTGAATCCATTGTTAATTTGTCAGGAGCATGCCTTTATTGAGCTACTTGTAACTTACACACATGAGTAGTATATTCACTCCTGCATTATACAAAGCTCAGTAAGAATAATGAGAAAACAACCAACTTTAAGGAAGAAAGATTGTGCAAAGTGTCATGAACTATTATAGTAATGGAGGGAAAAGATGCAAATGGTAATCTCATTAGGGGAAAAAATAGATACATCACACAGTTATATGTACTTGGAATGAAGTCTCATCAATTTCAGTAGAGCCTTTTTCCAAATCAGCTAGCTCACTGGTGAAAATAGATATTATGTGAACAACAAAAGAGAGTTTCCCTTTTTTGGATGCTCCCAGAGAAACAGATCTGCACTTCATGAATTAAATTATGACTGAAATATTAAACTGAAATGAAAACTAAAATGAAAAATAAAGAAATGAGGGATACAGTGAAAGGATAAATATAGGATAAGGGATGATTGAACAACCTCTATACTTTTGTCTCCTTTAATGTGTAAGGAAAATAATATTGCATATTATAGAAGAATAAGCACAGAACAAGAGGCAAAACAGGTATAATTTGTCAGGACCATGTGGCACACTGGTCTGAAAATGACATGGATGTGGCCACTAAGTGGAACTGGAGTTCAAGTGGCAGGTGCATGAGTCAACATCTGGTGAGCAGTGCATCATGGGAAGTCTAATGCAACATGCACAGTAGGTGAAGTCAGCCAGAGGTGCCTCATGGGTAGTTTACTGATGCAACAGGTATGAATCCAGCCAGGTTTCATGGTGGCATGACTGTCATATGACTTCCAAGAAGACCACCTATATAATGTCCAGCAAAAGCAGCCAAATGGCTGATAGGCCAGCTTAGTTCCTGACAAACAAACAAACAAAGAGCAGAGTCAGTGCAAGCAACACAGTCTTTGAGACCAAAGACAGTATCAGCAGAAAGATTACAAAAAGAGTTGTCAGATGGTCTGAGATTCAAGGTATCAGATAGGCAGGTCAATTAGGCAGTCCAAGGTCAAGGGTTCCAGATAATCCATGTAGTCAGCAGTCTAAGAAGCAAGAGTTTGGTCCAAGAAGCCACAGGAGCAAGAGACAAAGTCTTTCCTCCAGATAATCACTGGTAAGGAGACACACATGCTCTAGCTGCTTAAACAGGCAGGCAGCAGGCATTCAGGTGTGCTTGATAACGAAGGCTTTTTTTGATAAAGCCTCAGTGATCTTCAAAGGCCCTCTCTTTCAGCTCAACGCTCCTTGAAGGCAGGCACACTTCCCAGATCCTCCTCTATGTCCACAGTCTCAGCCCCAGGCAAACTTGGCTGCTGAACCGCTAGAGGGGCCCCAGACTGCTACAGCAGAACTCCCCAATTACAGTTTCAGGTCCCAGAGGATGCTCTGAATCCTCCGAGTCCTCCTCATGGCTGATGATGATGACATGATGTTGGGTTGTTGTGGTCGATGATTGGCAAAGCACTTTATTGGTCTGTATAGTAGTGAGTATTCAAGACGGCTGTCTGGTACTCAGTGTAATCTTTGTATATAGTTTGTAACAAAGATTAAAAGCCCTTGTGTTGAGTGAAGTCTCGCTGTCCAGAGATTCATTCCTGCAAGCTGAGAGCTCAAGGCTGCATCCTGTGTGTGGAAGGAAAATTTCTGTGCAGTCTAGAGCCACAGACTCCTCACAAGGACCTTCTTCTAGGCGTCCTGCCTACGTGCATCAACTCTACGTTTGTGCATGCAAGACACAGCTCATCTGCACACCCTAACATAATTGACCACTTTTTTCCCTGAAGCTGGGCAAAACTACTACTACTCATTTCAAAGAGCTTTGCAGAGAGAATATTTGTAGCAGATCACATTAAAAATACACAAAAATATTGGCTCACCTAATATTAAAATGCTTACATAGGGGCTTTCCAGATTGACAAAAAGAAGTGTGTTCATGGCTGCATGAAACTCTAGCCTTTAGATGAGAAAAAGGGAAAGTGTGCCATGAAAACGCTTTTTTTGCGTTTTAGGGGAGAAGCGCCTTTAAAAAGGTGCTGGTTTTCCCAGCTTCTTTTTTAAAAACTGCGGAACAGCGCAGCTCCATCTAAAGGCTGCGGTGCAGCTGCTAAGCATTAAGGAAAAGGCAACTTCATGTCACACTTTCCTGCCAATCTAGAAAGCCCCATAGAAGCTTTTCATTCACACATCAGTACACACACACACACACACTCACTCAGCAATTAGGACATGAGGTAGTATGGGAAATTGAGGCAAGGCTAAAACTAAATTAATTTACAAAGACCTCTCTTGAGCAAAGACATGAGCAATCATTTAACTCGAACAATTAGTATAGGCCTTCCAGGACTGTCCAAAGACATTTTGTTGCCTGAAGTGAGGAACAAGATAGTATGATTCTCCTATTCCAGATGCAGAATCAAAAGTACACTGAATCTTACTTAAATACTAGAAAGCAGTTAACATCAACTACATTTCAGGCAACAGGCTAAGTTGAAGAACAAAAGGAGAACAGAAGGAAGTAGTTGGGGGCACCCAGGATGAATCAACAGAACATGTACTGTAATTTAGTGTGTGTGTGCTTGTGTGCCTAATAGTAGGACCAGCCCTGAGACTTCCAAAGGTTTAAGGTTAAGCTGGAACACAACCCCTCCCTCTGTCCACCCTAGGGGTATGACACTATCAAAGACAAATGAGTCCATTAACTGAACCATGACTTTTTCTTGCCTACTCAGTTTAAAGGTGTGCCAAGAAGATATCAGATTGCTTCATTTCATTCTAGCTAGAAAGCAACAGAAACAATGAAACCCAAAAGTACAGTGTCTGCCATGTCTCTTTATTCTTCTATCCCCCTTTGATGTTCCTTGGCTAAAACAGGTTAGTTGGATAAAAAACCCTTCACCATTAAAATTCCTTAAACATGCATCAACAATGTCTGTGCTTGGTACTTCCTTGTCCATACTAAACCAATGCTGAATGTAATCAAGATATACATTGTGATGTATATCCTGATCAAAATTGAACCCAAATTGTACAATGTCTCATTCATCCAAATTTCTGTTTGTTAGATAAGCAAAAACAGCATTTTCCCTCTGTCATTGGAGTCACTTTCTAAATTCCTGTTAATCCATGATTGTTACATTGGAGGAAGGATTAGTGCCACAGAGAAACGTTGTGAAAAAGACACCATCCACTGTACAAGATTTCTTCTCTAGCTGACTATTGGCCCCACGCATGATGCTCTGAGCAATATGCTTGCTCTTGCACTTCCACCTATGAACTACTGGCCAGGGATGTAGCTGTTCAGACTTTTCAGACTTTTAATTTTTTTTAAAAAAAAGAAGTTATCATTCAACTGTGTTACAATATTATACAGCATTAACTTACATACCTAGTCCCATGTGAAGGCATGCCACTTCTTAAAATCTGTCTTTGCTGGGACTTTAAATCAATTGCTACATGGTACGTATTTCATTTGTATGCTGCCTTTCTCCCAAAGTGGGACCCAAGCGCACATTTAAAAATCAATTCAGTACCTAACAAATGGTTAGGAAAGAGCACTGGTTTCTTCCACTCTAGCACTTGTGCCCAAATGAAAGAGCTATTCAGTGTTCAATATTTCTGCTCCTATACATGTCATGAGCAGAAAGCTGTTCCTCATTAAGTCATAATCATATTTCATGGTAGAATAAAAAGTTAAAATCTTAAGAGAATTGCTGTTTTTTATCTGGGTGGCTAAGAGGGAGAATCCATTTCAAGGTAAGCAAAGCTAAAGGAGGGGAGCATCTGTTATTTATGTGATGTAGCTTTAAAGCCTGGCCACATACCCCCCTCCCATTGCCAGCTAATATCAGGGATCTCTGACTTAGTGGGATGGTATTTCAATATGTTCTGTATTTGTCCAATATTATGCAGTAAGTAGACAGGGCAAATAGTTGGACTGAGGAAAGACAGAGTAAATGCATGCAGTTGGACATGTCATGCCATTTGCAGCAAGATGTATTTGGAGCAAGATGAAGCACCAATATCATGACCCATGAGATGTCTGGATTTACAAGCCCTAATGGAAACTTTGCAGGGCCTAGGGGAAAAAAAGTAATGTCTAAATGTGAGCCTTGGATAAGCTCCAGTGGCAGTGAGATCTGAGAAAGTTCCCATATTTCATGTGTGTTGTAGCAAAGGCAATGTGGGATGCAATTCCTAGCAAGTGCAATTCCTAACTGATGCATGATTCTATGAACTTATTTCCAACCATTTTAAAAAATATATTTTCAGATATTTTTTCCATTCCTACCAAAAATGCTTTGCTACTGTTTTCTTCTGCTGCCTCTACATTCCCGTATTACCTGGCCAGCTGAACTTCATCCTAATTTAGGTCCTTTTGAACCAGGTTTTCCCCATATCTGTTTATTAGCTGAAACCGATGGAGTTGTAGGACATCTTTCAGGTCTTGCCTGCTGTATCTCTGTGACAGCACAAGGTAATGATCCTGGTCTCAGGTTTTGTCCCTTAAATGGGAGTATCTCCAAAGATCTCTTCTGTTGTATACTGTAGTCAACAAGAACTTATCTTCTCAACAAATTTACAGGCACTTTGATTGAGAGTTATAGTGGATCTCCCTTTTTAGCAATAATCCCCGAGAACATGGATACTAGCAGTGCATACTTCTAATTACATCATTTCCCAGGGAAAATAAAACAGAAATGAACTGCATGAAGTATCTGTCAAATTGAAAACATCTGAAAGAGATAAAATGACTATGCTTTAGATCCAAGTAATTCATTACATTTTGGGGAGGGGAAGGGGTGTATATTTGATACAACCTTACCAAAGGATGAGTGATAAAATGTGATCCATTTACAGTGTCCCAGTTAGGATGTCAGAAAAAATGTGGTTCTATGAGGAATGCCAATAATTAATTTTTCCATTTCTCTGGAGCTCCTCTGGAAAGGCCTGGACTACAGAGTCTTGTGATGTCAAAGGGTTGTCTTTGATTTTGCCTCAGAAGCATGGAATCAGAATTACAAAATGATGGATGCCTTAAAAAATCTGTGTTTCCTTGTTCTGTGATAAATATCAGTACAAATCCAGTCATTTTCTCATTGTCATCCTTTAGATAGTTGGAAAAGTTTTCCCAATGAAATATACCTCACTGTCAAATCAGTGTCTAAAATGAAGGGAAGAACACAGTCCTATATGTTTTTAACTGCTATGCATCACATCACATGTCTCACTTTTGAATCTTTAGATAAGATGCATGCTGTCAAGAATCTCCCAGTTTGTGGGGGTCATTCATTTTAGTAATATAACAGGGTAACATCCATTCAAACAGACTAATGATTTACCAAAAAAAAAAAAAAAAAAGACTCTGTTCCTGTCAAGAATGAGTGAAATAGCTATGTAGCATTACTAGAACAAATAAAACCAGCACAGTCAGACTCTCAATTTATATGTGGACCAAAAATGACAGTAATAAATGACAAAAAGTACTTTCACAAATGTGCATACAGAATGAAATAAAGCATATTAAGTTAACAGGCAAAGTAGGAGAAAATGTCAAGCTAATTTTCTTCACTGACGAAAAACTACCATTAAAAAAGAGCACTCATTCTTTCCTCTCTTTATAAACTCCTGACTCTAGTTTGCAGAAGTACTTGGCTCAGCCCCATTAGTGTCAGTCAGTGCTGAGGAGGCTTTCCCTGACTTCCCAGAACCTGGTGCTGCATTATCTGCAAAGAAAAATGGGTGGGCAACCAATTTGGAAGACACATTTCAAGGTGTGAACCCAATTAACCTGCTTTAGGCATTCTTCATATTAATTCCTAAATTCTTTGTGCAGAGCTTGTTATTCCTTTAAATTATGGCCCTGGATCGACAATATTAAGGAGGGCTGGGTTTCAGTGAATCCTAATAAGTCTTACTCTTCTCATTAAAATTCCTGAATGAATGCTCTCTTTTTCTTCCCCATATTTAATAATTTTTTTAAAAAAAAGAAGAAGAGGGCGAATCATACTTTTAAAATTCATTTTATGTTCCTTCATTAGCCATGACATTAATGGTGTTTTAATTTGTTGTTACACCAAAGTTTTACACTTCATTACATGTCTGTGCCAATAGTTATGGCCTGCATTGATTTTCTGTCTTTTTAGGCATTCAGGAGCTCTTTAGGATTTCTCGCTCACTGAATTGTTTTCTTTACACTGAGATGGCCCTCTTAATCTTGGGAAAATGAGTTAGAAATCATTTCGGTTCTATTTCTCTTTGTTCGTCATGTTAGTAGTGATTAGGTTAATTGACAAGAGGATTTCTTCTCCTGCTTTCCCTTATCTCTTATCCCTTCTGGCCTCATCAACCCCATCAGACTCAACACACAAGGACAAGAGGTTTGTGTGAATGTGGAGGCTCCCAGCATGATTTGTGTGAATGTGGAGGCTCTGAACATGAACAGAAACAATGGAAAAATAGTTGTCTTTGGGGACAAACCCTGCTTAGAAAGAGGAGCATCTCCTTCAGACTTATTGTTTTCTATGCCCTCTTTGCAGGTAGAATCCAATTTGCCTGAATAGGATTTATTTTTCCTTTCTACAAAACAAAACAAAATAAGGAAAACATAGAAAATGTGATGAAAAACTGAGCTCTCCAGGCTCCAAAAAGGTGACACACTGCTATTTCTAGTAGATAGGTGAACGTCCTTAAGAAGTCCCTTATGTGAAATTATCTCTGTATTTTTGAGTTAGCTTGATTGGTTTTAAGAAGGGAATCCTCCAAGGTCAGTCTTCAGCAAAGGACAGATTGTCACATGTACAGAAGGAATCACCACAACTGGACTTTGAACTGAATCTAGTGATGGGAGGACATCCACCATTTCATCTAAACAACAGGCTAGTTTAAGGGAAAGTATGATACACATAGATCTATCCTGCTACAGAGGGGAATAGTTAGGGATCACAGGGTTAACAGCCAGGATGATGTTGTCACTGCCAACCCTGATAATAATAGTAGTAGTGGTAATAATAATAATAATAATAATTGTATCCTGCCTCTCCCTATATTGGATCAAGGAGGGTAACAACAGTTAAAAGCAATAAAAATCAAACATATTAACATATTAAAACAGTGCAAGTATAAAAATTCCAATTCCCCATCTTCCTCCCACCCTACAACAGCACTAAAACAAAAAATCCCAATAAAATTCCCAATACTGTCCATCATTAGCCAGTGGAAGCAACTAGAAAACAGCAGCTAGACAGCAGGAGAGTTCAATTTCAAGGAGGTCAGCCTGGGAAGGCCCGCTAGAAGAGATCTGTCTTTATCACCTTTTTAAAGGCCTCCAAAGATGTAATATGGCGGATCTCCTCCAGCAGGTCAATCCATATTTTTGGAGCGGCAGCTGAAAAGGTCCTCTGGGAGGTTGCCACCAGCCTGGATTTCTTTGGCTGCAGTAGGTTCCTCACAGAGGACCTGAGTATGCGGGAAGGATTGTATTGGAGGATGTGTTCCCTCAAGTATGCTGGACCCAAGCCATGTATCCACTTCAGGGAATCATTTCACTTTGTCTAATTATAGGGCCATCCTTGGAAACAATGGGGCTTTCTGGATAGGCAGGAAAGTGTGACATGAAGTTGCCTTTTCCTTAATGCTTAGAAGCTGCACCACAGCCTGTAAATGGAGCTGCGCTGTTCCGCAGTTTTTAAAAAAGAAGCTGGGAAAACCAGCACCTTTTTAAAGGCGCTTCTTCTCCCCTAAAACGCAAAGAAAGCGTTTTCATGGCACACTTTCCCTTTTTCTCATCTAAAGGCTAGAGTTTCATGCAGCAATGAACACACTTCTTTTTGCCAATCCAAAAAGCCCCAAGATGATAAAAATCTTTAAATGTTCTGTTTTAAAAATTTCTGAATTTTCTTTCCAAAGTAGATTTCATTTTTGACTTTTGTGCTATAAATTGCTTCATCTGTGGCTATGAAGTCTGCAGTCAGCCACATAAGGAAGCCAAAGAAGGTGTTGTTGGGAAGGAGGGGCATACCTTATCATCATTTTGAAGCATAGGACAATTTTCCTCTTTCTGGTACCATCCAAATGTTGTGTCTAGCAATCATAGTCAACAGGGCAGAATCACTAGGTAGGGCTGGCATAGAGAATAAGAGGGTGAACTCCCTTCCTCCCTCTCCCTCTCCCTCTCCCTCTCCCTCTCCCACACACACAGATACACACACACCATCTAGTAGCAATCCTTATAACAGACTTGTAAATTTGGAAAATCCCAGTTTGAATTTCATCTCTGCTATACAGAGCTATATGTAATTACTACATTTTCTGGAAGGCCTATACCATTCAAGTAACCATGCTTTCATTTCTAAGCTAATTCTAGTTAAAATCAGGATAAAATCAGGAGTAATAACTTAGCATTTACTCGTAGTATTGAGCCTAATCAACAGGAAACTGTCTAGAAGAAAACTTCTTCAGAAAGAATATTCTTATGTGCTCAAAAAGAGTTATTTAAAAATTATATTTACTATCCATGATTCACAGTGATGTTGTTCTGTTTTTAAAATTTCTGACAAGCAATTTTTCCAGATCTCTTTTTACTAAGTGAAAAGGAAAGCCACCTGGAAAAATAAATGGATTTCTGAATGACGTGCTTCAGTTTTACACACGTTGCCCATGCATGACCCACCTTTCATCTCATTTCTAAAGATTTGTGTTACACTGAAGTTTTGAAAGGTTCTAATTTGACTTTGTTATCTGCGGTATTGTTGAGATGTCTTCTGTGCATTTCTTGAGGGTGTTTTCTCCAGAGCTTGAGAATACTCCTTCTTTTGGTGTCCAGTTAACATGGCTAACAATTTTGGAGACTGTGTGCCCCAAAATAACTTATCCAAATTAAATATTCTTTATGTTTGTCCATTTTATTAATTCTCCCAGTCTGATCGTGCAGTCTGGAAATGAACATTAAATAGTTCCTGAGCAGAAATAATACTTCCTTGCATAGGAATATACATTCCAATGAATAACATGCAAATGGATTCCTCCATATTTCTGCAAAATATTCGGTCAACAGGAGAGCTTGAATAAATGGGGGGAAATGAATGTTTCTAGGCTTGGGGGAAGGAATGGGGTCTACCAGTGAATTTCCACCCAGTGGATATTTACTTAGTTCAACATACTTTGCTCCTTTTGCAAAACAGACTATTTGGAACCTACAGTCCACTGAAACAATAAATGTGTATGAATAACTAGTAATGGAAATTGTTTCTGCCAGATTGGCAATTTCCTACTGTTTCTCTGTTCCTCCCTAACTGAAGCAACTTTATGTTAATCACATTAATGTACAGAAGGGAGGCAAAATATCTTGAGGATTCTTATAGTAATGCTAATACCTAAAGTGACTGTGAATGAAACATGTTTAACTATCACAATATTCCTGAGGAGAAGTTTGGACAATTTTGTATTCAGGCTTTGTTGCATGCTTCTGATGTAGCTTGTTACAACACACTGCCTTTCACTAAGAGCCTTCTTTGAGGTTCATTTTGTACATTTCTCTTATAAAGCCTTACCAGTGAAAACAGCAAATTTTAAAATAATACCAAGTTCATATGTTTTAATGCATTTTTCTTTCTTTCTTATTATTGTTAATGAGTCACACATGAATGTTTTCTGAAGAAATCGGAAAAAATGATTTTTTTTAACAAAAGAATTCCTATTTCATGTAAAGAACCACACCCTCCTACATGTTCATTAGAAATTTTAACATGGCATTAATTCACAATGCCACTTTTGCAGGGAGAAACTTCCTTTTTCATATATATGCTATCTTTTGTATGGGATTTGTGTGAGATTAAAACTCCAAGATTTATACTTTGGAGGCCTTATCCTACATAGGTGCATTTCAGTTGGAGTTAAGAGCAGAAGCAGAAAATATGCCCAATAAAAGGGTGGTTAAACACTTAAAACAACACACATGGTGATATCTCCCTTCCCTCCAACAATATTTAGGAATACTGATGATGCAATTTCACATCATTGCTCTTAATTTCTCTTCATTAGCAGAAGCTGCAAACAATATTAGTTTCTTCTCACAGAGACAGACATGCTTCATAGCCATGATCTGTAGGGATTCATATTCACAACATAAAGATTATCTCATGAGCTTTATTTACCTTTAGGAGTTAGAAATCTTTTAAGCAACATCCCTGTGATAGACATAGGGATGGTACAGACCAAGCTTTTCAGCATCCTGGTGACGTGCTAGGGTTGCCTGGGGGCGAAGTGACTGCATGCCCCGCAACCCTAGCAAATGGCCAGGGAGCTCTGGAGCCCGCCACTCTTTCTGGACATTTGTTTTAGGCCTCTTGGCTTTGTAGGCTCCTTTGTTAGAAACCTGGCCTGCTGTTTGCCTCACTGAGGGACATTTGTTTTAGGCCTTTTGGCCTTGCAGGCTCCTTTGTTAGGAGCCTTGCTAGTTGGTGTTGCTGCTGATGCTCGTGGCCTGTGGCCCTGCTGAGCATGTGGCTGCCATTTTGGGGCCATCTTCTCTCTCTCCTGTCCCTCCTCCCTCCTTCCCCCTCCTTTGTGTAAATTTGTTGCCTCTTGGCTTCGCTTGTTGCAAGACTGCCATGTTGAGTGCCTTGTTCTCTGGGTGTTTTGTTGTGCCTTTTAAGTCTAATTTTTCCTTCATTCTACCTCAAATGCTCTATCTGCTGCAGCCTGAGTTCTTGGCTTTGCCATGCCTTCCAGGTCTGCCAAACTTAAGGCAGGGGCTTCCCATCCAGCTACCAAGGGTCAGGCTAGCCCACCCTCCCCCCATGAGGTTGCGGTCTACTGTGATCACCACTAATGTCGGTCATTGCCCTCCGACTGTTCTGTGTCATAGGCTCCACCAATTTTGAGTGAAGCTGTTGTGGCCAACTTGGCTCATTCCATCACCGAGTTGATTACCAAAGCAACTTCTGGTCAAGCTCTTGCTCCTTCCACAAATCAAGCTCTTGCTCCTTCTGCCAGTCAAGCTCTTGCTTCTGTGCATGGTCATAAAGATGATGGGATACCTGTGGCACAGGTATCATCTTCCAGTTCTCGTTCCAGTTCCAGTTCTTCCTCCTCCTTGTCCTCCAGCTCTGATGATGGCATCCCTGTTTCTGGTGCTTCTGCAGTTACAAAACACAAAAAGTGAAAGTGGGGGCATAAGAAAAAGAAAAAGAAAGTTGTTTTTTTCACAACTTTGTTTTAGGGTGGCCGCATAGGTCCTGGATCGGTGTGGTTTCCAGGGCTCTGTAGCACTGGATCTGGAGTCCACTGGAACCGGGAGTGCTGAGGACAGGCAGTGTGGCCATTGCTGGGGCCACATCGAGAGAACATCTCCTAGTGACTAGGGGCTTATTGGAATATGTAAATGACTGGTTGCATATATGCGAGATAGTGTTTCCGTTGTCCCTATGTCATTCTGATGACCAAGCAACCTTACATCAATCAACCAGGGTGTTGACTGATGATTCCAGTTCCAGACCTTATGCTTTGAGACAACCGTACCCTTTGTACTGTTTGTTAATAAAGTTGTGGCCTTTCCCTCCAATTCTGTTTTGTTGTCTTATTGGGCAGCTTCCTTCCCACAGCAACTCTAATTCATAAATACTGATCATAAGTTTCAGATCAGAAGAAGAATAAATAATCCTTACCTCAGAGGTCTATAAGAAATTTTTAGAAATCTTTTTGAAATGCATTTTTTCCTTCCTTTATTGAAAAATAATTTTTTTCCCTCTAGTATAACTCAAGTATTGTTAGCCAAATGGATGTCTCCCCTTCCCCATGCACACAAAAACAGGCCACTGAGCATTCTGCAATATCCCTTGGTAGAAGTGCCTTTGACATATTTTTCCAATTCAGCCCAATGGTACCATCGTCTTTTGTCAGCTGTCTTCCTCTTGATATGAACTCCATCAGCTATACCCAGAGCATTTCAACTACTTTCTTCCATATGGTTGTGCCATGTTTTTGAATGGCATTTTATAATCATACAAACCACTTGAAGACAACATTAATACTACTTCTGAACAGATATTCTATTCTGTGAGGGTTTTCAATGCACTGCTGTATACTACTTCCAAATAAGTGAAGTGCATTATAAAATTGTGTTATTCTGCAAAAAGTACAACACATTAAATTTATAAATATATTATATCACTATATGACAGCTACAGTACATATTGTACATGCTGAATGTTCCTACCATTGTAATCCATCACCTAGGCAAGCATTAATGGACTTCATAATAAAAAATGATCTCAAAGTATTTTTTTTCTCCTCCTCCAAATACCTTTTCAAAAAACCAACACTTTTTATGCCTTCTGCATAGTTCTTTAGTCCTTATATCTTACTAAATCTACATCTAAATCAATAAATAGAACTTTACAAGCACATACCCATTCCTCCTAGTTTGCAAATTACCCTCTGATGTATCTTCTTCCTATCCATCCCTATGTTCAATGTAAAATTTTTAACTCCTCTAGAGACATGTTTTTTTTTCCTTGTTACTCTGAAAGGCATTATCTACTTTGCAAATAATCAAGAGAAGAAATACTGTGCACCCCCCAGAATAAATGGGTAAATATGCTTATGATTGGGTTAACTACAGTCACAATTATATTAATGATTCATTTAAAATATCTGTAGTGGATACTAATTGTGAGACTCTAACCCAACTTAAAAACTTCACTCTACTGACTATAAGAACCGATGTCTGGAAATCTGTCTAATTCTCACTTTTCCAGTGTTTAGACAAGTTGGCCACTGGTCCTCAAGTTCTGTTTGAACATTTCTGACAAACTCCTGAAATGTTCTTTTCTCCATCACTGAGTTCCACAGAACTGAGGAACAGGTCTAAAGAATATCTTTTCTGCGTACTCACTGATTTATATGTATTTCTCTTCATTTCACTACTCTATTTTGCAATTGTGACCAGCTGACTTAAATAAAGCTAGCCCATCCTACCCCATGTCACCTCTGGAGAAGAGACAAAAATGGTCTCACTTTGCCAATTTAGTCAATGGCCAAACAATTCTTACTAAAAACCGTGGCCAAACAATTTGTACTGAAGCCATGGCATGCATATCACCACTTGAGCCAAGGTATCCTAAGAGTTCTAAGGCTAGTCCTTATCTCCCAGAGGAGATCATATGGCTCGTAATGAGACTAAAAGAGACTAAGGCCCTATACAGACTGGCCTAAAAGGCCAGCCTGTGGGCAGAGTCAGGGTGCAGTGTCCTGATGCTGGATGCCCTGACTCTGCCCCCAGGGTGTCATGATGTTGTCTATCATTCCAGATTGTGCATGGCATCATGACATGCCTCTGGCACTGTATCCAGATGATGTAGCACTGAAGGGATGCCATACAGCTGCACGGTCAATCTGCTCCTTTTTGCATCATCCAGAGGCTGGATCAGAGGCACAACATGAGTGCCGTGGCCCCAATCTGGCTAGGCCCTCGCCATCTAATTAAATGCTGGCATCCTGTCAGTAACATACTGATGTAAAAATCAAATGTGTGTGTGTGTGTTTTGGTTGTTGCAGAAATTGGTATTCCATTCTACCCTCCACAATGACCAAAGTCCTCCCAGGAGTCATCATTTCACTGTAATAGCCCTGTTTCCCAACCATTCAGTGGCTAACGGAAAGTGGAAGAAAATCTGAAAAGCATCTGGTTGTCCCCATTGTCTGGGGCTGTGGGATCATAGTGAACCATGTCTCTGATCAGCACTGTCGGCTACATTTTATTCTAACAGTGAAATAGATTACAAAAGGGATATGCAATAAATACAGAAGGAATAAAAAGGTGCTTGATGCAATATACAGAAGAGCTATATAAAAGGGATAAAAAAATGAAGGACACATGGATCCAAGAGTCATATGAAGATTAACCTCAAATTCTAAAAACAGAGGTGGAAGCTGCAATTAAAGAAATGGGAAAAAATAAACCATCAGGAACAGATGATATTCCAATCAAATTGCTTCAGTCCATACCAACAGAATCAACACTAGTGCTAACCAAAATAAATAAACAGATATGGAAAACAAAATGATGGCCAGCAGATTGGAAACTATCAATATACATTCCCATCCACAAAAAAGGGAGACACAAAAGACTGCAGCAACTATAGAAGGATAGCTCTAATCTCTCATGCAAGCAAAATCATGCTCAAAACTCTGCAACATAGACTCCAACCATTAATGGAGGAGAAATCCCAGAGGTCCAAGCAGGATTTAGGAAATGAAGAGGCACGAGGGAATACATTGCAAACATACGGTGGCTAACAGAGTGCACCAAGGAATTCTGAAAGAAAATCATCATATGCTTTATAGACTATAGCAAGGCCTTTGACTGTATAGATCATGAAAGATAATTAATAATAATAATAATAATAATAATAATAATTTTATTTATAATCTGCCCCTCTGCTCAGTAACTGGGGTGGCGTACAACAAAATTTAAAACAAACAATAGTTAAAACACTCCTTCAACCCAATCACTAACCCTCCTGTCCTTAAAACTAAATTAAACCAATGCAGAATTAAAATAACAGTTAAACAACAGAATACAATAAAACCATCTATAAAACCAGACAGGCAGTAGCATCAAGGGGGGGGGGGCAGGTAAGCAAACGTCTCTGTAGCTGGGGAGTTATAGAGCCGGGAAGTTATTCTGGGAAGGCCTGCTGGAAGAGATACGTCTTATCAAGAGTGGAGACAAGATGGATCTCGTCCGGCAGGCTATTCCATAGTCTGGGAGCGGTTGCAGAGAAGGCCCTCTGGGAGGTCTGTGACAACCTAGTCTTCATGAGCTGTAGCAGGTTCCTCCTAGAGGACCGAAGCGCTCGGCAGGATCATACGGGAAGAGGCAGTCCCTGAGATAAGATGGACCTGAGCTACGTAGGGCTTTAAAGGTTAAAACCAATGCCTTGTACTGTGCCCAGAAACTAATCAGAGAGATTTAAGCACAGGTGTTATGTGTTGTCTCCTAGATTATGAAACACCCTTAAAGACATTGGAGTGTCAACACATCTGATAGTCCTAATGTGGAATCTTTATTCAGGACAGAACACAGAGAAACAGAATGGCTTCTAGTTGGCAAATGGGTCAGACAAGGATGCATCAGTTCACTCTGTCTATTCATATTTTATGCAGAACATATTATACGAAAATCAGGATGGGACACAGAAGAAGGAGGAGTGAAAATAGGAGGAAGGAATATCATCAATCTAAGATATGCAGGCAACACCATACTATTAGCTGAAAACGTCACAAACTTGGAACAATTATTAAGGAAGATCAAGGAGGAAAGTCTTGTTGGACATAAAGAAAACAAAAATAAAGACCACAGAGAATTTACACAGATTCAATCTAGACAATGAAGAAATAGAAATAGTAAAATAATTTTCATCCCTGGGATCAAATATTGATCAGAGTAGGGACTGAAGTCAAGAAAGCATAAGAAGATGTTGGGGCTTTACAGACCACCCAAAAAGGGTGGTCTGGTGCCACCTCTTTTTACTGTGCACCATCGCTGCAGCAACTACATGGAGTGGTGAAGGTGCACAGTAAAAAAAAAGGAGCGCGGAAATCCGCAGTTGTGACATGAAAAGAGGTAAAAGGCACCATAGGGTGCCTTTGAGATGTTGCAACTGTGCAGCTCCATATAGACACTGCACAGCTGCAACGTCATCACTGGATACATTGTATAAACTGAGCTGCACAGTGACGATGCCTCCGTCATGTGCTAGGGTTGTGGGGCATGTGTAAGCTCCATCCCAATTCAACCCTAGCACGTGATGAAGGTGCCTTTTAGTGCCCGTCTGTTTCGGGCCTAAGAATGGGGAGGGCAGCTATGGCAGAACTAGAAAATATCCTAAAATGCAAAGACATACAGTGGGCCCTTGTTATACTCTGGGTTTTGGTTTCAGGATCCTCCGTGGTTAACAAAATCCATGGATGCTCAAGTCCCATTAAATATTAAGGCACAATATATAAAATGGAAAATCAAGGTCTGCTATTTGGAATTTATAATTTTTGGGAATATTTTCAAGCCGTGTATGCTCATATCCACGGATAAAAAATCCATGGATAAGGAGGGCCAACTGTACAACAGAGCATGAAAGTTAGAATGATACAAGCCATTGTATTTCCTATTACCATGTATGGATGTGAGAGCTGGGGAGTTAAGAAATCGGATAGGAAGAGAATTAATTCATTTGAGATGTGGTGCTAGGGAAGAGTGTTGAGGTTGCCATGGACAATCCAAGAAGTGAAACAAATGGGTCCTAGTGCACATCAAACCAGAAATCTCTCTGGAAGCCAAGATGACTAAACTGTGGCTGTCATACTTTGGTCACATCATGAGAAGGCACAACTCATTGGGGGGAAAATAATGCTAGGGATGGTGAAGGGAAGCAGAAAGAGAGGAATGCCACATGCTAAATGGATGGAGTCTATTAAGGAGATCATGGGTATGAATTTGCAGGATATGAGGAGAGCAGTGGAGCATAGGAAGTCTTGGGGATGTCTCATCTACAGGGTCACCATGGGTCGAGATCAACTCAAGGATGGATAACAGCAACAACAAATGCAATAAATAAATGAAATATATGTAAACACATATGTTTGTGATTACATATATTTCATTTATATATATATATACACATATATATACCATTGCTTTTAATGAGGCAATCTTTCTTGTCAGGGACCAAAAAGGGTCTGGGTGAAATGGTCTTCTGAAACTTGTACGCAGTCCATGTGCTTTTTTGTTCTGGTTCCATTGGAAATAGAAGTAATATATGGTAATATGGTATGATATCTCCTTCTCTGGGTAACATATGTTGAACCTGCATGATGTGAAGCCTGTTAGAAAAAGAGGGGATGGTGATAACTCTTATCAGTATCATAAATATCAGTGAATACGCCCAGACTTTTAAGAGCTGGATGCTCAGTGCCTTCTGTCCAAACTGACTTAATTGTCATTTTTATTTTCCTTTTTTTCATCGTGTCAGGTTATTTCCATTTTGTTTATGAAGAAATACGTAAAGTTTGTTAACGTTAAAAAATGAACAGAATTCTCACTCATCACTACTTCAAAGTACCTGCTTCAGAGTACAGGGATGAAGAAATAATAGTGTCAAAATAGTACAAATTCAGTTGGTGAAACTCATGAAATGTTCAGTTGTAACCTTGATTCTAAACGTCTAATTTCACCTTCTCTTCATAGTCTATAGCATAGATCCCAAAACGATGATTAGAGGATAAGAAAATAAAATTATATACTTGCACAGAATATCTCAGAATGTAGCCAATGAGTACATGAAACTTCCAGAATACAAATTTCTAGATGCTTGCTTTCCTACAGACTGTCTTGCTATCCAAGGTAGATACATCCTTCTTTTTCATCTAAATAAATTCCGTGAAACATGGCACCTTATATATATCATGCAAGTCAAACTGACAGGAACTTAAGCCCTGTCTTAGGGCAAAATGATGGACCACATCATTCAGTGATTTGCCACTGATATTGAAAATAATCTCCTCACAGTTTCTGTAACTCTGTTCCAAGATGGTTTTTATGGCCTGTCACTTTTAGCTTTCAGTTTTTAAAGGTTAATATTAATGGAGTACAACCTCAGAATAGGTAATGAGGAAAACCATACCAAAACATTCCTCTCCCTTCTAATCGTCCTCCTTTTGTTGATGCAGGCTAAGGAGATCTGTGTGCAATAGCATAAACAGTTGCTTCTGTATTTAGAGATCTGTATCATAAATATTCCTGAAATGAAGCATCATGTGCTTTTCAGTTTTGAAGCAACTGTTTATAGGTGGCTAACTATGGAATAACAGAATAATCTTTCTGGCAACTGTTGTCCTTCCTTGGACTTCTAAAACATACCTTCATGTAAGTGTTGTTCCTTCTCTGGGTTATCAGCTTAAATGTCTGATAATATTCACACTTAGTTATTAAAAAGAATTGTGTGTTGTTATCACAGCAATCCACTATTTTTAAGGAATTCTACTTAAAATTTTTGATTTCAAAAGATTATTAACATTCCTTTTTAAAGAAAAATATGGTCCCACATGAAGTTTGCTTTTGAAGATTACCACTATTTCACATTAAATTATAGGTCATTTTAATCACCTAATGATAAATGTCATATTCCAAATCATTTCTAAGGAATTTTGGAGTGGATGTGTATTCAGTAGGAACTGCCGTTAGATTTCCTTCACTGTATTTCTATTTCATAGAATTTCCTTTTTCTTAAAAGGAAAAAAAATCTGATTGGCAAACATAGGACCTTATCAGACGGGAGGAATTTCTCTTTCTTGCAAATGGAGCCAATTGGAGCCAATTCGAATTCACGTGAATTTGCTAGTTTAGCGAATTTACTTGAATTCCAATTGCGTTCGGAATGCATTCAGAATGACTTCCCATTACCCGAAAATGACTGCCCATTGCCCAAAATTGTGTGAGATGCTTTAATTCACAATAACGTAAAACCCATGATTGCGTTCGGAATAACTTCCCTTTTGACTGAAATTGCGTGAAATGCTTTAATTCGCAATAACGTGAAACCCCATGATTGCATTCGGATTGCCATTGGATTATACTTCCAATTTCCAATGTCTGATAAGGTCCATGGTGTGGAATAAGCTTTTTGTATTTTGGAAACTAGTTGTTCTGATACAATTTTGAATCTGTGGACAGAAGTACATTGCATTGGTATTTCCAAATTTAACTTCAGAAGAATGCAGTTTGAACTGCCAAGGAATATATAAAATCATTCAGTCACATGAATGCAGTTCATACACTTCCTAGTACGGGTTTTGCAAAAAAAAAAAAAAAAAAGGTGAAAAGAAAAGAAAGGAAAGGAAAGGAAAGGAAATGTATCAGCCAGCGAAATGGGAACATTTTTCTTTATTGCTTCTCTATGCATTTCTATCTAGTTTTGCAAATGTAGAAATAATATTTCTGATTTAACCAGGAATACAATGACCAAGATCCTAGATCCCGAATCATCTAGTAGATCATCTATTTATTTACTTATGTAAGTGTACTTAACTAAGGAGCAACTCCATGTCCCTTTCTGCTTTACTGGGTATCAGCAGTGAAAGCTCCTGTCTGAAAAAAGGAGAGAAACTCTCATCAGGCGATCTGGCCAGGCACTCAAGATTGTGATTGATAAGTGCTGCTGTTTCTCCTTTGCTAACCTTAACAGTATACCCTAACACAACACACATTCTTCTTTGTTGCCCTTACTGCTCATTGGTAGTTAACTCATCTAGCTGGATGTGGCAACCAATATGACTGTGTATGCCATTAGTAGTACAGCAGAGGCTAGTATTGCAGGGTTGGCATAAAAATCTTGAATGAGGAGGGACAAAGACACAATCTGTCTCCCCTTCAGATGTTCCTGTTCCTCCTGAGTTTAGATGAAATCTTCTGCTAGCAGGTAGGAGAGCGATCCCAGCAACAACATACCTTAGTGAGCTGTCTCTGGAGTAAAATATTTATGGGTGACTTGGTCTGGTAAGAACAAAACAACACCCATAAACTGTATAGCACCTGCTCATGGTGGAGAGGCATATGCTGGAAATAAATTGTTGATATGGATCTACACAGATGCACATATATTTTGGGCACAACTTGGAGACACAGCTATGAGAACAATCAGAATGAGTACCAGCACTTCAATATGTGGTCACTATTATTTGTGTGAAATCATCTTCATCAACTTGTCAAGATAGAAAGGCCATAGAAAAAAAAAAATCACAAAAGTTCCTGACCAGAGCTTGGAAAAGTTTCTTTTTTGGATTCTTAGTGGTCATGCTGCCTGGGGTTTTTAGTCCAAAACAAAACAGCAAACGAGCCCTTTTCCAAGCTCTGCCCCTGTCAGTAATGTGATTAAACAGCAGTGGAGCAAATCAAACAAAAAAGAAAGTAAAAGCACAGGGAAAAGAAGAAACTGGCACTAATAAAATTGTCCCCAAAAAATACTAATATATAAATAAAGGAATCCCTGAATTAAAAAGTGAAAATAGGAGGCATGGAGGAGATAATTCCCACACACACACACAAACCACCCATGGTCAAATAAACCATTTTAAATAAAGCAAGGCTAACAAAATCTGTATAGGCTAAAAAACGGATGCTTATAGGAAAATAAACAGAATTTCAAAATATTCTCAAGAGAGATTGTATAACTCAGAAATACTCGTTTACAAACTCTTTTCACCTCACTATCTTGGAGCATTAGAATGTTAACAGTCTAGCAAACATGAATTCATCTTCAAAGTATGCGATGATGTGTGCCCCTTCTCACTCTTTCCCAGCAGTTTGGCACTGTTCTCTTTTTATTATCATCATTTATTATTTAAAGTGCCAGTTGCAAGCTCTCCTTTTATAACCTTCTTAATATCCCTGGGGTCTGAGCACATATGATTATGCCCATAGTTTTCACAGTTTCTATCAAAGAAAAAACAACCCACTCAGCCTCTCCCCCCCCCCCCCCGGCCCCATATCCATTCCTTCTAATTTTATTTTAATCCATTTTGTTGCCAGCCAAATAGTGCCTGTGTTTATGGATAAATCACAGTGAGACTTCTGCTTGTCTCTTCTAATTTTGAGGGAGTTGTTGCTCTGTGGCCAAATACTATCACTCTTGAAATATAATAGATATGAATATTCACTAACAATTGTTGCATAGCCAGCACCAGGCTGATCCTCCTTTGCTGATCTGCTTCAAAACCACAGTTTTGCTGCATCAATCTCAAACCAGAATTATAAAACAACATAACTAAAACAACTGTTTTCATTATAGTTGCCCACCCTTATAAGAGTATTTTGTCAAAGGTCACATCTACAAGTACTATAAAATCTGGAGTGCTCCAGATTTTCCAGATTTGCAAATCTATACTGTTAAAAATGACATGGAAGCTATTCGCAGCAAATTGAGATTGAACATCGGTGTAAAATGGTAAGCTTTGTTGAATTATTTCTGGTGACACAGCACACATTTTTGTAACCTGTCCATCAAGGATGCATACATGTGGTGGAGCACAAGTAAATGTGAACAGATATAGTTCTATGTCATTATACACATTGGCACATAAATATAGCTGTCTTTTTAAAAAATAAAAAATATGATCACATTGCTCAAACCTCCTGCTCTTGGGGGCTCATCACTTCTGTTCCTCCACTACCACCAGTGAAAATCTGCCAGCCACAGTTATTACACATCTGGATTTACCTGGAAAATTCTGAAAAAACTGCAAATGTTTACTATCTGAGGAATAAGTGCTCGGATGTTGAAAAACCTTGCTAATTGCTTGAATTGACAAGAACATTGTATGTCCAGATCACTACCAATTTGGGCTGTGAGGATTTTTAAAATTTTTATACACAACTCCAGAGTATTCAGATAGGTAATAATAATCTTTATATGCAAATATGTTTCCTTTGCTCCCCAATTTGAAAGATGCCATACTATAAAAAAAGTTTCCTCTTGCTGGTAGAGTTTGACCCTTTATAAAATATAAAAGCCCTGTTATACTCTGACATACACATGTAAACAGGGAGAGTGATTTTTTATATATTGTTTTAGTCAACTCATTCTGTCTTCACTATGTAAGTCAGAAATGACACTGGTGGGCATTGTATGGAATGAAAGCCAATTAAAAATATTTCTTAGTGATCCTCAGAAAGGGAGAGGTGGGATACAAATAAATAAGTATTATTATTATTATTATTATTATTATTACTTTAAAATCCCTGCAGATAAATAAATACTATTTTTGATTGTTGTTATATGATTGTTATTTAGAAATGAAGGTGTTGAAAGTGGATGACAGTACTGGCTTCCTTTTCAAAGAGCTGACTCAGAATCAAGGAAGCATTACAATCACCAAAATGTACTCAGAAATATGTAACTATTTATTTGAACATTTGAAGTATCCACCCCTTTCATTAATTCACTCACTTTTTTCACAAAATCAAGTTTTCACTCTACACCTCCATTAACTGTGAATATATATAGGGAGGAGGAAACTGTGATAGGTGAATGCCATATTTATGCCATATTTATAATGCCATTATTATGGTTATGCCATAATAATATGTAACAGAGAGGCCTTGGATCCACAAATTCCATAGCCTTCCCATTTCCACTGCAGCATCATCATCATCATCATCATCATCTTTATTTCTAGCTCGCTCCTCTGTGGAACACAATTGGAGTGGGGTACAGCAAGATTAAAACATACAGGTTAAAATAATTCAACAACCCATTCCCATTCACCCACTCCTTAAAAATAAATTAAATTAACAATGATTAAAATCAACAACAAAATTAAAAAACATATGCATCCTTAACATAGTTTTTAAATGAGGAGGGGATGGCAACCAAACAAGAGAACAGATCCAAATTAAAATATCCAATTTTGGAGCCGGAATCTAAGAGATTTCAGGAAGTTTCGGAAAAGGCCTGCCAGAAGAGATGCATCTTTAGAGCTTTTTAAAAGCAATCAATGGATGTTATAAGATGCATCTCATCTGGCAGTCCATTCCAAATTTTGGGAGCTGTAGCAGAGAAAGTCCTCTCGGAGGTGTGTGACAGCCTAGTTTTCACAGGCTGCAGCAGATTCCTCCCAGAGGATTGGAGTGTGTGGGGGCTTCATAAGGGAAGAAGCGGTCCCTGAGATTAGATGGGCTCAAGCCATGTAGGGCTTTAAAGGTTCAAACCAACACCTTGTACTGCGCCCGGAAACTAATCAGCAGCCAGCAGAGAGCCTTGAGCACAGGTGTTATGTGTTCTAGATGTTCCAGTTACGAACCTAGCTGCCATATTTTGGAACAGTTGAAGTTTCCAGGTTAAGCACAAGGGTAGCCCCATGTAGAGTGCATTACAGAAGTCCAGGAATGAGGTTACCAGAGCGTGTACGACAGATTCCAGGTCCTTCATGTTCAGGAAAGGGTGCAGCTGGCGTATCAGCCAAAGATGATAGCAGGCACTCCTGACTGTCGCATTCACCTGACTAGTCATGTGAAGCAACGAATCTAGAAGTACCCCCAGACTGCAAACAGAATCCTTAGAGGAGAGTGTGACTCCATCTAGGACTGGAAGTTGTATTTCCAAACGTGGTTTCGGGCCTGTAACTGTCAGTACCTCCATTTTGTCTGGATTGAGCTTCAATTTGTTTTCCCTCATCCAATCCATTACCGCCGCAAGGCAGTCATTGAGAGGAGAGACGCCATCTGAAGTCTGAGCCAACAATCTGGTCATGGAGAGATATATCTGAGTGTCATCAGCATACTGAAGACACTGAGTTCCATGCCTCCAAATTATCTCACCCAGCGGCTTCATATAAATGTTAAATAGCATCGAGGACAGGATGGCGCCCTGAGGAACGCCACATTTAAGCTCAATCTTTGAGGAGCAATTGTCCCTGAGCCTCATCCTTTGGGATCTGCCGGAGAGAAAGGACTAGAACCACTGAAGAGGGGTGCCTCCAATCCCCATCTCCCTCAGCCGATCCAAAAGGATAGAGTGATCTACAGTGTCAAATGCTGCAGAGAGATCCAAGAGTACCAGCAGGGTCACACTATCCCTGTCAATGCTCAGGTGGAGGTCATCAGCCAGAGCGACCATGGCAGTCTCAACTCCATGTCCTGCCCTGAAGCCGGTTTGAAATGGATCGAGATAATCGGTTTCATCCAAGACGGCTTGGAGTTGGGAGGCGGCTTCTCTCTCGATCACCTTGCTCAGAAACGGGAGCAAGGACACTGGTCTATAGTTGTTCCTGTCCAGGGGGTCGAGGGAAGGTTTCTTCAGGAGGGGCTTAACAGCCGCCTCCTTCAGACAAGATGGTTAGGTACCTTCCCTTAGCGACGCATTGATTGTATATTGAAGGAATACCCTCGATGCTTGCCCCCCCCCCGGACAACGAGCCAGGATAGACAGGGGTTGAGAGGGCAAGTCGTCTTCCTTATGCTACCAAGGAGCTTTTCCATGTCATCAGTACTCACCGATTGAAACTCATCCAGTTGGCTCTTATCCGAGAGATTTTATCTGCAAAGTGGGTGTTAAATGCATCAAAGCAGGCAGTTGCCGGGTCAAGTAGGGGATTCGGCGCAGGAGGAACCTGTGTCAACTCCCCCACCACCCTAAACAGCACCGCTGAACGGGACTCTGCAGACGTAATGCATGCAGAGTGGAAGGATCTCCATGCTGCACGCAAAGCCTCCCAATAGGTGCGAAGGTGCTGCCTATGGTGAGTTCTGTTGGACACGAGCTGAGTTTTCCGCCACTTGCGCTCTAGTCATTGTCCAACCCGCTTCATCTAGATCATATGTCTTCCCTTCTCCAAACAGCTATTCTGTAAGAAGCATTGTGTGTCTTTGAAGGGAAAATGGCCTGGCTTGGGAATAACATTATCTTTAGGGGTGAATGTTTGTTCCATCAGAATTTAAGATGTTTGAGGAGTTGTTTTATGAACTGCAACACTAAGATTTGTGAATTTTATGGAGTGTAGAGGGTGGTTGAGGTGGAATCCTAAAATTGTAGAGCTGTAAGAAACCACAAGGGTATTTCAACTCTTTGCCAGCTAAAGAATTCATAGGAAACCCTAAATAATGACCATCCAATCTCTGTGTAAAAACTCTAAGAATAGGTCTTAACAGGAGAAAGATCTCCCTACAGTTTGCACTGTCCTTTTTTGTAATTTGATTTCACTGCTTCAGGTCCAATCTTCTTTCAGTTGATAGCCTGCCAAATATTTAAAAGTACCTGAACATATTTCACTGTTAGAGATGGGGCATCACAGTCATTCAAACAGGTTCACGACTGGTCGCCTTTGAGGATTAAGTACTGTATTGACAAAGACATTGCCTCCCCCCGCCCCCATTACCACCATCATGTTGCATTTGATTCCTTTCTCTGCAGGCTAAAATGTTGTCCTCCTTTTCCCTTCATACTGCAGACAAATCACATATAGATCTAGTGTAATTTTAAAACATAGACAGATTTGACAGGGTGATGCTGTGCTTCTGCTGGTGACATTATGCAATCAGATATTAACTCTCTTGCGCCAGGGCAGATATTTCACTTTGTTGAAATAAATGATTCTTAATATATTATTGAGACTGCACAATGAATGCATGAACAAAATAATGTGCTTTTGATATTCTTTTAAATGCAGATAAATTCAGCATGTCAACAGATTGCATGACCAAGTTGTCTTCATCACTATTTGGCTAAGAGATGGAACTTAGATCTTGAAAAACACTGCAATATGTAGTGTAAACTGTGATTTAATAAACAGTCGATACTGCATTAGTCAAGATTCAGTCCACTGGCCATTTTAGCATTTTTAATTTTTTTAAAAAAATCCAATAATACTGTTCAGAGAGTCCTGTCCAGAGTTAGAAAAATTGGCTGGCATCGTGTTAGTGAATTATGGCAGCATAAACTGGGTTTATGCCATTGTAACTAATGTTTATGGTTGTTGTGTAGGCCAGATTTTTGTTCCAACTACATGATGATTAAAATTTTCCCAAAACTCATTTTGTAAGCAGCACAACTATCTCAATATAGCTATTTTCATGTTGTTGCAAAGGGGCAAACATGGATGCAACCAGTTTTCCTCTGAGGGAAGGAAGAGTGGCCAGGTCCAGCTTCATAATGCCTTGGCCTCAGTGGCTGATGAGAGCCTCTCCCTCCATATTCCTACTGTCTCTGCTCTGGCTACTGAGGGAAAGAAGAGCTATCTGCAGGACTTAATCACTCTCCCACTACTGTCTCCCATTTCTTGTGTGACCTCTGTTATTTAGATTATAAACATGAGAGCAGGGAACTATCAGATTAACAATTTGTAATTATTATGGGAGTTTGATTTTTTTTTTAAACTGAAGTGTGGGGTATAAATTCTGTGTGTGTGTGTACGTGTGTGTACCTGGATTCATTGCAAGGGTGTCCCCTGCAGAGAGCTTACAAGAACCCCTGGAGTTCCCTGCAGATATCTGTCTCAGTGGATCTGCTACAGGTAAATATCTGGATGCAACCCTGCTCATTCCTCCCACTCAATAACATTGGAATGTCTACATTAAGGGGGCTGCACTGTTTAGAAGGTGAGATGGGCAGGGTAGCACTGCAAGATGAAAGGCAAACAGCTTCATTTTCATACCGTTTCATACCTCCTAAGCAGTGTCTAAGTGGATTACAACTGTAAGCTACTTGCCCCCAACAATCTGGTTACTCATTTTAGTGACCTGAGTCAAGCTTGAGCCTTTTTGCTGGTCTTGAACTCGCAACCTTATGATTTTGAGTGAGTGGCTGCAGTACAGGCATGTAACCACTGTGCCACCAGAAGCATCTAGTGATGTATGTAGTCACCTGATGCAAGATGTCAGCCATTATTTTTGTACTAGGTTTTTTGTTTTTTTAACTATTGGGCATGCTAGCTAGGGGAGTCTGGGAGCTGTAGTCCAAAAATAACTTTTTGCAACCTTCCTGTTTCAAGGAAAATGGAGGAAAATTGATGTTTCTTACTGCACTTTGCATTTCACCTTGCTTCATCTAGAGATGAAACCTCTTACTTTGCCGTGCATGCTTAAATGGAAGATCAATTTTTTGTTTCTACTTTAGGGCACATCAGTGAGGCCCATAAAAAATTAATGATGAAAGCTTTGAGAATTACATGTAACTCTGGCTTTATGCTCCTTTCATCAGGACTAGAGTTACCTTCATTGTAACCTATGGGTTTCTTTTTTTTTTTTTTCCTTTTTTTCTTTTTTTTTACATATGATTGCTCAAAGAAATGCTATTGAAATAAAATGAAAAGGGAACCTTGGCTACAACACAAAAGGGCTTTTCCTTTTAAAGTGGTGTTTATTAGAAATGAATGTACTGCAGACTCAACAAGTGAGAGAAAGAGAGGTTACAACATTTCAGGGGGGAAAGGAGGGGGAAGTTCAGGTTCTGAAGGAATCAGACTAGAAGTAGAAAAAATATTCACTGCAATTCATTCTCCAAGGTGGGGTGGACAATTTCCTGTAACTTGGGAAACTCAGCAAGGAAGGGTAACATAGAGGTAAAAACATTTTGTAGTTTGGGCAGTGTGTTTTTTATGGGGAAAAATCCATAATTTTTGTGCAAAAATATCCACAGAGATGTAAACAAACAAACAAACAAAACATTCTGGTTCTTGTTGAATTTCTCTGAATTCTAGTGTCATGCTTCCCTCATCTTATTCTGACTTTGCAATTCATTTGCTTTTCCTGTATATGTTTTTCCCAGGGTCCAGATTTCTGTGCATAGCATTTTCCTCATTCAGTTGTAATGTTTGGTTTTTTTGTGTGTGTTTTAAGTAATTCGTTTTTCTAAAAGTTTACATATATGGAGCGGTGTAAAGGTTGGGTGTTTTGTACCTCAGAGATCTCAAGCATTACAAACATTCAGATTTCCAATGCAAGGTACAATTTGTCTCAGAACATAGGAAATGGATAATTTTTCTTGAGGTTCTCAATTCAAATGAAGTTCTTTTCCATCTTGAGTTCCATGGATGACTGAACCATTCAGAAGCTGTTCTAACCTCAGTCTTGCTTGCAAGCATTCAAACAAAGGTGCCCCCTTCAGGAAACTTTCCTGTTTGGCTACTTTCAGCACCTGTGATTAATCTGTAACATTTTGCGGGTAAATATTATGTGGCAGAAACTGCTCTGCCATACATAATGCAATGTGAAATAAAATAGTGGCAGGATGCAGAACATAGTGTGTTTGCAGCTGTAATGGTGCTGTCAGGGACAGCCAGGTGGAGGACATGGAGGATTCTGAGGAAGAGTATGCTGGGTCAGGTCCTAGCATGGTGCTGCTAGATCCTGGAGACTTGGGTGAACCTGGACCTAGTTCTATGGGACACAGGGAGGCACAGCCCCTACCTCAGCAGCCTGGGGTCTCCTCAGAGGAAAGCCTTTCCACAGCAGAGGTTGCAGGCCTGGAAGAGACACAGGAGCAAGAGACAGAAATCCCTTCCTTTACTCAAAGGAGAGCAGATCGGGAGGGGCTGAGACGCTCTCGGAGATTGTTAGAGAAAGCCAAGTTAAAACAGCTGTGAGGGGAGGAGCTGGGGCCTATATAAGAGATCAGGGAAGACAAACTTTTGTCAAAGCTTATCTTGGTTTCCCGGCGAAAGCTCTTGACTCTCGGCTTGACTTCAGACTATTCATTACCTGCGACCTTTGGAACGGCTTTGGAATCTCTGTCTGTGATAACCCTCGACCTTGGAACACTCATTGAATTTGCCTTTTGCCTTGCGGACTTTGTATTTGACGACGGACAGCAATTACTGGTATTTTGTTTCCATTTTATTGTGTTTATTAAAGACTCCTTTATCAGCCACGTGTTGGCAGCTTTCCCGGACAGAATAAGCTTTGACCATAATCAGGCTGATAAGATGGCGGAGAGCTCGTTAGTAAAGGAACTGTTAGAACAAAACAGACAGCTCGCCGAGGGAATGGGTCAAATGCGGCAGAGTCTGGCTTTGCTTCATCAACAAGTACATTCCCACCCACCAGGGAAATCTCTCATTGCAATGCCGGAGAAATATTCTGGTGATAGAAAGGAACTTGAAGGTTTCCTAGCTCAGTGCAAGTTGCACTTTAAAATCAGAGACACAGAATTCACTACTGATGCAAGGAAGGTGGCCTTCATTATCAGTTTGCTTTCTGGGCCTGCAAGCAAATGGGCCACTCCTTATCTCAATGAGGATAGCCCTGTCCTCAACAGCTTGCAGGACTTCTTGAAGGAGATGAGGGCTACCTGGGGAGATCCTGTTAAGATGGAGACTGCAGAGCATCAGGTTAAGACGCTTCAGCAAGGCAAGGGCTCTGTGGCAGAATATGCTACCGCCTTCCGCCTCATCGCTCAGGACTTGACTTGGAACGACAGTGCTCTGCAGGCCCAGTTTCGTTGGGGGTTGTCGGACCCCATCCTGGATGAACTGGCTCGCTCAGAGCCCCCTGCTACATTGGCTGCCTTGATTGCCCAAGCGATCCGCCTGGACTGCCGCCTTGCAGCCCGCAGACAGGCTCGTCGATCAGACTTGCCTCTCCCTCCACTGCCTATATCAGCGACGCCTACAGTTTCCGTTGAGGCTGCTTCCTTCGGACAAGCAGAGGAACCAATGCAGCTAGGAGGAGCCCGGCCACGACTCACTGGGGCCGAGAAGGAGAGGAGGAGGAGAGAGGGCCTCTGCTTATATTGCGGGCTTTCTGGACATTTTGCCAGGGAGTGCCCTGCCAAGGGGCGCCGGACATCGGTGCAGGGAAATGGAAGGGCCCAGGTGTAAAGCGGGTCTCTCACCTGGGTGCATCTCTGGACCCTGCTCCACTCCGGCCGCCCTGCTGCAAAGACCCTTTGTTGGTGGCCGCCAACCTTAGGCTCCCTACCCAGGAGCTCATTCCCCTGGGAGCCATGATAGATTCCGGTGCCTCTAGTAATTTCATGGACTTGGGGTTTGCTACTTGCCACCAGATACCTATGGAGGCCCTAGCCGAGCCGAGGCCAGTGGAGACCATCGACGGGCGGCTCCTACGATCGGGTCCAGTGACGCACCAGACTTTGGGGTTGCACTTGGAGATCCAGGGCCATGTCGAGGAGATCCGGTTCCTGCTGGCTGATGTACCGCATTTCCCTTTGCTCTTGGGGATGCCCTGGCTCTCCAAGCACGATCCTCACATCTCATGGGCACGTCGGGAGGTTCTGTTTGCCTCCGAATTTTGTCAGGAGCATTGCTGGCCAGAGACAGTCCTGGCTGCAGTAGCAACGGAGGCCAAGGAGTCCTCTGTGACGCTGCCTGACAAATATCGGGACTATGCCGATGTTTTCGATGAAAAGGAGGCAGATCGGCTTCCCCCACACAGACCTTATGATTGTGCAATTGATTTGGTACCTGGGGCCCCTATTCCGGCGGGGCGCCTGTATTCCCTCTCAGAGCCTGAGCTGGCGGCTCTGAGGGATTTTCTGGAAAAAAATCTTCGGAGGGGGTTTATCAGGCCCTCCAGATCCCCTGCTGGTGCCCCGGTGTTGTTTGTCAAGAAGAAATGTGGGGAGTTACGGTTGTGTAATGATTACCGGGCCCTTAACCGAATCACTGTTCGGAACCGGTACCCCTTGCCCCTGATTCCGGAGTTGCTGGAGAGGCTCCGGCATGCAAGGATTTTCACTAAGCTGGACCTCCGGGGGGCCTATAATTTAGTGAGAATCCGGGCAGGGGATGAATGGAAGACGGCCTTCCAGACGAGGTATGGGCATTACGAGTACTTGGTCATGCCCTTTGGCCTATGTAATGCCCCGGCTGTCTTTCAACATTTCGTGAATGACGTCTTCCGGGACTATTTGGACAGGTTCGTGGTGATTTACCTGGACGATTTTTTGATTTATTCCCCTAGCCAAGAGGCCCATGATACTCACGTCCGCGCCGTTCTGCAACGACTTCGGGAGCACCACCTCTACGCAAAGTTGGAGAAATGTGCATTTGACCTTCGGGAGGTGGATTTTTTGGGATACCACATTTCTGCCCAGGGTGTGGCCATGGACAACTCCAAGGTGGAGGCGGTGTTGTCTTGGCAGCCTCCTCGATGTCGGAAGGATGTCCAGCGGTTTCTGGGTTTTGCTAACTTTTACAGGAAGTTTATAGCAGACTATGCAGCCCTGGCAAACCCTCTGTCTCAGCTGCTGCGTGGTACAGCCCGCTTCCTGTGGACGGAGGAGGCTCAGAAGGCTTTTGACACCCTCAAGCAAAGGTTTACTTCGGCCCCGATCTTGCAGCACCCTGACCCACGGACTCCATTTGTGGTAGAGGCGGACGCCTCAGATGTGGCGATTGGGGCTGTGCTGCTTCAGCCCGCGGGAGCTGACGGACACCTGCTACCTTGTGCCTTTTATTCTCGGCAGCTTTCTCCTCCCGAACGCAACTACACGATCTGGGAGAAGGAGCTGCTGGCAATTAAGGCTGCCTTTGATACATGGCGGCATCTTCTAGAGGGGGCGGCACATCCGGTCCTGGTCCACACCGACCATAGGAACCTTGAACATCTTCAGACGGCCCGGAAGTTGTCTCAGAGGCAGAAGCGGTGGTCTCTGTTTTTTGGCCGCTTCAACTTCCGACTCCAGTATGTTCCTAGGGCCCGGAATCGGCAGGCTGATGCTCTTTCCCGCAAACCGGAATATGCTATAGATCCAGACAGGGAGTGTCACTCAGCCTTGCTGCGCCCTGAGAATTTCGCTGCCACCGCACCGGCCGCCACGCTGTTGGACCAGGTTCGGGAACTTCAGTCCCAGGACCCGTTTGTGGCACAGCATTTGGCGGATGGGGATGCCTCTCCTTTTGCTTTGAGGGATGGCCTCCTGTACCATCGGGGCCGCCTTTATGTGCCAACAGGTCCTTGTCGGGAGGAGGTCTTGCGATTGTGCCACGATGCCAAACCGGCGGGGCACTTTGGGTTTTGCAAGACCTTGCACCTCCTCACCCGGGAGTTTTGGTGGCCTCGAGTCCGGGCAGAGGTGGCCCGATACGTGGACACTTGCCCGGTGTGTCGCCGGGCCAAGGATCACCCGGGACGGCCCGCAGGTTTGTTGCTGCCTCTGCCGACGCCGTCAGGACCCTGGCGGCTCATCTCGATGGACTTCATCACCGACTTGCCCCCCTCTGCCGGTTGTACTTCTATCTGGGTAGTGGTGGACCTTTTTTCTAAAATGGCTCACTTTGTGCCTTGTGTTGGCCTTCCCACGGCGAAGGAGACGGCCCGGATGTTTCTGCAACACATCTTCCGGCTCCATGGCCTTCCCGAGGGTGTGATTTCTGATCGAGGGGCCCAGTTCACGTCCAGGTTTTGGACCAGCTTGTTGCGGCTCCTGGACGTGGCTCCACACCTGTCCTCATCGCATCACCCAGAATCCGATGGACAGACAGAGCGCACCAATGGGACACTGGAACAGTACCTCCGCTGTTACTCTAGTTACCGGCAAGAGAACTGGGTTGACTTGCTGCCGTTGGCCGAGTTTGCTTATAACAACTCGGTGCATGCCTCGACGCAGCAAACGCCTTTCTTCGCCACTGGAGGTTTCCATCCGCGGGGGTTCCCAGCTGTGGCTCCGGTTTCGGCGGTTCCTGCAGCGGATCAGTGGCTCCAAGAGCTTCGGGCTGCTCAGTCCTTGCTGCAGGAGCAGCTTGAAGTGGCGAAGGAGGCTTACAAGCGGGGCGCAGACCAGCGGCGGCAACCAGGTCCTCCTTTGCAGGTGGGGGACTTGGTTTGGTTGTCCACACGCCATCTTCCTCTTCATCGGCCTTGTCGCAAGTTGGATGCACGGTTTGTTGGGCCATATAAGATCGTGGCTCAGGTGAATCCTGTGGCGTTCCGGCTGCAACTGCCACGGACCTGGCGGGTTCATCCTGTCTTCCATCGGTCTTTGCTGCTTCCGGCCTCGGGGGTTCGGCCTGACACCGGTGCCACACCTCCGCCTGCTCCGGTCTTGGTCGATGGGGAACAGGAGTTCGAGGTGGCCCAGATCCTGGACTCCCGTCATTACCGAGGCAGGCTACAGTATCTGATTGACTGGGTCGGTTACGGGCCGGAGGAACGATCCTGGGAGAACGCCTCGGATGTTCATGCTCCTCGCCTGGTCCGGGAGTTCCATTGTCGCTTCCCTGACCGGCCCCGTCCTCCTCAGGGGTTGGGGGAGGATAATGGGAGGGGGAGTGATGTCAGGGACAGCCAGGTGGAGGACATGGAGGATTCTGAGGAAGAGTATGCTGGGTCAGGTCCTAGCATGGTTCTGCTAGATCCTGGAGACTTGGGTGAACCTGGACCTAGTTCTATGGGACACAGGGAGGCACAGCCCCTACCTCAGCAGCCTGGGGTCTCCTCAGAGGAAAGCCTTTCCACAGCAGAGGTTGCAGGCCTGGAAGAGACACAGGAGCAAGAGACAGAAATCCCTTCCTTTACTCAAAGGAGAGCAGATCGGGAGGGGCTGAGACGCTCTCGGAGATTGTTAGAGAAAGCCAAGTTAAAACAGCTGTGAGGGGAGGAGCTGGGGCCTATATAAGAGATCAGGGAAGACAAACTTTTGTCAAAGCTTATCTTGGTTTCCCGGCGAAAGCTCTTGACTCTCGGCTTGACTTCAGACTATTCATTACCTGCGACCTTTGGAACGGCTTTGGAATCTCTGTCTGTGATAACCCTCGACCTTGGAACACTCATTGAATTTGCCTTTTGCCTTGCGGACTTTGTATTTGACGACGGACAGCAATTACTGGTATTTTGTTTCCATTTTATTGTGTTTATTAAAGACTCCTTTATCAGCCACGTGTTGGCAGCTTTCCCGGACAGGTGCAAAGATTATAATGCCTTCAATGATGAATGGACAGCTTCTACTTGTACTGCTCATTGGTATTTTGAAGCTAGCAATGTTTTCTTTAGAACTGTTTCTTCAGCTAAAATTATAATCTTAAGGCCTTTTCATACTACACAGTTCTAACAAATATCTGAAGGGATGTCATATTGAGGAGGCAGCAAGCTTGTTTTCTGCTGCTCCAGAGAACAGGACCCAGAACAATGGATGCAAGCTACAAGAAAAGAGATTCCACCTCAACATTAGGAGGAACTTCCTGACAGTAAGGGCTGTTCGACAGTGGAACACACTCCCTCAGAGTGTGGTGGAGACTCCTTCCTTAGAGGTCTTTAAACAGAGGCTGGATGGTCATCTGTTGAGGATGCTTTGATTGGGAGTTCCTGCATGGCAGGGGGTTGGACTGGATGGCCCTTGTGGTCTCTTCCAACTCTATGATTCTATGATTCAATGAACAGCCTTCCAATTCCAAGCTGCCTTGGGTGAAGCTGATTATCTAGACCTATTTCAAACAGGCTTCAGGAGGGGATATGGAGTCAAGACAGCCATGGTCACCTTGGTCAATGATCTCCACCTGGCCACCGACACGGGAAGTGTGACCCTGTTGGTGATCTTGGACATCTCAGCGGCATTTGATACTGTAGACCACGGTATCCTTCTGGAGCGCCTGAAGAGGATGGGAATCAGAGGCACTGTTCTGCAGTGATTTTATTCCTACCTCTCAGGCAGGTTCCAGATGGTGAAGCTGGGAGACAGCTGCTCTTGTAAAAGAGAGCTGACATCTGGTGTTCCTCAGGGCGCCATTCTGTCTCCCATGCTATTTAACATTTACAGGAAGCTGCTGGGAGAGATCATCCAGAGACATGGGGTTCAGTGTCATCAATATGCTGATGACACTCAAATATGTCTCTCCATGTCTCTAACTGCTGCAGTGACGAAAGGATGGCATCTCTTCTCTAAATGCCTGCCTGGAGTCAGTAATGGGCTGGATGAGAGAAAACAAACTTAAGTTGAATCCAGAGAAAATGGAGGTACTTGTGATAGGCTCTCCCAGCCCAGGGATGGAGATCTTCCAACCTGTCCTGAATGGGGTCACACTTCCCCTAAAGGACAAAGTATGCAGTTTGGGTGTGCTCCTGGACTCGTCGTTCCAGCTGACATCTCAGGTGGAGGCGACAGTCAGGAGTGCGTGGCATCACCTACAGGTGATACGCCAACTGCATCCCTACCTGGGCAGAGAGGACCTTGAAACATTGATACATGCACTGGTAACCTCTCGTCTGGATTTCTGCAATGCACTTTACATGGGGCTACCTTTGTACCAAGTCCGGAAGCTTCAACTAGTCCAAAATGCTGCTGCCAGATTGCTGACCGGGACATTAAGAACAGATCATACCACCCCGATATTAAAATCCTTACACTGACTACCAATCAGCTTCCAGGTACAATACAAAGTGTTGGTCGTTACCTTTAAAGGCCTATATGGCTTAGGCCTGAGTTACTTGAAGGAACGCCTCTCCCTACATAATCTGCCCCACACCTTCAGAACATCAGGGAAAAATCTACTGGAAGCCACCAATACAAGATTGGCGGTAACATCTAAGAGAGCATTCTCAGCCGGGGCTCCGAAACTCTGGAACGACTTGCCGGCGGAGATCCGTCTTATCACTACTCTAGATGCTTTTTAAAAAGCACTAAAGATGGATCTCTTCTGACAGGCCTATCCACCTGACCTGATATGACAGTTTGAATGGTCAAGGAACGACAGTAGCTAATTAGGTAAAAAGTGATTAGTATGGATAATTATTAAAGTTATGTGGTCCTTGGATTTTCACTGTATGTAATAATGTATGTACATTTTAATGATGATTTTGTACTGTTTTTAATCTGTTGGAATCCCGCCTCGATCCATGGGGAGAGGTGGAAAATATAAATTATTATTATTATTATTATTATTCTACTTTAAGTGGCTTTGGTGAGGCTTCAATGCACTCTGGATGAGATTTCTAAATTCTCCTCTCTAAACTAAAGACTTCTCTCTTACTCTGATGCTACAGCAGCAAATTCCAGGCTCCAAGTAGTCCATGTAAACTAACATGTGAGAAAAATTCCTGGAACTCTTCACCTGGAATAGTGTGTCCAGTTCTGAGCATCACAATTCAAAAAGGATGTTGTCTAGCTGGAGCATGTCCAGAGGAAGATGGCCAAAAATGGTGAAGTATGGAAACAGTGTCCTATGGGGAATGACTTAGGGAGCTGGGTATGTTTAGCCTAGTTTCTATAATTCTGTGATTCTGTTCTATGATTCTTAGAGTGGGGGGGAGTATGAACTAGGCTCATATCTAGGACTGCTTGATCCAAACTCATCCTGCCTTGTGAGGTAGATACGTATCCACTCCAATTCCTACAGGGAGGCAATAACTCTTATATACAAAGAGTTCCACACAATTTACACAGCTGTATATGTGAAAAAATATGATCCTGAGAATAAATGTAAGGTATGGGACAACAGTATAATGTTGGTGAAAGGATCAAAATTATCCAATACTATTGTATTGGAATGTTTTTAACTGTAAATATGTTGTGCACCGCCCTGATCACAGGAAGGGCGGTATATAAATAAAGATGATGATGATGATGATCTCTCAACCCCCTGATCATACCTTGGTCTATGTATGATGATTACTATAAAAGGATTGGGTGTCTAGAATCTGTAATTTTCTCTAGTGTTGGAGTCCAATCTCAGATGTCATGGAAGTGGCATGTCTCTGAACTCTGCATGCCTGAAATGCTGCTAATGGGGCAGAGGAATTTATTGGAGAACTGGGGATTCATTCACGTTTTTCATTACATTGATATTATTGGAATCAAGCTGGGAGGAGGTCATGTGCCAATAGTCTGTATCTTCTTCTGAGTGATAATATTACTCTTGATTATTGAATTACCACCATTTTGTCAACTCATAACAAGGAAAGCAAAATGTATAATAAACATCCTAATCCATTGGTATTCATCACATTCTGCTGGGCAGGTGTTTATCTATTACAGCACAGGTGTCTTCCTTAAAAAAATGATAAGGGCCAGTTGGCACAGCTGGACTGATTTATAACATCACTTTGTTCTGAATGCAGAATTACACTGTCTGTCTCATGGGGGAAATGAAAAACAGCATTCTATTGAAAGGCCAAGTCTAAAGCCATGTTCTACTAGAAATGGACAAATCTGTCAATTTCATTTTCCCCACATTCATTTTTTTAAAAGCTAACATTCTTTCTATCAAGTGCATGAAAAGAGAGAGAGAGAGAGAAAATGAAAAGAAAGAGAGAGAACAATGATTTCAACTGCCCAAATTTTGTGGTTATTTCTGTTCTTTGCATGGAGAGAATCATGTTAGCAATGAGAAAATAATGTACTTTCTTGTGATGTAGCTGTTAGAGCTGCGGAAATTCAAAAGGGGCAGAGTGGACATTGGAAAAAAATTATTCCCATCAGTTATTGCAAAGCAATTGATCAAAACAAAAAGCTAAATTCTTCCCTATGCTCTTCTTCCAGAAAGGAATATCTGTGAAAGATGTGAGATGGTGGAAATACATATTGAATATGAGTGAAAGAATACACAGTGAATGGAAAAGTCTAGGAAAGTAAAACACACATGCATACAAGCAAGCAGAAGGGGCAACAGGGAAATACAGATTGCTAAACTCAAATATTACTTATCTTGGAAAATATGATATTCACTGATAATGCTGATAATCATCCTGATAAAATTATCAAAATATATGTTTTTCACCAATTTTCTGAATGTTCTTTTCATCCCTAGTACGTATTATGTGTCATTTCATTGAACCAGGAGACACTGAAAGCATAGGTCCTTGTTTTGTATCATATGACAGTGACACATGAAAAGGCCACTTTCTGCAACTGGAAACATTAGCTCTTTGCAGGCTTCCAATATGGTGCAGACTTCTATATCATTATTATGTCTAAGCTGGCCAATAAAAGGGCATGTTATCCTGGAATTCACTCTCGAAGCTTAATGTTGATTATAACGAAATATCTGAAAGTAGTAGATATTTGCACAAAATGTATGAATTTGGTTGCACAAAACAGAATTTTCTGTGTAGGAAAAACACTTTCTGCAGAGATTGTGATTTTTCTGCATTAAAAAAAACATTTTCTACATGGAAAATTCTGTTCTTTATGAAATCCCCCCCCCCACACACAAAATGTTCAAATTTTGTGCACAATAAGACCTGAATTGTAAACACTCTACAAAAGCTACAGTTTTCAAAGCTTTTCTTGCAGCGGAAAGAAAATTGCTAAAATTACTCACTTCTTTTGAGGACAAAATTAGCAATGAATTGCATCGCAACGGGTTAGTTATTAATAGTAAATCTTACAAGGTCTCCCCTGTTTCTAGCCAGCCATCTTTGCAATGAAAAAAAAAATACTTGAAGGCTCTGACAGCTTACATAAGGAAATTTCAAAAATAACCTCCATTTTTCCTTAGTTCTAAGAAATATCAGAAACATTGAGCTAAGAACAAGATAAACCAGAATAGTTTATCCATTGTTTATTCTGGTTTTTGACCACGTGAAACATTGTTCACTTACCAGATTTGACTCTGCAAGGGATCAGTCAGAGGCAGTACTACAAGCATTTTAGAGGAGCTGGGACACTCCTGGAAACTATTTATACTATAGTTAGAAACTTTCTCATTTTTCCATCCTCCACCATGACAATCACAACTTTCTCTTCTTCGCCACTATATTAATAAATTTCCTTAACACTAACAATGAGAAAAGGCACAGCTTTTTGAGTAAATAAGGGTAGATATCCCCTCATCCCTGCCCAAAATAATTAGATGAAGCTATGCAATAGACTACAGATCAATTAGTCTGTCTTTCTGTGAATTTGTAAAGACTGTAATGAAGTTGATTCAGTAAATGAGTATAGGGATCACATTACTTGAAATATTCATGCAATATTCACTGTAGGTAACATATGTATCTAGCTTTTTATGTCTCTCTCCTCTTACCAAGTCAAGTGAGAAATAACAGTGCTGCTTATTGAAACAAGACATATTCAGAAACATAGTCTAATGACTTTAGGCAGTAAATTACTGAGATTGTGAAGCAGTGGTTTCACAATGCTATATTACCATGATCAAAATAAATCTGAAGGAGTTACCCCTTTGGTACATGTGGATAATTCACATGAGCATTAAGACACTCTACATTTGCATCTCCTAGCAGACATGGAGCCTCTTTGGATGGATTTTTGGTAGGAATATAAATATTTTGAAAAGAAATTGCCTGTGCTTGTAAATTCATCAAATTTGATAAAGTCTCAAGACAAAATGAGCCCTTTCAGACTATTTCTGCTTTCCAAGGTGAGTTTCCTCTTGAAGTAACCAAAACTGATGTTTCAACTCATATGGAGTGGGTTTTTTTTTAAAAAAAAATTGATTTGCTATTTGGAAACAGAAGCTATGCATTGAAAAAAATGCTGATTTGTTTTGAGGTTTGTTTTGTTTTGTTCTGTTCTGTGTTCATTTCTCTGAAACCATCCTATATGTGTGTGTTGGGGGTGAATCAAAGGACTAAGGTTTAGTTTCTGACAGGTCCACCTTCTAATCATAGAATATATTTTACCAGAAGCCTTTCTATCATTATGTCTTGAGAGAGAGTTGTGTGTCTCATTAAAAAAAGAACTTCACTGTGTTCTGTCTTGGCAGTTTATAAATTGTTGTCTGAGTGGTATAGCAAGCAAACTGCAAGCCTAGAGCTATTCTAATATGAAACATGTAACTTCAGATTCTGTTTATTTCCCTTCCTTTATGGCTTCAAACTCTCATCTCCTTCCCCATATCAAAATAATTAATCCAGTCATTATCTTAATACTTTTCTTGCCACAAATCTTTCTTTTGTTCATAATGAATAGTTGAAATGATACCTTATCTTTATTTTTTCAAAAATTATTTCAGTATTGTGTTTGCCTTCATTGTGTAGAATTTTGTCAGTAAATCCATCTACCTTTTTTCCAGTTAGCAAAAAAGAAATTATCTCTGAATTCCTTTTCATGAACATTTCAGCTTTCATTTGGCTCTGTTATATTCATCATTCTATTGAGCAAGCAGCATTTTCCTGTTTTTCAGTCAGTGACTTGCTTTTTCTTCTATAAACAACATGATATAAGGCAGCTCATTTAGTATACTTTAATGTAGTTTATGAATTTTGGGAAAGGGATTTTACATCTAAATTAATTTTGGTTCTACTCTCTTTGTGTTCCTTGTCAGGAATACAAAGAATGCTCACAGATTTTCTCATCTTTGATTTTTTTAAAATGATATATCAAGACATCTAATTAAGAAAGCAGTTAGCAACTACAAGATTTTTCACATTTGGGGAAAAAAATTGGGGGGGGGAGTTCTGTGCATAAAAACTTTTTTTTAAAAAAAATAGAAAACAGGCAAATATCAGGCTTTTCCACTAAAAACAACAACATATTTTTGTGCAAAGCCAAGGGTTTGTGGAAACAAGTGTTTCACATTTTTTTTCAATGTGCAAAAAAATATATCATGATAATATTGTCCAGCAGCAAGAAAACATTTAATGTTACATGCTATTGCATATGAGCATGAAATCAGTGTTGATTTAAATCACTATTTCTGTATATCTGGATTACTATAATTTTTAATATTTCTGTTTAAATGTTTACCTTTTTCTCTTGAAATTTTCATTATTCTAATATTCTGTTCCCATTAATTTAAGTTTAATTTCTTCTGTCTTTTGGTGGTTGTTCATATGCATTCCTCCCTGGTATGCAGCTGTTTGTGTTGCATGCATACTTGTGTTGCATGCATACTTCTTGTATTTAGCAAATTAATTTCAGACAAGAAGTTTAACTGAACACTCCTTTTCCCTATGCAGTTACTTCCACTGCTCTATTTTGGTACCCAGGTCAAGGTGTACAGCTCCTAAATTGGTTTGAACCACATCAGATTGTTTGTCAGATTGCAAATCAGGTTCTGATCTGATTCATGTATCTGGGACACATATCTTGTAAATACTGGCCACCTAATAAATAAGCAGTTTCATAAAAATGAAGAACCTCTGCAAGGTACCTTGTCCAATGATAAAAAGCTAAAGGGAAGTCCGAAAATCAATAATTACACACTGTATAATAATAATAATAATAATAATAAGAAGAAGAAGAAGAAGAAGAAGAAGTTATATTTCTCGCCTCTCCCCCTGGATCGAGGCGGGATTCCAACAGATTAAAAACAGTACAAAATCATCATAAAAATGTACATACATTATTACATACAGTTAAAATCTAAGGACCACATAACTTTAATAATTATCCATACTATTATCACTTTTTACCTAATTAGCTACTGTCGTTCCTTGACCATTCAAACTGTCATATCAGGTCATGTGGATAGGCCTGTCAGAAGAGATCCATCTTTAGTGCTTTTTTAAAAGCATCTAGAGTAGTGATAAGACGGATCTCCGCCTGCAAGTCGTTCCAGAGTTTCACCAATCTTGTATTGGTGGCTTCCAGTAGATTTTTCCCTGATGTTCTGAAGGTGTGGGGCGGATTATGTAGGGAGAGGCGTTCCTTCAAGTAACTCAGGCCTAAGCCATATAGGGCTTTAAAGGTAATGACCAACACTTTGTATTGTGCCTGGAAGCTGATTGGTAGTCAGTGTAAGGATTTTAATATCGGGGTGGTATGATCTGTTCTTAATGCCCCGGTCAGCAATCTGGCAGCAGCATTTTGGACTAGTTGAAGCTTCCGGACTTGGTACAAAGGTAGCCCCATGTAAAGTGCATTGCAGAAATCCAGACGAGAGGTTACCAGTACATGTATCAATGTTTCAAGGTCCTCTCTGCCCAGGTAGGGATGCAGTTGGCGTATCACCCATAGGTGATGCCATGTGCTCTTGGCTGTTTCCTCCACCTGAGATGTCAGCTGGATCGACGAGTCCAGGAGCACGCCCAAACTGCATACTTTGTCCTTTAGGGGAAGTGTGACCCCATTCAGGACAGGTTGGAAGATCTCCATCCCTGGGCTGGGAGAGCCTATCACAAGTACCTCCATTTTCTCTGGATTCAACTTAAGTTTGTTTTCTCTCATCCAGCCCATTACTGACTCCAGGCAGGCATTTAGAGAAGAGATGCCATCCTTTCGTCACTGCAGCAGTCAGAGTGAAAATTGGGAAGTAAATAGTACTCACAAATCAATAGCAATAGCAAGCAAGTACATTTCAATACCACTTATCAGTGCTCTTAAGCAGGTCTAATCAGTTTACAATATGTAAGCAAATTGCCTCCAAACAAGCTGGATACTCATTTTAGTGATCTCAGAAGGATGCCAGGCTGAGTCAACTCTGGAGCCCCTGGCTGGTATCAAACTCACAACATTGTGACTGTGAGTGAGTGGCTGCAGTACTGGCATTTAACCACTGCGCCGCTAGGGTTCCCATTTATCTTTACTATTGGCAGCTCTGCATCCTAGTCAGTAAAAGGAATTGGTGAACCAGAATAGCAACCAATACCTACAGAGTGCATGTGTGTTTTTCCACCTTCTGATCAGCCCTTAGACACTGAAAGTCAAGACACTTTCTTCCTAAATTTTCCACAGCAGGAAAAAAAATGGAAGAGATAAAATCAAAATACAGATGTTTACTGGTCACCAGATAAACAAACTAGAGCAACAAAAAACAAATAGCACCTGTTCTGGTTCAAAATTTTGACAAGAAGAAACAGAAAATGATGATATGCATATATTAATTCCAGTTACTGTCTAGAACAAATTGTTTTAAAGACAAAGTAGGGTCTTCTGTCGCTACTTTATCATTCTCCTGTTACAAAACATTTTCTTGTATTATGTGTGAGAGTTTTCATTTGTAGGTGCAATTTTTTCCTCTTACCAATCCATCTTGCATTTTATTGTCCATCTTTTTATCGAAGCTTGATTGGTAATAATCCTGATGTTCATAGTTAAGCTGTGCCAATATGTTACATACAATGCTTTTAGATGTTGGAAGTTGATTAGCACCATTCATCAATGGCACAAACATGTGTGAGTTGTCATTTTTAAATATCAGAACAGCAACTAGAGAAAAATCAGGCTTCCTGCTTCCATATTTGCATGTGCAATGTAAAAACAGTAGTTGATACTAATTGTTATCAGACTATATCAAGCTTTGAATACATGTCTTGAGAAATTCTAATATTTACAGCTTACACATATTGTGCAATCATCATACCTAACAACTCTAAATTTCTTTCTGACATATAAATGTAGATTAGAAAGTCAATAGATACACTAGCACAGCATTTTTATCCACATAATTTGAATCATGTGAGGAGGGATAATGAGGCAATACTCGCTGATGTTCAAGTGCTTGTTGGCTCAACTTGATATTGTCTACACATTGGAGCAGAGGTTCTGAAGTAGTAAGCCTATTCATTTCGTAGAGTCCTTGTATATAAATTAGAATCCTGATCATATGGGATTCAATATTGCATGGGAAGCCTGCACACAAACAAGATGTAGTGGTGAGAGTAGAACAAGTTCCCTCCTTTAGACCTTCCTGCTTCAACAACTGGAGGTTTCAGGTATAGGTAATGATGATGAGATGCTCAGCAGAGGGCTACTTTCCAACACATCAAATGAACAATTCAGCATTGGAATAGAAAAGGGAGAGAGAAAGAGAGAAGAAAGCAAGGCTGAAAAATAAGATGATGTCTAGCAGTAATGAAAAGGTTGAGTTGATCCAAGTTAGTGAAACAACACTAAGAAAGCAAAATATAATTTTGTATAATTTTTCAAAGAGCTTATTATATGGTCAGGAATGTGTGACAGAGGACGGGAGAAAATCTTTCCCTACTTATCCATCCTCCTACTTATAAGAGGTCATTAAGAAGGTGCTAGGCTGATGCCTCCAGTTAGAATTTGAACTTTTACTGAAAACCTCTAGTTTGACCAGCTGCTGAGTACAAAGTAAAGTACCAGCATGAACCCTTCTTTGAGTCCCCCTCTAACAATGCACTTCAGATTTATTTTCCTAAGGCTCATAGAATACAAAACACAGGAGAACATACGAAGACAACCTTGAGGATCGGTAATAAGCTAGCTGTCTCTTGAACACCTTGAGGCCTGCTGTCCTCTTTTATTGGCAAATTTGGTGCTAAAGTGGTAGCAGTGGCAAAATCAGTGCCTTCTACAATGTGAACAAGCCATACCGTACTGTGAGCACCTTGGCTGTAATAGACTTTGCACCCCCAGAAATCCACAGCAAGCCTATTACATCTTTAAATCAAAAGGAATCACACACCTTGTTTACATCACAGAAAACATGGATTTTTGCCTATTCAGCCAATTGGTATTGTGTGGATGGTGTTTTGGGAGAAAACAAAGTGTGTGTGTGTGGTTCTGTTAGGGGTGCATCTTTCTGCCATTTCAATAGAACATTACAAAATAGTGTTAGAACACAAAGATTAACTGAGCAGCCATGGGGGTCAAGCACAAGTTGAGAACATACCATTGAAGCTTAGTGTTGCAGTACATAAAGAGATTTTATATAGGGAGGGACTCTTGACACAGTGAAAAAGAGGAATAAAATGGAAGACAACAAAATCAGGAAGAAACACGCAAATAAAAGCACAATAGCCATATAATTTAGTGATACATATTGATTCATTGACTAGCCAAAGTGTCTCTATTTATTATCTGTTTTGCACATATTCACTTAAAAACATACTTATTCAGGTGGTGGCACTGCCTACCTTTATACATACAATGAAGACTGATTGATTAATCCACTAAGTGGACCCCCAGATCGGTGAAATCAAGGTTATTTGGGTAACTTGCTCTCTCTGCAGTGTGCCTGAAAAGAAATTTGAAACACTGAATTTCCTTTCCTGAAACATCAAATCTGCAACCTTCTCTGTGTGTTTTATTTGCATTTTCCTTCCTTCACAGGGATTGATCTCATTTAGTGTTCTAATGTAGCCATTTATGTCTTTTCCTTCCAGTCTAGCTGCAGCAATGGTTCCTGTAGCAAAATGGACAGATGGTGCATTTTAATTCATTAGTAAGTAATTATTTGGATGAAATGTGTTACAAAATGACACTAACCATATGAAGACAAACACTTTTCATGATCCATCTGCAATATATTCATCCCCCCTCCTGTGCCAAATCATTCATGTACTTGGTAGACGGTTGTTTTGTATGATGATTTGCATTGATGTTTTTTGGAGGTATGAAGTTTGATTTGTAAGTTGTTTGCTCCTAAATGTTAATGCTTGCTGTTGTTTAGAAGAAGGGGGGGGGAGAGACAATGTGCAACACACTGCATTTAGCTTTTATGTATAAACTGTTATTTGATTTAAGATTTAATTGCTCCTTTGGAATGGGAATACAATTTTCAGGCTTGAGTGCAAATCCATCAGATTTTTAGACAGCATCTCATATTTCAGAGTATGAGAGCAAATATTTGCAACATCTTCACTGGAGTCTATGACCAGAAACACAGGGGCAAAAAAGAGCAGCTTCTGGTCAATTTGAGGGTGTGGTATGCAGACAGTGCACACCCCTGAATCCAACAGAAGGTGCTCTGTAGCCATGTAAGGTGGCCAGAAAAAGAGCAGCAAAAAGCTGCTCTTTGCCTGTGGTATATTCAGGGCTGCAGATACAGCCAGCTTCAGGACTGTGGTAACTGGTTGCTGTGATCCGTGGTTGATTGGGGCCAACTGGGGCTGGAGTGGCCAGAGACTGCTCCATGCCACTGGTCCACTTGAGTCCATAGGAACAAACTATTATTTATCACTATGAATTTTATCCAAACTCACAATGTAAGATTTCAGTAAAATACTGAAAGAATAATCTCTGCCCTGAAAGAATAATCTCTTCTAATTGTTTTCCTGACAAAAGCAAAGTATTCATTTAAATTGAGAAAACTCTTCCCCCTCCTTTCCCCCTTTTTTGTGTGGAGGGTAGGGTCTTATTTACTATTGGCTAATCTATTTCATGCCAAACTGTCACTGGTTGGTGGAGCTGAAGCCAGAAATGTGTAGGTCAGAGCCAACCTTCTCTCACTTTTGTGCCATCCTTTCCCCTCTTGCTCTCGGAATGTGGTGAAGTCTCCCTCTTTGGAGGTCTTCAAAAAGACACTGGATGGACAGGAGTGATTTGATTGTGTGTTCCTTCATGGCAGGGAGTTAAAATTGATGGTCCTTGTGGTCTTCCAACTCTATGATTCTCTCTCTCTCTCTCTTCAGTCTATTGCTTCATCTGCATCACAAACTTCCAAGTTGCAAGTTCTCTTTCCATTGCTCTGGCTTCCTGCTGCCTTCTCTCTCTTCCCAGGGGCTCTTATGTGCTACACATTTATAGTGCTTTGTTTCTACTTTAACTGTCATGCAACATCCTATGGAATGTTGAGATTTAAACTTAAGTAAGGATTAAAGTATTCAGCAAGAGAGCTCTTGTGCCTCATCATACTAGTATTCCAAAGGATGCAGCCATAGCAGTTAAAGTGGAATCAGACCACTATAAATGTACAGCATGAAAAGGCCCCAGATCGTTTCAGCTCCTGTTATACTAACTTTATTTTCTTTCTTCCCTTCAGTTTTTTTCCTCATGCTCTCTCCCCCAGAATCTGCTGGGGAAAGTATATATTCATTTTGCTGGAGTCAGTGTGGCTTAGATTTTTGTGGAGCTTTCGGACTCTGTGGCCATGTTCTAGAAGAGTTCCTTTCTGATGTTTCGCCAGCATCTGTGGCTGGCATCTTCAGAAAAAGCCTTCGACTCCACCCAGTGTGGCTTGCTTTCAGATGGGTTTTAAAATTAGACCTAAGGCTATAGGTTTCCCACCTCTAATTCAAATGAGCAACCAGCCCATTACTTCATTAAAAACAATGGAAATGAAATGTATGGACAAGTGAGAAACATCATGCAGTTCATGTTCTTCATTCATCCTGACTTGTTTTCCCTGAAATCAGCATCCAACATTCCAGAAATTTCTCTTTTGTATGAATCTTATTTAATTCTCATTCCTAAATCTCAAACATCTACCTCTGAGCTAGTTACAATGCAGAACATCTACCTCTGAACTAGTTACAATGCTAATATAACTGTAGCATGTTGGCATAACTGTTAGTGTACCTTTCCTCAGTTCTTATAGTCCAGGCCAGCAAGCCTGTGGACAAGAATGTATCTCAGGAATTATCATTATTGGAAAATTGTTCTTTTCCCTATCTTTCAAAAGAATGACATTTTTCAAAATGAAGGCAATATAGAAAATCTAATATTGAGTCCTAATGGAATAGGGTATTATCTCAATTACATTGTTGCAAATGAAATCCCAATCTGTTCTGCTATGTACAAATTAAAACATATTGAACATGGTTTTCATTTATCCCTGAAGAGCTTATGAACTGATGATATATGGAAAGCCTTATGCAGTGAAGGGTGTCTAGGAAATAATATTTTGGATTTTAAAACAATATTAGACAAGATAGTAAGATTTCTGAGTTGTAGATGGAAGGATTTACTTCTATGTATAATTAATCTGCTTAAAGTACAAATCAGTTTCATGGATAAGTTATAGATCTTATTAGTTTTGAATTCCCTGGAACAGAAGCATATTTTGGAAGATATGCCAACATAGACATAAGCTATATTCAGCAAATGCCAGCAATATTTCTAATTATACAGAGAAGGTGCCATTTCACTAGCAGAGAAAAGACATTATAGTATGTGGAGGGAGACAAGGAAGAGCCAAAGCCACAGCAAGATTCAAAAGCAAGCTGCAGGCTGTCTTCATTCATTCATTCATTCATCCATTCATTTTTGTATATTTAATTTTTTTTCATTTGAGAGCTGGTGTTGTAAAACATCCCATACACATTTTTCATTATTTTAATTTACCCTAAAGAAGCCATTTCAAAAACAGCCAAGGAAAAAGAGTACACATGTTAATGTCTGTATCTAATCCATGTTGTGTTTTGATTGTGTGTGTGTGTGTAGCCTATGAGATTGTTGATGAAAGTTATGTGCATGCCTTTCCATTATCTCTTATTGGTAGTTTAAAAAAAAATTGGAAATGATTATCCTGTGTATATTTGTAAAATTTGAAAAATGCATACATTTTCAACAATAAGCAAAAACTTGCTTTGACTAGTGGAAGTAATCCATGAATATGTTCAGTTTAAAATAGCAGCATAAATTTAATACGTTAAGGAAAGTGCACATAAAAACCCACCCAGATTTCTGTGTGGGGATTGGTGGGGAGGAGTCTTGCAACCAGACAGAGAACTTGGATAGGAGGGATACTGAGAAACCTAACAAAAAAGGGAAATAGATTGATTTGCACATTTCTATTATATAGTTGATCTGAAAGTTACTATTGAATTGTCCTGCTGTTAACACTGAGCAGTCATCTATATTTTTGTCAAAAATACCATATAACCAATTCATGCCCGAAAATATATATATCAAGGCCATAATTGTGAAGCATGAAACTTCAATCTCAATTATTCCTCACACAGAACAATAAAATTGGTTACAAGTGGAAAAATAAGCTACTATTCTTGTACAAACCACTATGTGTCACCAGGCCCTAGAGTCTATGGAATAACAGAAGTGATGACAAAGTATGGTTTTCCTTGGTTTATTCTCCTATAAACTGATGCTTCCATTTTCAGTCTCCACGCATACACCCTGTTCTCTTTTCATCATGTACCCAGTGATACAATCCCCATTTTTTCTGTCTTCTAAATCTAGTTCACTCTAATCAAATGATCTCTTCACTGGAGATGAACTTTGTTGATAATTCCAAATACTCACAGTGGCTAACACATTTAAGTTTAGGTCTATGACCTCATAAAGTTCACAGATATTAACATGCATGGGAGCTCATTTCATTTTAATCATGCCCTTCACATCTAAAAGTCTGAATCATCACAAATGTCATGGGTGCCAAGGCATACTTTAATAATTTGCATGTGTTCAGACTGCCAGATTCTTCTGCTTAAGTAAAGAGCTAAAATGAAGTGAATCGAGCTCTGCCATCTTTAGATGAGCATAGTAGGAATGATGAAATGACAGGCATACATCTTCTTTCAGATAAAAAGGATGATGGGAGGGGGAGAGAAAAAAGAAATGCAGCAACACCTTTAAGACTAACTGATTTTTACTTTAACATGTACTTTTGAGACTATAAATTAAATTATTTGGATGCAGTTGATCACCATTGTGATCACTAACTATACTGGTTCAGGATCATGTGAAAGCTTCTAGGTTAAAAACCAGCTGAAGTTCATATGAATCAAAATGGTCTTTTGAGTTGTTTTATTTCTATTATTGTCAAAATGTACACTGTTTGGGTTGAGCTTTTTGTCCGGAATCCTATTGGTAGGATTAGAGTTTCCCACTTAGAGTAGACCGTTTGCATAAATGGGACTTGCATAAAGGTTGGGTCACCATTCAACAATAGTTTCAATGGGTCTATTCCAGTTGAGATTGGCTCTAAGTGCTTCCTCTAAGTTATATATCCAAGACTGGCCATTAGACTCAAACATGTCTAAGTGCTCAAAAGATAGCTTTTTCTATTTCCTATAAAATTTTAGTTTTTAATTGCTGTCCAGTCTCCAAGATAATTCAAACACAAGGAAACTTCTAAACTTTGGGGGGAAAGGGACTAATCAAACCCTGAGTTGATCTATCTGTCATTCTGTATATACATGTGTACAAATAGTCCAGCTGCTGGAGGGAAAATATTTTGTGGCGGTAATGGATTGGATGAGGAAAAACCGATTGAAGCTTAATCCAGACAAAACGGAGGTGCTCACAGTCACAGGCCCGAAACCAGGTTTGGGAATACAACTTCCAGTCCTCGATGGAGTCACACTCTCCTCGAAGGACTCTGTTCGCAGTCTGGGGGTACTCCTTGATCCGTCGCTTCACATGACAAGTCAGGTGAATGCGACGGTCAGGAGCGCTTGTTACCAGCTTCGGCTGATACGCCAGCTGCGCCCTTTCCTGGAGAGGAGGGATCTGGAAACTGTGATACACGCGCTGGTAACCTCACGTTTGGACTACTGCAATGCACTCTACATGGGGCTACCCTTGTGCCTAACCCGGAAACTACAAATGGTCCAAAATATGGCAGCCAGGCTTCTGGCTGGAACATCCAGGAGAGAGCATATCACTCCTGTGCTAAAAGCCCTCCACTGGCTGCCGATCAGTTTCCGGGCACAGTACAAGGTGTTGGTTTTAACCTTTAAAGCCCGTCATGGCTTGGGCCCATCTTATCTAAGGGACCGCCTCCTCCCATATGAACCCCCCCGCACACTCCGGTCCTCTGGGAGGAACCTGCTTCAACCCATGAAGACCAAGCTGGTACAGACCTCCCAGAGGGCTTTTTCGGCTGTCGCCCCCAAGTTGTGGAATGACCTGCCGGACAAGATGCGTCTCATTACATCTTTAGAAGGCTTTAAAAGAGCCCTAAAGACGCATCTCTTCCGGCAAGCCTTTCCAGAGAATGTGAATATCCCCAGCTCCATACCTAGGTTTTAAGGGCTTTTTAAATCTTTTCCTGCATTTTTCTCCATACAACCTAAGCTGGGTCCACTCCCTACTATTGTGTATTGCTGTTTTAATCTATTATGTTTTTTAACTCCATTGTGATTTAATTCTTTTTTAAGGGAGGGTGGTAAGGGTAAGGAAGGGGTATTTTAACTTGATATTGTTTTAACCTCTGCTGTACTCCGCCCCGATTGCTTGTTCAGAGGGGCGGAATAGAAATAAATATTATTATTATTATTATTATTATTTTCACTTATTAAACCTGAAAGCTTTACCACCTATCTTAGACCATATCAAAGATCAACTGGGAACTATACAAGTGTATGATGTCACTGGGTCAAAGATGGACCATCAGCTTCTGATAATGCATTGTCCAAAAACTATAAAACTGGCCAAGTTTAAATTTTTAAAATTCTAAAATTGGGGGTTTGTCAGACTTGCTGTGTTGAGCCATCCAAATTCTTGTGTATGCAAGGGGCACTACTATGCAAGAGTGGCCTGCCTTGACAAGCACACAGTGGAAGTGTGGAGGAACATTGCCAATATGGTGGAGCACTGTGCATATGGAACATTGAAGAAAGCCCTCGGCTAAAGTTTGTGGAAGCATTTTAGAGGAGAAAATGTTTTTACAGAAACTTGGCGGGTTTCCAGAGACATATAACTTTGTTCATGTGCTTCTTCTAGCATAATTGATTCTTTGCACGGGACTATATATCTATGAAGTCCAGGGCTCCCTTGGGAAATAATGTAAAATAGATTAAGAGATTCAGCATGTGAAAATTGGTTTCCACTGACTATATTATTAATCTTTTTTTGAAAATAAGTTTTTCATTAAGACCTCTCATTGAATGCCCTGACAGAAGCTTCCTGATCAATAAAAGAATTCAACCCCCCTCCCCCCAAAAATGGGGTATTTGAAAACTGACAATTTGCTCTAGGTCAGTACAGAGATTTTAAAATTAGTTTATTCTGCTATGAAAACTTATTGGGCAATGTTTTTTCATGAACTCCAAGCCACATAATGGAATATAAATTGCTTTCAAGTGCTTCCTACATTTCATAGTTGTTAAATGCAGAATATATTCAATTTTCTGTAAATGTAATGCCTACCAAATGCACTCTGGTGATGTCTCTTCAAGAATAACAGTTTATATACAATAGACTTATTAATCCAATAAATATTAAATATATTGAACAGATGCCACTTGATTGATTAATATCCAATCAGAAGGACCATGTTAGGAATGCCTCAATTTATTCATGATTAAGAGGTATATCATTGTAAAATGGATGCTTTCAGAGACATGTAGAAGTTCACAATCAAAACACCCCCAACAGATGGCCATCCAGTCTCTTTTTAAAGACCTTCAAAGAAGGAGATTCTGCCATTCTTTGAAGGAGTTTGTTCCACTGTCGAACAGCTTTTACTGTCAGGAAGTTCCTCCTAATATTTAGGTGGAATTTCTTTTTCTGTAGCTTGCATCCATTGTTCCAACATCCCTTCAGATATTTAAACAAGACCATGATATCATCTCTTAACCTTTTCTTCTCCAGTCTAAACATACCCTGCTCCCTAGGTCCCTACGTCACTCCTCACAGAGCATGGCTTCCAGCCCTTTCATAATTTCAGAAGACCAAAGGTTTAGGAGTTAGGGCACATCTCCATTGTAGAAATAATGCAGTTTAAGTTCTTTAGCTCCTTCCTATGGAATACTGGGATTAGTAGTTTTTTTTACAAGGCCTTTTGCCTTCTCTGCCCAAAAGTGCAGATACCTCTCCAGCTTGCCAACATCCTTTTTTAATTGTGATGCCCAGAACTGCCTACAGTATTCTGCCCAAACCATAATAGAGTGCTTCTATTACTTCCCTTTATCTAGACACTATACCTCTATTGATGCAGCCTAGAGTCACATTTGCTTTTTTAGCTGCTGCAATTTTTAGCTGTTGACTCATGTTCAATTTGTGGTTTATTAGGATTCCTAGATCCCTTTCACATGTACTGTTGTCAAGCCAGGTGTCTCCCATTTCTGTTTCATTTTTTCTGCCTAAGTGTAGTACTTTCTATTTCTCTCTGGTGAAATTTTCTCCCCTTTGCAAGAAAGTCTTTGAAAGCTGTACAGTTTTAGAAGACCAACTGCAGCTTGTGACTTATTCTGCACAAAATCCACACACAGGTTTTTGCACAGAAAAAGCATTTTTGCACAGAAAACAACATTCTCTGTGGAGAAAATATTTATAAAGAGATTTATTTTCTGCATAAAAAATGTGGTTTCCTGCACAGAAAACAGTGCTTCTGCATTTGTATTATTTTTTAATCCATCTTCATATTTTGTGCAAAATAAGTCCCAAAGATTCCCATCAGTCAAGGATTCTAATTGCCAATGTTTCCTGACATTCATAAAACATTTTTTCAACATTTCTGAATATTTTTTGAATATTCTTTGCATCCCTACATTAGACCTGCGTACTGTAAGTAAGTAAAGTGGTTACTTTGAAAAAAGAGATAATGAAGAACTCTTAATCCTTTCTGATATAATCATAACTGTTCACACCAAGAAAATTTGGTGGAAGGCCCTGGATGATACACTGAGTGGTAGCTAAAATCCAAGGGTAGTATGATAGCTTTGCAGAAAACATCTTGTTTTGTGGTAATAAACAGAACTATAGATTCTGTGGAGCTGGCTGCAAAAACTGAGAATTGCTAGATACAAGGAAGTACTTATAACAAATGATCACTTTACATGTAACATATTAAAAATGTAGACATTTTGTGCTTCTTCACATCTGAAAAGGCTGTAACAAACTACAGTACTATTTGAGTGCAGCTCCTGTTGTAGTCTGGCTTCCCAGCATGCGTATTTACCACTGGCACAAATGTTGCAGCTATTTGATCTGCAATAGTATTTATGTTGTATACTACCACTTTATTTTCTAGATCTTTTCCCCCCATCGTTTGTTTGCAACATGAGTCTGTCCAAACATCAAAGATTTTGTTCCAGATTATTACTCTCCTTTGAGCTGAGATTTGTAACAGTAGAACAGGATGCCATGGCACATTCCAGATAAACCCAGCATAGAATCTAACTGCTGTCACTTTAAAAGGTTGTATAGCAATTTTAAAACTAAGGTTTGAAAAGCCTTGACAAGGTGCGATGATGATCCATTTTGGAATGACTCATTTCTTAGACTTGATACTTTAAATGTTCAATGTTCCTAAAATAACGATAGAATGGAAGCTGACATATGAACACTGTGATCTTTGAGAATCAAATCCATTAAAATGTTAGATGAAAATATACATATAAGGACAATTAAAAACTGGCACAGTTGAGTGTTTATTGTAAATAAAGACACAGCTTCAAACTGGTTAAAGTGGTTTGAAACAATTTTTAAAAATATTATTTCAATTATTGAAATATTAGCAACACAGGGAGAGTCAATGGAACATCCTTATCTCTAGTCTAGGGATATTGTGGCTATAGGGAAAGACATGCTGGATATAGAATTTTATTGTAAATCAGAAAGCACATAATAAAATGAACTAGGAACAAGATAAGAAACATAATGCATGTCTATGACTGCATCCACACTGCAGAAATAACCCAGGTTAACACCACTTAACTGTCATGGTTCAATAATATGGAATTCTGGGAACTGTAGTTTGGTGGAGCAAAAGAGCTCTCTGACAGAGAAGGCTAAATGCCACAGAAAACTACAATTTCCAGAGTTCCATGACATTTTAAAGTGGTGTCAACCTGGATTATTTCTGCACTACCAATGCATCCTATATAGCTGTGATGGCAAACCTTTTAGAAACAAAGTGCCCCAACTCAGTGGTGTTCCTGCATTGGGTGGCACCTGGTGCTGGCGGGGGGGGGGGTGTCTTCCAGGGGCAGGATTTCCAGGGGGGTGGCCTTACAGGGGTGGGACTTCTGGTGGGCAGGACATCCAGAGAACAAACCCAAGACAGACTCTCTCAGCTTCAGGCTAGAAATAGCAAACCCACCGCTGAAAAAAACCTGCCAAGAAAACCCCATAATAGTTTCACCTTAGGGTTGCTAGGAATGATTTTGACACACAGAGAGAGAGAAAGACTCTTGGGCTAGCAATAGCAAATCCCCCCGATGAAACAATGCACTGCCACTACTGCTGCCGCCTCCTCCTCCTCCTCCTCTTCCTCCCTCCCTCCCTCCTTCCTCTCACCAGTGGTGGGTAGGTTGCTAGAGGCATGGGGCCTGTGCCTCCACTTCCTTTTCATCTTCATCTTACTCCAGCCTCCTCTTCCTCTATCCCTCCTAGATCTCACTGATGGCAGGCAGTATGGGATTGCCACCACTGCCACTGTTTCCTTTTCCACCTTCTCCTCCTCCTCCTCCTCCTCCTCCTCCTCTTCCTCCATCTGAGTTCTCACTAGCAGCAGACAGGTGGCTGGAGGCATGGGGCCACTGCTGCCACTTCCTCCTCCTCCTCCTCCTCTTCTTCTTCTTCTTCTTCTTCTTCTTCTTCTTCTTCTTCTTCTTCTTCCTCCTCCTCCTCCTCCTCCTCCTCCTCCTCCTCCTCCTCCCTCCTTCCCAGCTCTTATCGGTGGGCAGGCTAGTGGCACAGGACCACTGGTGCTGCCATCGCTTTCTTCTCCTTCTCCTCTTCTGCCTTCCTCATCTCCCTCCTTCCTCCCACTGGCAGTGAGAGGCTCAAGTCCTCACAGAGAGGGCTCCACATGCCAGCTCTGGCACACATGCTATGAGTTCACCATGGCTGCTATATCGTGTTCAAATGAAAAAAATAGGGCAGCTACTTGTCATTCAGGGTATTCCATTCTTACCTGCACCAAACTGGCAATGCCTCCCTTGTAAATGAAACAGGGATGCAGTTCTTTGCTAATTTTGTTCTTGAAGGAAGCAATAAACAATTCTAGCAATTTTTCTTTCTGTGTTGTCAGAAAGTGTTTGGAAATGATACAGTTTCAAAAATTATTCACGTATCTAGACTTAGTCTCTGCAAATTCTCCTGTTGCATTTTTGTGCAAATAACAACTTTCTGCACAGCAAATGGCAATTTCTGCTCAGATTTTTTTCCCTGAATAGCAAATGCTGTAGTTGGAGACTTATTAGGATTTTTTTCCTACCAAAAAAAAAACAAAACATTTTCTGTGCAAGGAGCAGCATTTTCTACATATAAGAAAAACAATTCTTCACAGAAATACTACTTAAATGTATCTTTTGCAAAAAAATAAAACCTGTCTTCAGCCAAAAAAAGTGACAAATTTTGTGCAGAATTAGTTCCAACTTATGAAAATTGTCATCAATCCAGGATTCATTTTGTCAGGGCTTCCCAATACTCAAGAAAAAACATTTTTTCCAATATTTTTTAGCATTTTATCTATCCCTAAACCAAAGAGTTAAAATCAGCATTCTGGCTTGATCTGTGCTTCCAAGATTGAACATCAACATCACTTGTGGCATCCAGAGATTAGAAGGTTTTCTTTCATTATTTCCTACTAGACTGGTGGTAGTGATTTGGAGGTCTAGTATCAGCTGTTTAATGGGACAAAACTAGGCATTTTTATATAAAAAAAGTATTTGGCAATTTATTATCTCTCTGATGTGTCATCCTTGGGGAGAGATGTGCTTCAATATTACAAATATATTGTTTTTATTGTGCTTGTTTTTAACTTTTGTATTTTTTTTCAATGTTAAGACAATGATGAGTTTTTTAAAAAACAAAACAAGTGGAAAGGGCCTGCTAAATTTAAATGATGAATATGATTATCATAATAATATAAGGTTTTCCCACCTTTCTCTCTCCCACTTCTTTCAATGCTGAAATATCACCGTCCCAATTAACAAGGTCCCCAGTATATGCATTTCTCCCAGGCACTTGAATTCTTAATAAATGAAAGAGGAACAGGGACCTTCCCAAGAGACTTTCCTATTGCCTACAGCATAAAATTTGAAGGCATGATTGATCAGAATAGTTCTGAGTTATTTTCTCAATACTGAGGAAATAGCTTGCAAAAGTGGAGTTCCCTTCAACTCACACTGTCCACCAGCCACTAGTACATTTTCCTATGAAAATCACTTCCTGGTGTTGCATCAATATATGCAAATACATGAGATGGGTTTTCCATTAATATTTTTTTGTCTCTAATACGGAACGCTTTAGAAATTTACCTATAGCATTATAAATATTGAGTTTCTATTATGCTGTATCCTGAGTAAATTGTATGCAGAAAATTTGCTTGATAAGCAAAAGACTAAATTATAAATGGTGCGCTATTTAATCCATCCCATTATGTTCACTAGAGCTTGTTTATTAGTCTGTGTGTTTTGGGTTACAGCCTTCACATACAGCAAAACAATCATTGATGCTTCCTTCCAGAGTATCCTTGGTCCTGCCACTCCATTCAAATTTTCACTACCTTGAAAATGCCTAAAGAATTGTTGCCTGTTATTTATCAAGGTTATGGAACTGATCTATCATAGCCAGTACAACCAAACCAGGGTGAAATCATGCATTACATTATGTAAATTTGATTTGGGGTATCCAAAAGTTTTAATGATCACCTTTAAAAAAAATTGACAGAAAGTTTGTTTTGATTTGTAGTTGTTAACATATCTCTCTGTAGTCACTATCTAGATTTATACATTTTCCCCAGCATATCTTGAACCTCCAAATACCTGATATTGTAGAAGTCTTCAGATTGGGCCTTGCAAGGGGGTATCATAAAATAATAATTAGCACCCAGAAGTTATTATGGCATATTGATGAAATTTTGTCAGTGTCATCATTGGTCCCTAAGTGCACGTAGCTGAGAAAATCAGCTAATTGCGTCCTTTATTTTTGTGACTGGATCTGCCAGAAGTGACTAAAGTCTAAAATCCTTGTCAGGCGCAATCTCATAGAATCATAGGGGCTAAACAGACAGGCTAAAAGCGGTGCTTTCAGGCTGGCTTGAAGGTGTGACATTTAGATGACACATGCCTTGAAGCCAACAGAAAAGTGTCACTTTGCAGAGAAAAGCCATTTCAAAAAGAAACAGCTTTTTTCCACTTCTTCCTGGCTTGAAGCCATGTCATGTGCTCATGACATGAGCACTCCAGCTGCCTTGGGAGCTAGTGGTGCAGTTGGTGGGGTTTCAATGTGGCTTCAGAAAAGGCAGCTTCAAGCCACCTTTTCCTGCACATCTGTTTCGCCCCATAGAATTATAGAATCATAGAGTTGGAAGAGACCACAAGGGCCATCCAGTTCAACCCCCTGCCATGCAGGAACTCCCAATGTGCAGACTTCTAAAATATCAAGTATTTGGAGGGTCAAGATACACTGGGAAAATGTATAAATTTAGATAGTGACTACACAGAGATAAGTTAACAACTACAAATCAATTTTTTTTAAAGGTGATCATTAAAACATTTGGATACCCCCTCATAGGAGCTGCTAAAAATGAGCAGAAACACGTTGTTCCTCTCTACTGAGGTGGGATGTGGTCAAGTGGTTAAGATGCTGACTCTGTTGATTGCAAGATTAGTAAGTTAGCAGTTTGAGGCCTGAGTGCTGCATGATGGGGTGAGCTCCCACCACTAGTCCCAGCTTCTGACAAGCTAGCAGTTTGAAAGCATGCAAATGCAAGTAGATAAATAGGTATGACTCTGGTGGGAAGGTAAACAGTGTTCTGTGCAGTCATGCTGGCCACATGATCACATAATAGTCTCTGACAATGCTGGCTCTTCAGCTTAGTAATGAAGATGAGCACTGCCCCTTATGGTCGGACACGACTTGACAACCTTGTCAAATGGGGGATACCATTATCTTTATCTTTTTCTGAGCTGTGGCAGACAGCAGAATTTTTTTTTTTAATTTAACTCTGCCAAAGCTTCAGCATGAGTCATGGAAAATGGGTATTCATTAAAGGTCAGCAAAGGGAAGATAATGATAACTTTTTTTAAAAAAATGTCTGAGTCATTGACCTTAAACCAGTTTGTAGTCCCAACTAGAGTAGAGTCTGAATCAATAGGACCTTGGTAAGACAATACTTATGCAAGTTTTATTGATTCAGTGGGTCTTCTAGTTGGAACTAACAGATTTTGGCTACAGTTCTTGAGGTGCAAATGAGAGACCAACACATCCTGGAGGCTATACTATATCAATCTCCAATCCAGAAAAAAACAACAAATAACTGTGATCGGAGATCATCCTTAATCTGAAGGTTGTATCAGAAGACTTGCATCCTGGAATGTGGATGCCTTCAATGCCTGTAGAGGTTCAAACAAACAGCAGAAATTAAATTACTTCTGTTATGTACAAAAGATTTCAGTCTGGTCATCAGGCAGCATTTTTATTCTCTTTGCCTCTTTTTCTCTGATTAAATCAAAAAAGTTATTTCAGGGGCCTTTTCTCAGTATGCACTTATTCCACTTTAACTGCCATGGTTGTATCCTATGGAGTCCTGGAAAGCTTAGGGAGAGGTAGTTAGAGTTCCACAAGATCCCACTGGATGCAAACATGGTAGTAAAACTGGACTCACATTACTATAACTGTATACTACATTACTATAACTGTGTAGTATGAAAAGTCTTCAGCTCTTCTGGTCATTCTACCATATGGTTTTAAATGGAATGGAATGAGTTTATTTTATTCCAATATTCCAGGAAGTAGAAGGGCATAGGTCTAGTGACCCTCTGAAAAGGTTGGATTTTGGCTTAGGTCATCAGCATGTTTTTTTTAATGGCCAGAGGGATGCAACCCTCCTTCACTTCTTTTTGTAACATAAGGCCAGCAGGGTTAGAAATATATTAGAGACTGACATCAGAGTTCTCTGTGATAATGGTTAGGATTCCACTGCTCATAAGATCAACAACAGTTCTCCCCACACAAAACCCATTCATGTGTGTGTGCTGCCCCCACACTCCCAGTGTATGTCTGAAAAGTGGGTCCTTCTGTTCACTGGGGTTTGGTTACAGGATCCCCAGTAGATACCAAAATCTGTGGATGCTCAAGTCCCATTAAATACAATGGCACAGTAAAAAAAAAAAGTATTCCTTATATGAAATATCAAAAATAAAGTTTGCTTTTTCGAATTAATATATTGTAAAGATATTTTCAAACCGTGAATGCTTGAATCTGTGGATAAAAAATCCATGGATATGGAGGGTTGACTGTAATATGAAACAAAGAACAATTTACTAGGAATTCACAAGTAATCACAGTCCACAGTTCAGTCTGTCTTGTTTCCAGTTTGATACCAGCAATGCCTAGAAAGATATGTACTAATCATGAAGCTTTATGTGTGTATCGGAGAGGGGTGGAAATTGTGGCATATGCTGAGAATGATTTCATAAACCTTCACATAAAACTTAATACAATCCTTATAAAGGAATTGTTGTTTTGCTGTTGTTGTTTAAGATCTTTCCTTTGTCTGGAGTTCTCAGTTGATGAAGGTGATAGTACATAACCCTAAGGACATGATGTGCAGACTTTTAAGAGCAAAAGCAGAAATATAAATTTGGCAAGCATGAAGAAAGTCAATCATATCAGCTGAAACATGCAGTAGGTTGATACTTTTTTAGGAAGAAGAAAATGCTAAGCACTATCAAATTCACAAGGAATTAAATGGCCCTTTGGTGTTTTTCTAAAGGAAGGATGGCATTTGATGATGGTGGACACAAAGTCAATGCCAGCTTTTTATGATGCCATGGTTTTGGTGTGTTTTTAATTATTTTGATATTTAAATAATGTTAAATACTGTTTTGCAGCCCAGTTCTAACCATATCTGCATCAAATTAACCTTCATTATGTTCAGTAGGATTGTTTAAATGTAATTATGCTTAAAATTGCAATCATAAGTGTTTCTTTCAGCTGGTGATTAAGCAAGGCTAAGCAAAAGTACTGTGAAATTGTTCAACTCCATCAAAAAGACTCTTATCTTTTACTTATTTTTTATTAGTGTCTCTGAAAATATTGGCTTCCTCATTTATATTGTCATTTCTTCTTCTGTTTCTCTGTTTTAGTTGGCTTTGTTTGACATCATTGCATACCCAGTCACAATTCACTACACAGAATTGTGATAACATTCAATTTACCATATGGACCTTGATTACCTTGGATCACACATGAAACTGAATTATCCAAGTGCAACCACTCTTTCTGTAGTTGAGTTTGATTTCCTTCAGTGAAGTCAGGTCTGTTCATAAGTTATGTTGTTTTGCACACTAAGAGGTAAATCACACAGGCAACATAAAGTGGTTTCAAACTACTTTGAAGGTGGGGCATTGAGATGTTGCACACCTCCAAAGCAGGTGGAAACCCAATTTAAGCTGCACTCTCAGGCTAAAAGCAAGAGCAAAAAGAACCCAGGATATTCCAATTTAGCCTGGAATATGCACACCTTCAACCCTGTATATAAATGGCCCAACATCAGAATGGTTTTGGAGAAGCAATGCATCCTAACCCTAAACCTGCATATAAATGACAGGGTGCAGGTGCACAATAAAAAAGGATTGATCCTGTGTACCTAAGTGGTCAAGGGGCCAATGCAAAAAAGATAGATGTAATTATAACATACACAAACCAGACAGTCCACGAGGGGGGCTTCCTGGGGTGAAGGGGGATGAAGGCAGGTGAGAGGGGCATATGAGGGGGCATGATTGTGCTTTGTCAGTGTTTTACTGGGTACATCGATGCTCTGATGTCTTATACTAATGAAGGACCACAGGTGTGACTGTGTGGCCATTCAAAGGGGCAGCCAGCCAATGGGATGGTATCTTTTGCAGCAGGCAGTCTACACCAATGTTTGTGTGATGGTGCACATGGATGTTGGGGAGGTTAAGAAAAAATTACCCATGTGGTCAGGTCATGAACATTCAAGCCACCGTGGGAGCCTCCAATGTAGACAGTGGGGTTTCAACCCACTTCAGGAAAATACAGGTTCAAACTGCTTTTTCCTGCCCATCTGTTCTGCCTCTTAGTCTGGAATCCTGTTGGTGACATAACACTAGCATGACCCTCCTGTATGTATGCCATTATATGGATAATGCAACAATACCTATATTGCAAATGATCTTTTGCCTCCAGAACAAAGTAGTGGTCAAGAGTGGGTGGAAAGCACAACCAGTGGTTCCACAGCCAGAAGAAAAGATAAGGCTTTCCCCTCACAGATTTCCAATGAGTGAGTCTAAAGGTTATCTAGGACAATGACACCTCTCTTCCCCAAGTTCTGGACCCAGAAGTAGGCATTTCCCAGGTGTCCCTTGGGTACTTGTGACCATAGGGTGGGATGCACTCTGTCATTGAAAAAGTCAATGCATTAGTGGAAGGGGATGGAAGGATCTCAGTCTAAACATTGTTTTCTGCTGCTCCAGAGAACAGGACCTGGAATAAGGGATGCAAGCTCCAGGAAAAGAGATTCCACCTCAACATTAGGAAGAACTTCCTGACAGTAAGGGCTGTTGGACAGTGGGACACACTCCCTCGTAGTGTGGTGGATTCTCCTTCCTTAGAGGTCTTTAAGTAGAGGCTGGATGGCCATCTGTCGGGGGTGCTTTGATTGGGAGTTCCTGCATGGCAGTGAATTGGACTGGATGGCCCTTGTGGTCTCTTCCAATTCTATGATTCCATGATTCTATATGAGGATAGGGAGTGTACTAAGCCAAACTATTCATCATGTGTTTTTTTGGGTTAATAACTTTATGAAGAGACTATTATATTCATTGAGGTTTTTCATGGAACCAAGAAATCAATTTGCTGGCATTTCAAATCTTATGGACAGCCTCCATGCATGGAAAAGGGCTTTCACTACACAAAGTCATTCTCTAAGAGAAAAGTGGCAAGAATGTGGAAAGAGGGCCATGTATAATCATTCATTCATTCGTTCGTTTTTTGTTCATTCAATAATTTATTTATAAAGCCAGCTCATAGATAAAAGAATTGAATGCCCAATTAATATAGCTAATCTGTGACATCATCTTTTTTTGTTCCATTATCCTAATTGACTAAGGCCTGAAACACACAGACAAAATGATGCAGCTTCTGGTTGTGTTGGGGGCATGTTGTTTACATGACAAATGGCCCGAACATGGCCTGAAGCTGTGCAGAGGCTAAATCATTTACAAAGAACCGGGCCAAGAATGAGTGGTTCAGGATCACAGCAGCAGCCTAGATTGGGACCTGACACGTACTGTTGTCCTGGCACAAACAGCACCAGTGTAGTCTCCTGAAATTCTACTTGGCCCATCTGTTTCCAGCCTAGGATCGTTTATATGACTGATACAAAAATTAGAAGGTGGCAGTAAGTAAAATAAAGGAAAAGGAGCAACAGGACACAGAGAAATTATGCAAGTGAAATTTTGTTCAAGTAAGGGTTTTCTCCCTATCTTGAAAACATTTCTACACTCTTCCAATACACACACACACACACACACACACACACACTTTGCAAATCCTATATGACCTCTTACATTACATACTGTAACTTTACATACACATACATAGCAAAGGTGCTAACAAAAATCTTTACTGAATTGCAAAAATGTGTAATGGGACACTATAAAAAGTTCCCAGTGTGCATTGGTGACCAGTGCATTGAGACGAATGCAATGTGTGTCAGGACTGAATGTTGTGCATATAGGTCTCGCTGTGCACCAGTTCCATTGTGCCAGTTCCATCCTGGCTCTGCTACATTGTAATGTAACTGCAGTCATCTACTGAATGTTACACAACTGCACAATTCTAATTCCTGTCCATATAGGTCTATTTGTAAAGATGTACATTCCCAACAGGATTCCAACCAGTCTTTAAACCTGAAAAATGAAACAGAAGAATGTTTAATCCAGCTTCACTGCAAGCTGTTAAGCAGGTCTTTTGGTATAAAGGCAAACTATAAATTGAAAAACACTTAAATGAAAGAAATACAAAATGTTCATGACAGTTAGCTGTTCATGAAGAAGTCTGAAGAGATTCTTTCAAAGTGTTTGGGAAAAAAGACACCATTGTTTCTGAGCATAATTATGTCAACAAAGCAAATATTTCCAAGAAACAACCTGGGGAGGCACATCTGTGAATTCCAATATGTTCAAAGTTGCATCATATGTTATCCAAGCCAATAGAGCCTGACAGTTCTGCCCTAGGGCACCATTTATACTTCTAAATCCTCCACATTTTGATATCATACAGGACAATATAGACAGAGCTATTCTAATGGCTGTAAAAATGTGGCAAAAGGGGGTTGTTAGCAGACCAGATCAGAGGAAGCAATGGTTCAGGCTGCTGACATGACAGCATTGAATTGTATTCAGATATTGCATCCAGGAGAAAGGTCTTCCTCCTATGTGATTGATGAGGATGAGGTCAGCTGCTATCTGCAATTCCCTTTGCCAAACAGAATAAACCATAGTAGTTAATGATATATCTTTAGAGTGACACAAAGGTGGCAAATAGTGCACATTACTGTCACATGATAGTCATGTTTTCCATCTCTAATGCTTTACAGGCAAAGCCTTTAAAAAAAAATGAGACTGCTAAACCAAAAACAGAATGACACATTGTTAATGTATATGTTGTACTACTAGTCTGAATTGTACTACTAGTCTGACCTTGATAAACATGAAAACTGGGCTCAATTAATCAAATGAAATTCAAGAGAGAGAGATGCAACATTCTACATTTAGTCCACCACCACCCCTCCAAAAAACCAAATGCACAAGTATGGTATGGAGGATTCATGCCTCAGGAGTACTATATGTGATAAAGATCTTGGGATTATTTTTTTTATCATAAATTGAACATGAGCCAGCAGTGTGATGTTGCAGCAAGTGTGCAGCTGCTATGTTAATCTGCATCAATAGAACCATCATTTCCAAGTCAAGAAAAATCATAGTCCTAATATATTCTGTGCTGATCAGGCTATATCTGGTTTTGGGTGCCTCATTTTAAGAAGGATATAAACAAGATGGAACAAGTTCAGAGAAGGACAACAACAATGAAAAGAGGCATGGAAAGCAAAGCATATGAGAAGAGGTTGAAGGAGCTGGGCATGCTCAGCTTGGTGAAGAGAAAACTGGGAGGTGACATGACTGCACTCTTTATATACTTCAAAAGCTGCCACAAAGGTGGGGATATAGGCTTGTTCTCTGCTGCCTCTGAGGGTAGAACTAAGTCTAATGGTTTAAGTTACAAGGCGTAGATTTTGATTGAACATGAGAAGAAACATCTTGACAGCGAGCACAGTTCGGAAATAAAATTAATTGTCTAGAGGGGTGTAATGTTTCCTTCTGTAGGATGAAGCTTGACAGCTACCTTCTGGGAATACTCCAATTGGACATCCTGGTTTGTGCAAGGAACCCTGGTGGTAATTAAATGCTGGTACTGCAGCCACAATGTTGAGAGCTTGATCCCACAGGGCTCTGGATTGACTCAGACTCATTTTAGGTCAGTAAAATGAGTACCCAGCTTGTTGGGGGCAATTGAAAACACATTGTAAACCACATAGAGAGTGCTTAGTCCACTATGAAGTGGAATAGAAATGTAAAGTGCTATTGCTGTTATCCTGGATCAAGCAAGGGCTGCATCCAATAGCCTGTGGCACACCTTCCAATTCTCTGATTCTGTGATTCTACCAATATCATAATGTCTTTATACAAACCACATTTGGAATAGTTCCATCTTTATAGTTCTGGGGCCCTTTCACGCTACACTACTATAGTACTATGATTCCACTTTAAGTGCCATGTCTGCATCCTATGGAATCTTGGGCTTTGTGGCTTGGTAAATCATTAAAGCTCTCTGGCTGGGAATTCTAAACAACCCTCTTTAAACAGCAAGTTCTAGGGTTTCATAGGATGTTGACATTGCAGATAAGACAGTAAGAGCTCTTTGACAATGAAGAACACTCCATCAGAGTGTGGTGGAGTCTCATTCTTTGGAAATTTTTAAAAAGAGGCTGGATGGGCATCTGTTGGGGTTGTTTTGATTGTGAGTTCCTGCATGGCAAGGGGTTGGATTGGATGGCCCCTGATTCAAACTCTATGATTTTATGATTCTATGATAAAGTGGAGTATTGTGTCATAATACAGTATGAAAAGGTCCCTAGTTGACAAACTTTAAAAATGAGAGAATAGCATGAGAACAGCAACCAAATGGTGAAGGAGTTGGAGTGACACCACTTTGAGGGAAGATTACAATGTCTGTGGCTTTAAAAAGAGGGGGTGAAAAAGAGAGGAACATGATAAAGCTATATACAATTATGTATGATGTGGAGAAAATGGAGAGAGAGAAGACTTTGTTTCTCATAATTCCAGAGCCCTCCAATGAAACTGAAATGTGGGTAATTACAAACAGATAAAAGGAAGACCTTCTTCCTACAGGATAGAGTTAGAATGTTCTACTAACTGCCACAATGACAAAAAGTGATGGGTACCAACATGGAAAACGATTAGACACAACATTCATGGTGAATAAGGCTATCAGTGGCTATTTAGGTAATCATCATTGTCTCTTACTATGATGGCTATATGACAGTTTCAGAAGTAATGTTTTTCTAAACCCTAGGTGCTGAAGAATATGAGTGGAGGTATGCTGTTTTTAATTCTGCTTATATCCTGCTTTGGGATTTCTGGGAAACATCTGATTGACTCCTATGGGAAGGAAATGCTAGACTAAAAATGCTACACTCAGATCGAGCATAATCATTTCTCTTTCCTTCTACTCTTCTGTACATCTTACTCTTTTGAGTAACCCAGAAAGGAGAATGGGCACACCCTTTGGTACTGATGGTTTCTTTGTCTAACGGGACATTAACTGGAGAAGGGAGCAGCTGCCCTCAGGACTTCTGGTACATCCGTATGGTTAGCGGTTTTTAAGAAATGATTGCATGGCTTCAGCCAGTGTGAAAGCCCCAGTTGCAATTATTCCAGTTGAATTGCAATGGCTGCATACTATCTAGTCACAAATTTGGTGAGGCACTAGAGCTCTGACGGAGAATGCTAAATAACTCTCCCTATATGGCTTATCACAGGATTCCAAAAGATGGAAGTATGATAGTTAAAGTAGAATTATATGAGGGGGGTATCCAAAAGTTTTAATGATCACCTTTAAAAAAAATTGACAGAAAATTGTTCCCTCTATGCCACTTTGACTATTCTCTCCAGCCCTTTTGCCTTCCAGAATGCTGTCACCCTTCCCTGCATAACTCAGTTTAAAGCCCTCCTGATCAGACTCTTCAGACTGTTGGCAAAAACGTTTCTTCCAACTGGCGTGAGATGCAGCCCATCCCTTGCCAGAAGTCCCTTCTCATGAAACCGCAGCCTATGATCCAAGAATCCAAATCGTTCTTGGCAGCACCATCTACAGAGCCAGTTATTCACCTCTGCTATTTTCCTCTCCCTTCCTGGACCATGCCCTTCTACTGGGAGAAGAGATGAGATGACAACTGCATCCATCTCTTTCAGCTTCCTTCCCAGAGCCTCATAATCCCTTATGATATTCTGAAGGCTATGCCTTGCAGTATCATTTGTTCCCACATGAAGCAAAAGAAAAGGGTATTGATCAGCAGGCTTGACAAGTTTTGTCAGCCTCTCCATCACATCATGGATCTTTGACCCAGAAAGAAAAAGCCCAGGGAGTTTGTTTTGATTTGTAGTTGCTAACTTATCTCTATGTAGTCACTATCTAGATTTATACATTTTCCCCAGTGTATCTTGATCCTCCAAATACCTGATATTGTAGAAGTCTGCAGATTGCACCTGACAAGGATTTTACACTTTAGTCACTTCTGGCAGAGCCAGTCACAAAAATAAAGGACACAATGAGTTGATTTTCTCAGCAACGTGCACTTAGGGACCAATGATGATACTGACAAAATTTCATCAATATGCCATATTAACTTCCGGGTGACAATTATTACTTTACGATACCTCCTCATAAGGCACAATCTGCAGACTTCTACAGTATCAGGTATTTGGAGGGTCAAGATAACCTGGGAAAAATGTATAAATCTAGATAGTGATTACATAGAGATAAGTTAACACCTGCAAATAAAAAAAACACCTTTCTGTTAATATTTTTTAAAGATGATCATTAAAACTTTTGGATACCCCCTCATAGCACTTTAGTTATATAATCTGAAATGGTACCAGACATTATGACCAACATTCTGTAAATGGCATGGACACATGTAAGTGAAGCTTACGTGTGGGGGTGTGTGTTTGGATGGAGCTGTTGCCCATAATTCCAAAATATCACACTACCCAAAGGGCCTGCTTCTGCTTACCAGTGAAAAGGGGAAGGAGGAATAATGCCATTCAGACCATGAAGATGTGGTTGGTCTGGGCTCAAGGGGGAAAGGAAAGGGGGGGGGGGCATTCCATCCATGAGCACATTTTCATTTCTCTCCTACCCAGCTGAACCCATCTGCTATCTCATCATCTGAATTGCTTGCCCCTTACTTCACCACTGGCATGGCAGCAATTGCAGCTTCTTTGGGGGCTTGGCAGCTTCTGATGGAGGGGAAAAGACACTGTCTGTATGGATTCATGCTATAATGCATTACTTTGACTGTTTGACTGTTGTTTGACTGCTTTTACCTTCAGTAGCAAGAAACCTCATTGGCAAAGATGAAACACAAAGATCAGTTAACAAATTATCCCAATGCATATCTTCTAAAGTAATAATAATATTTCTCCAACTTCAGCAGGTTTTTAAAATGTCTGTCCAGGCTTTCTCAAACCTGAATTATGTAAACATATGAGGAGATGGTGCACACAAGCCTCATCTGGCCTCATCCCTTTCACATAGTCCACCTGTTTTTATAGCCTTCCACAACTTATGAGGACTTTACCCTTCTCATGTGTGATTCCCCAGCATGTACCTTATTCATGCCTGACCAGGGATCATGCCTCATGCCTTCATTTTCAGATGTGTGGAGCAGAATTAGCAATTCAGTCTTGTAAGGTTCACCCATTCTCACTGCACACCACTCCCTATGTCTTTTGTTCTTTTTTCTGTCTTCTCTGCATTGCATTGTCAGTTGTGAGTAATTGCAGCTTTCAAAATGGAACAGAATAATTAAATTAAATATTAATTAAGCCCCAATTTTATCTTTTCTATTACACATGCAGCCACCTAGTTATTGGATTTTAGAAACAGTTTTTATAAGCAGAAGCAGCTTCTCTCTCTCTCTCTCTCTCTCTTTCTTGCAATTCTTCCTTTAAAAATCCAGAAGGGTTTTCAATTCTGATACAACCTTTTTCATATAAAATTCCTCAGTGCAAGAAAATGTTAGGTCAGATTTGGCCCTGAGTCTGCTAAGGAGAAAAAGTGAGGGATTATATTTAGGTTGTTTAAGGAAAAATGTAGAACAGAGAGCTGAGAAACCTGTTGTGCATCAATGCTGCCATCTAGTGATTATAGATGTACAAAGTTTCCAAGCATAGGTAACATATTGCTGTACCCTGCCAATGGCATTACCATTTTAGTATATTCTAGATATATCATGTGTATACTGTCTTGTTTAAAATCCTGTACTTTTACCCTGCTTATGATAATTTCCTTTTCAAATATAACACTTATAAATTCAACTTATATTCCAGTATTTCTTTTCTTTTCACGATACTGCATTACAAAGCACAAATCCGCAACTGATTGTCCATAGCATCTAACATTTCAAAATATCATAAATTATGCAAAACCTCATTTTGCAATTCAGAAGCACTTTGTTAAGGAAAAGCATTGAAATTTAAACTTTTCTTCCAGTCTGAATTGCAACAGCTAAAAAATGTGCAGCCTATATAGCATGACATAGTGTTTCAAGTTTTGATCCATGGCTCCCGGAGACCAGGGTAAGATTCCCTGCTTGGCTACAAAACCCACAGAGTCACCTTGGGTGAGTCACATGATTTGAGCCTCAAGGAAAAGCAGTAGCAAACCACCTCTGAATAAATTGTGCCAAGAAAAGCCCATGATAGGTTTGCCTTAAGGTTGCCATAAGTCAGAAACAACTTGAAGGCACACAACAACAACTTCATAGTTACATGTCTGTCCTGACCATACAATAAAAAATCACTATCTCATCAATATCCCTTCTTCCATATCTTCTTAAAATATGGGGAATAAGTTTCATCCTCAGTACACTGTAAAGCAGTCAGTAAATATTAACTGAGAGGAGACCCCAGGCTTGCCTTAGACCATCAGTGCAAGAGCATTCAGGAGAAGTCCAGTTTCCAAATCTGCCTTGCAGTAGAGCTGGAGGCATCATACTCAGCCAGACTTTTGTCCTGTTTCTCCCATTTCTATATTTCAATAGTTCTTTTTTAAAAAAACTGAGTAACTTTTTACAACATTGCATTAAATTCTGTGTAACATTCCAGTAACGCTTCAGCTGTTCATAGTGGCTTGTGGGGGAACATGCAGCTGGAGTAAGTGAGGATACATCACACAGCTTCACATCTGTAATACAGAAAGGCATTTGTAAGTTGCTGCAGTGCTCACCCAACCAGGTAGAATAGTGAAGTAACTTGATTTAGGTAGCACAGTGAGTAAGGTATAGAAGAAAGTAGGAATTTGGGATGTGAATGGAACAGATTAAAGCCAGCACTGACTTACACCCTGTACAGACTGGCCTGAAAGGCCAGCTGGGGGCTGGAGTCAGGGCATAGTGTCTACATGACACATGCCCTGGCTCTGCCCCCAGGGTGGCATGATGTTGTGCGCCACACTGCACGATGCATGGCATCACGACACTCCTCTGGTGCAGAGTCCACATGCTGTAGTGCCAAAGGAGCACCTTATTTTTTATTTTTAATTAAATATTTTATTATTTAAACAGACAAATCAACAAACAATCACACTGATGGATAATACACAACCAAAAAGCAAAATAAACCCAACCCCCCCCCCAAAAAAACCAAACAAAAAACAAAAAACAAAAAAAACAAAAAAACAAGAAACAGAAACAGAAAAAGTAGCATACCTTCTTTATAATTGCCTTCTCTAACTCAAATTACCACCTACACTCACCTTACTACACTTTCCAATTTCTTCCTTTTGAAATTCTTCACTATTCCTTCATATAACACGCAACTTCAACTTATTATCTCTTAACTCTATCAACCTTCCATCTCTTCTTTTCCTTACCTCACTCAATCAACTCATACTAATGACTTCCTTCCTACCAATAATAGTCTGAAGGTGGATGAGCGACTTTCTATACATCTATGTATGTATATACTCTGCAGATCCAATCTCTTATGGGGATTTACATGGATTTCGAATATCCTTTTTACCTCAGTTTATTTTCTAAAAAATTTACTACCTTGCTCTAATCATTTGCAAATTTACCATCCATTTCATTTCTTACTGCTTGAGTTAATTTATCCATTACCATCCCATCGTAAAGTTTCAACAGCCAATCATCTCTAGAGGGAATATCCTTGCATTTCCATTTTTGAGCATAGCAGATGCATGCAAGAGAGACCATATAAAATACCACTTTTTGTGGCTCCTTTTTGTGCCCTGGGAAGGCCAGATCAGGGTCATGGCATGTGGTAGCTTTCAAAGGAGGCTGGCTATCAAAAGGGCAGCTGGAAGCTGCCCCTTAGAGCCAGCACTGATTTCTTCTCAACCCAATAAGATTTGTGAAGTATGTATGTTGCTGTTGTCATCTATAATCCCACTCCTTTTCACTGAAAAGGCAATTACTGTAAAATTGTTGCACTAAATCTCCCCATACCTAATAGGATTCAAAGTGGCTAAGGAATGGACTAAGGAATGCATTAATGTAAGGTGACCATATTTTCAAAAAAACAAACAAACATTTCTTTGATGTCTATAAATTACATGTTTATGAGTAGCTAAAGCAACGAGACCTTCTGACCAATAATACATGAATAATACATGGCGAATGTTTATCTTTCCAATACTAGCCTTTGGGCAAAAGGAAGTGCATTCTGGATCCAACCAGACTGGCCATTCATTAAATTCTATGTTGCAGAGATATAATTTAAAAGAATCTATGTGTATTAAGATGCCAATGATTTTTTTTACATAAAACTGATTCATTCATTCATTGAAAGCATTTATGTATCATCTTTCAGCCCACTAGGGCACCGAGGTGATGGACACAGGATAAAAACATTTTTAAAAAAATAAAATACTGAATTACCATATATACTCGACTATAAGTCGACCTAAAGTATAAATTGAGGGCAAGTTTGGGGCCAAAATTATGGATTTTGCTATGACTCGTGGATAAGTCGAGGGCAAAATTTAGGGGCATATAGGAAAGGATCTAAAAGATGAAGCAAGCAAAACAATGTCAAATAACTTCCAAAGTCCATCAGATATAACTCTTTGTGCTTATACTTAAGACTGAATGGATGAGAGAGTAAACGGGGTCAGTCCTTCCAGTACAGATTATACTCTTGCTTTTCACCAGGGGATGGTTCCTTGTTTTAAATAAGAGTTAAGATATAGTACTTACATTGACCATGGATAAGTCGATTCAGGTTTTTGGGTCAATTTTTTGACCTAAAGTTCTAGACTTATACATGAGTATATACAGTAAACATACTACAAAGTCCTTAAAAATAATTTTAAACCAGATGGTTAAAACAGGCAGAACAATTTCAAGGACAAAGCACCATATGAAAGAGCATAGTCTTTGTTCCCTGCCAGAAATGTAAACAGGATGGAGCCAGCATTACTTCCTGTCGGAGAAAGTTCCACAGTTGGGATGCTGCTACAGTGAAAGCTCTGTCACATCTACCAAGCAACCTAACCTGCACAATTGAAATAACCACCATACCAACAAAACAAATCAAGGTAACTACTGGACACAGACATATTAAATGACACAAAGAAGTGTTATCTGTATGAAATCACCAACATTTAGTTGAGACACTTTCTAAATGGGTGCAAGGATGTTCTTTATATGTGAAACATCATCTGCAAATATTTTTAATGCACTGATCTTTTCTTAAACCAAAACTGAAAACTAGCCTCCAAGACTGCAAACACATGAATATCTATCAGCTTAGGATGGGTTTTACCTTTTTTTCCCCTTATTCTCCATTCATAATTGTACTCCTGCTAGAAGATAAAAAGTTACCTATAAGAAAAATGAATATAATGTTGTGTTGAATCCATAACTGGACAGGGGTAGGATGATGATCTGGGACCTATCGATCTGTGGGGGGCAGGGGGAGAATCGAGCATTTCCAGAGTCTGTGTTTTCCCTTTCTTCTCACTCAGAGAAAAACAATAGGGTAAGAATTTATTTATGCAGAAAGAAGAGAGTCATACTTCCTTTTCCCTGTCTGTACTTTCATAGCTCAGAGAGGCAGGCTGCAATGTCTATTTGAAAACAAAGTAACATGGAACTCTATGTAACATTGAATCTGGCCCTCAAATATATTTACTTGTGAAAAAGAAAAGAAAAAACGAGTCAGTTAAGTTCCATTAAATTTACCAAAGTTTTCACAGAATGTGAATGGAATGCAATGCACATGGTTCTAGAGAATCATATTGACTATCATGTAAAATAAATAAATAAAACGAGTAGACCATTTTAAGCAAACATTAAATTTGGCAGACGTAAGTTAGAAGTGACTATGAGCCAGAAGATAAACATTGATTATGAAGCCCCCCCCCCCCCAACATTTCTGATTTTTCTGTGGGATGTACTCCTATACTGATTTGAAACAGCTGATAAAATATGTGAATACTTGTAATAAAGAACACCAGCAAGAAAGAGTGAGCTAGTAGTTTTAAAACTGTAAATATAATTATGATTCCAACTAGACTCCTAAACCATATCAAATTTCACTACATTTTTTCCCCCATAGGAAATGTTGTATGCCTTTCTTCATATGAGATTCACACTGCATCATTTGGACAAAATGAGGTGTTTGCGAAAGCGATCAGCAGTATCTTTTCTAGGAGTTCTTGTCATCTGCTTGTTGTTCATGAACTTATACATTGAAGATAGCTATGTTTTGGTAAGTTAGATATGTACAATTGTATGATGCATGAAGGTGTGTTGTTGTTGTTATGTACTTTCATTTTGGCTCCAACTTACGGTTCTCATAGGGTTCTCATGGCAAGATTTATGCAGACAAGGTTTGCCTTCATGTAATGTGGAAAGAGAGTGACTTGCTCAAGGCCATTCAGTGGGTTTCCAAGGTTGAATGGGAATTTCAACTCTAGTCTTCCAGAATTCTTTTCCAGGATAGAAACACAGCCCCATCTTGTCTGTCCTGTAAAAGTATAGGACAACAAAAACAGTTAAGCACTCTTCTACAAAAACCAAAACAAAACATGGAGGTAAATCAGCCTGTCACTTGTGAACCTTTACAACCTGATAGTCTTCCCAAGATGGAATAAAATGGATACTTGTTTGTGAGGAGAAGCAGATACTTATTTATTGTCAAACAGTGGAACTGAGGACAAATACAATTATCTCTGAATACTCCTGTGAAGATCTCTTCACTTCTGTCTGATTTACAGAATAAATATGAAGCACTGAAACATCATCCTTACCACGCATGCTTGGTACAGCAAAAGCTGACATCTGTCAGAAGTTCTAGCAATGTTTAAAGAAAGAGACTTTCACTTGCCAGCTGCTGCAAATGTTCTTATTTGTCATAAACTGGAGTCATCCAGAACCCTTCACTCAGTTTCCAACTGAGAAAGAAAAGAATAAGGCACATGAGCACATCAAAATTACGTTGCTAGCTCAAGACAGAGATCCATGTAAGCACAACATTCTCCTCCTAATAGCTACAACTGAGATGCCTTTGGAAGCCACAAAAAAGTTTATAACAATTTTAGATTATTGTCTTCCACATCCTCTCACCCAGAACGACTGAATCAGTAAGACTGAGTAATTCATTCAGTCAAAACCATTGTTCAGTTTGGTTATACAATCCATTTTTAAAATTTTAAACAATATCGCTGGTAGAATTTGCATTGGTATACAGCTGTTTGGCTTCAGTAACACCATCTGTACTTGTAAAGGAATTCCATGATTGGTAATATGTTTTCTTTTTCTATTCTGCTCCAGTTTCAAAATGCTGGTGGTACTGTTTTGCATTAAGATTTTGTGTGGGATTTTATTTATTCACAACCCCTTCCTTGTGATTAAATTTCAGCTGTCTTATACCATATTTTCTGTCAATCTCACTGATGCTTCCTTTGGTTTGCTAATTGCTTCAAAATCCCCCACATACATCTCAGTGCTTTTTATTTATTGAAGTTTATGCTGTTTCTGTTTTGCCTGTTTTCAAATCTTTATGTGAACTTCCCAGATGGCATGATGCCTTATGTTTGCTTTGTCTTTTTCATAATAAGAGAGTTTGCTTTCGATTATTTTATTCACAACAAATTTAGCACATTCCATTGCTGAATCCTGCATGTGCTTGCAGTTCCCCTGAGACTTTTATGGGCCATCTAGTGATCAATTGAGATATAATTTGTGATACCCATAATTAAGCACATGCACTATAGTCTGAGTTTACAGAGGTACAATAAGCAAATAATCATTGAGTGATGCTTTTTGGCTTCTTTTTTCCTTATACTCAATGCTTGGCTTCATGTGTTCATTCTTATCTCCATGGTACAGCAGTAATTTGAGTCAAAGTTTTGAGTGCAGGGATGTGAATGCAGATGAAACAGAAAGCACATTTAGCACAAACTATGGTTTGTAAAGCAGCTTCAAACCAACTTTAGACTGTGGCTTGTGGGCCACTATAAATACAGACATTAAAGCAAAGCATGATTTGGTTAAACAGACAATTGTCTCTCTTTATGGCTAAATGCAGTCACTATGTTAAGCTGTTGTGGCTTTTTCAGTTTCCCTCCTTTATTTTCTTTGCTCTTCCTAGCCATATTTGTCAGGAGATCTGAGTTTTATAATACATTCTTTGTCTTCTAGTTATAGCAGTTTAATAGTTTAATTATGCTTTCTGAGGCCTTACTCTTTGTAATCAAAAATACATGGGAAATAAAATACTTTTCAGAATTCTACAGTAATTTGTTGGATAATTAAAGTCCTTGTGCTTCTGAATACTCCTGTGAAGATCACTGGGCAGTGACACTGATAAGAGCATATATACAATTTACAGAGATAACAAATGTCCAGGGCTAGTGTAAAGACCTAGAATTGCTGAGAAAACTGCTGGGACATATTACCTAGCAGGGGCCATAAGGCAAATATAAAAACCTTCCAGCTACCAAAACCTTCTTGTTAATACACCAATATCTTCTCTAAGGATGTTGCCAGTAAGAGGAGCAAAGAGAAGAGTCCACCCCCCCCCCCCCCGTCTTGTTCTCTCTTTCTAGAAATTGCTAGAGACTGAGACCAGAAGATGAGGTAAACAAATGTTTGGGAGAAAGTTGGTACAAAAAGAGGCACTAAACTGTGGACTACTTTATGTGGAACTTAGAAAGAGAGAGAGAGAGACCAAGAGACCAAGAGAGAGAGAGAGAGTTTCAGAAGATATACAGAAACATTGGTTTCTTGGGGGTTTGAGATTAACATCTCTTCCATGTGTCTAGTTGTGTACCATCACCAAAGTTGCTTCAGGCTGTTCATTCCTTTGAGGTTGGAAAAATAAACTACAATCTACAGACTCCCTTTTGAGATGCAGCATCAATGATGCCTTTGCATTAATGTCCCTCGTGAGGCAAAGTACAATACAATAAGATGAAAGATTTTTTTGACATACATCGAACAAGTCACTGGCATGGAAGATACATATGAAACATACTGCAGCATCTTCCAGGAGCAAGAAAAAAATTATTAAGAGAACATGGCATGTACCTGTTTCAGAAGTTTAGAATGTGACTCTGGTCTTCATCTTTTATTGCAGAACTTTCTCTAATAGAAGTAGCAATAGGGCAAGAAAACATGCTTAATGCAAACATTTTTCCTGATTGTATAATTTCATTACATTCAAATAAGGACAGGAAAATTATAAATTTCCAGAGATGTGTTAAGCAACCTCAGATTTTAATAAACTTCAGAAAGAAGCAATCTATCTGTCTGTATGTTTTAGTTCAATGAAATTTTGATTAATGTTTACCTCCTCCCCATCACCTGGTGCAAAATATTGCTGCTTCTGCAGCTACTATCCTAAAAAAATTGATTGATGCAAAATAGCAGTAAAAGCTATATCACTTTAGACTGCATGGAGGGCCCTAAAGGAGAATGGATTAGATCCAGATGATGTTAAATGAGTTCCCGTTGAAATCTATGAGAATTAAGTTGTGGCCTGTTTGGCTCATTACTTTAACTGATTCTGGACTCAACTCACTGTAAATTAGAGAAGGAAGAACTGCAGAAGCAATGTGGTAAAAGGGAATAGTAATAGAATAAATGGGATTTTGAAAGAGACTTGATGAGAGCAGTTGTATACATTCAGGGTTCAGATCAAGTACTGGAGTGATGAAATTATGTTCATAAATCTATCAAATGGTTCCTGTCACCCATTCAGTTTCAGATATATAGATCTATATGTAGTGGGAATGTAAAATCATGAATAAGGGTATACTAAATAGGCTGTATGATGCTTTTGCCCCCACACCCCAGAATGAAGTTTGGAAATATTAAAATGAAATGCTGGACACATCTTTACTGAATTAAATTGAACCACAGCAAACACATAAACTTTGCTGCTAACCCATAAAGTCTGGGCTGCTAACAGATTGTAGACTACAGACTAATAATTTAGTAGTCTCCAAAGAAAAAGGATAACCATCACCCCGATTCCAAAAAAAATAGTTCATAAAGGCAGCTGTCCTCTTCACCACTCCAATATGATTGTCTCTAAAGCAATGGCAAGGATATCCTTCCCTCACTTTGGGGTGTTCACTGGGGCATGCTAATCTAAATCACTCTATTCAGCCCACACATCATGCCAAATGTGACAAGAGAAGAAAAAAAATGTCCATCAACTCAAATCCAGATCTCTCACAAAGACAGAAGAGCAGATGCCTCATGATATTAACTCTTCCTGAAAGTTTTCACTCCTTTGACAGAGACCGGAGCAGAATAACACAGCAATCAGCAAGCTTGATTAATATGATACATTTCAGGAACTCCTCTATCTGGGATCACTAATTCTGTCATAGTGTGACCTATAGATCAATTGTAATTAATATGCAGAGACAAAACTACATACATGTGGAAATGTAAAATAAAGTCTGTGCCTTAACCACTCCTTCTATTAAATTACTATGTGTGTCTATGTGTGTTTATTTATTTTCTCTTTCTCTCTCAATTGCTAGGATGGAGACAAGCAGTTAGGCAGAGAAACAGCAACACATCAATTAAATTCAGAGCGATATGTTCACACTTTTAAGGATCTATCCAATTTCTCAGGATCAATAAATGTTTCCTATCGCTATCTGGCTGGCACACCTTTGCTAAGAAAAAGTAAGTATCTGAACATTCCAATTTCATTAATGAAAGCAAGCTTTTTATCTCATCTAATTGCCACAAACATAGAAGAAACTACCAAGTTGAATTTTGCTGTTCCATGGAGTTAAGTGAAATAAGCTTGAATTCAGAATTACACCAAGAAACATTTCGTTTCTATAGACCCTATAAGTCACATGTGCAGAAGCTAAGAGTAGACAAAGAAAAGGGGTTTCATGCCATCCATGAACCGGAGGATATTTTTTTAATTATTTTTATAAAATAATAAATGATGGCATTTTGTTCATCAATTTACTTTTTTAAGTAAAAAAATGGGACATCAGCCAAACTTCATGTAGAGAAATTCAAGATTTAGTATTTTATTTCTTATCCTTATGTATCTCATAAAGACAAAAAGCAAATTTATTGTTTCACACCTTTCTGTTAAAAACCTCATAATAGTTCAGATAAACGTAGCTTTTCCCATCACACCCCCAGCCCCCCAAAATCTTGTTCCTCGTACAACAAAATAAAGCTTCTTACAGATTCTGAATTCAAGCCAAATTTGGGCTGCCCCCTGGTGTTATGACATGGCTTTTGTCCCCAAAACTGCCATCTGGGTACAGCCCCGCTCCAATACTGGTCCCTGAACTCACTTCGGTGGCCATTTTTCAAAGTTGGAAAGCTCCTGACTTTGAAAAATGGCAGTTGAAATGAGTTCAGGGACCAGTAATGGAGCTGGGGACAAAAGCCAGGCGATATCCCCAGGGAGCAGCCAAAATCTGGCTTGAATTTGGGAGTGGTAAATCATTTAATTTAGCTGTATACTAATCCCCATAGATTAGGAAAAAGAAGGGTACTTTTCTATATATATATATATATCCCACAAGAGATTTTTTTTAATGTGCATTTCTCAAATTTCATGAATAACAGAATAAGAATTACTTGAATATAAGCAATCTAGCAGATGTGCAGCAAGTATTTAAATAACTACAAAGCCACAAAACTAAATAATTAAATCAAAACCTAAAGAAAAGCAACCCAAGAGTTGCTTCTAAGAAAGATCTTGCTGTATGTGTTTATAATATTTTTCATAGTTCTACTCTCCCTAAATTTTGTGCAAACTGTTACATGAGGAAATTATTTACACTTTTCTTGGTCAGTGCCATAGCAAAAAGTGTAAAAAGTTTTTAAAACATCAGCAAATATTGAGAACAGTACAGACATCTTTGTTTTCTGCTATAGCAAAGAGATGACCTAGGGGTTGTACAGACCAGCCATTAAGGCCGGCCTGGGGGCAGAGTAGGGGAAAATGCATCCTCATGACGCATGCCCTGACTCTGCCCCTAGGCCAGGATGATGCTGCACACCACACCACACAATGCACAGTGTCATGGTGCTCATCTGGCACTGCATCTACTTGATGCAGTGCCAAAGGAGGGTGGAAAAGCCGCACTCTGGCTATGCCACCCTTTCTGGGCTGCAAAAAGGAGCCACTTTTTGCAGCTCCTTTTTGCACCACAGAAATGCAAGATCAGGACTGCAGTTTGTAGTTGCTGCAGTCCTGATTTGGTGCCAAAAGGGGTGGCTGCAGGCCACACCTTAGGGGTGGTCTGTCAGGCCTCCTAGAAAACTATTCAAATTTGCAGGTAAAGTCATAGAACATATTGACATCCCTGAGCTACACTTAGCTTCCCTTCTGAAAACAATATGACCTATGCAGGAGTTTCACTGGATCTTCTTCTCCTTCCTTCTTCCCTTCCCTTTCCTTCTGTGAAATGTATTTTGAAATAACGCAGCTCATCATGTTGTTCGTTCTTCACTAATTTGAGTGCAATCATTCTGAAATCCCATCCCTCTGACAGATTGTAGCATATATATATATATATATATATATATATATATTCCTGCTGGCATCTCTGCACACTTACCCTCTAGCTTTTACTCCATTCCACTCTACTTCTTGCAGTTAACAACTGATGTTTAATGCAGTAGCATCATTATGCTCCCTATATATCTTCCTGAAGATAAAAGGGTATAAAACTTGCTCATTTCACTGTATGGATTAGCAAATACAGATCACTACTTCTTCATCTAATTTAAGGAATGACAGGCATTGGGGTGGGATCTATGCATTCTGGAGGAATCTGATATTTAAAACAACAGAAATAATAGTTTTCTATCATTCCCACCATCACTCAAGTGGACACATAAAACCAGGATAGCTTCAAAAAGTAATTTGTAATGTGAAATTTGGGGTGGGAAGTGCATCCTCGGGAAAAAAGAAAAAGTCATATTTCTATTCTGTGGCTTTTAACATTCAGATAATTCATGTTGGATGACACTGTAATCTGTTTTTATCTCACACTGTTACATTGTTTATCTCTTCTTCTTCTTCTTCTTCTTCTTCTTCTTCTTCTTCTTCTTCTTCTTCTTTCAAAACAGTCTAATTCTTTTTATTTCTGTAGGATATCTTACTATTGGACTATCCTCAGTCAAACGGAAAAAGGGGAATTATTTGCTGGAGACAATCAAGTCCATATTTGAGCAGTCAAGTTATGAAGAACTGAAGGAAATTGCTGTGGTGGTACACCTAGCTGAGTTTGACTCAGCCTGGTGTGATGGAATGGTTCAAGATATTTCACAGAAATTTGCCCATCATGTAATTGCTGGGCGATTGATGGTGATCCACACACCAGAAGAGTACTATCCAGTCCTAGATGGCCTTAAGAGAAATTATAATGACCCAGAAGACCGGGTGAAATTTCGTTCCAAGCAAAATGTAGACTATGCATTTTTGCTTAATTTCTGTGCTAACCTTTCTGATTACTACATGATGTTAGAAGATGATGTTCGATGTGCCAAAAACTTCCTGACTGTTGTTAAGAAAGTCATAACTTCAAGAGAAGGAACATATTGGGTGACGTTAGAATTTTCCAAATTGGGCTACATTGGGAAGTTATATCATTCACATGATCTTCCCCGACTGGCTCATTTTTTGCTGATGTTCTACCAGGAAATGCCTTGTGATTGGCTGCTGATACATTTCCGTGGGCTGTTGGCTCAAAAGGATGTGATACGTTTCAAACCCTCTCTTTTCCAGCATATGGGTTATTATTCATCTTACAAAGGAGCTGAGAATAAATTAAAAGATGATGACTTTGAAGAAGATTCATTTGACCTTCCTGATAACCCACCTGCCATTCTTCACACCAATATGAATGTCTTTGAAAATTATGAAGCAAGCAAGGCATACAGTAGTGTTGATGAGTACTTCTGGGGCAAAGCACCGTCAACTGGAGATTTCTATGTGATTGTCTTTGAAAAGCCTATTAAAATAAATAGAATTAAAGTTGTCACGGGGACAGAAGACCGACAGAATGATATCTTGCATCATGGCGCTCTGGAAGTTGGGGAAAAAATTGTTGGGGGTAAAAAAGGAAGGCAATGTACTACTTATTTGCGACTAGGGGAGTTTAAAAATGGCAATTTGGAAATTACAGATGTGGAGCACAAAGTTCTTTTTGATATAAACTGTATGAGAATACTTGTTACCAAAAGCCAAAAGGAATGGTTGATCATTAGAAGCATTAGCATATGGACTTTACAGCCACCAAGTCAATAAGGTAAACCTACTGCATCAGGTTTATCCTTTTTTATTAGGGAAAGAAACACTGTTGCTTGAATCCCAAATGGTGCCATTCCCTAAAATGACTGAATTTTCTGTTGTTGTTGGGTTTTTTTCTTTGCTATAGACATTGGCAGTCTGGGGAATCACAAAACGAACAAAAGCAATCTAGTTTTTACTTGTTCAGTCAGGCAATATACAATGATAAGTTGTTGGAATGTCTGAGTTTTATAGGAAGTGCAAACCAGTTCTCATTCATTTCTCCAGTTCCAAATCCACATATCTGTTGTTTTCACCATCTCTCCTTTGGGAAGAACAAATGCACTAAACAAAGCAAATGCTGTTTCATAATTTAATGTTTTTGTAGGCCCATATCAGTATATTGTCAAAAGAATTTGACTCCATCATATCCACGTATAAATTAAAAATGTGATGGTGGTTTGTGTTTGTACAGTGGTTGGTGGCTTGTTTTGTTTGGAAAGCAAATTTGATCTGGAAGTCCTGTTAATGCAGCCAAGTATTCTCTACTGTGAACACTGTAAGAAAGCTCTGTTGATACCCACTGCAACTGAAAATACATGTTATAAAAATGTAGTTATCATTTCATAAACCTCAATAAGTGTATCCACTGTTCTTGTTCTCTCAGCCAACATATCTTCTTCTACTGAGATTCATTACCCTGAAATGATTCACTAATCCAATTTCATTTGTTTTTGGGTTCATTCCCTCAATACTGAAGTAGATTCTGTTAACTCTATGGGCAGTAGACTTTCAGTTTTGCATGATAGCAGTATTCTTTTTTTGCCATCATGTGTGATGCAGGTGATATTTAGTGATCTTAGACGTTATCTGCAGAAATGTGAATAATTTCTGTCATATAATATGGTGACTGTATTCCAGTTGTGGAAATTGTTTTGTGTATGAAACTTTAACTGTAAGGGCTACAATTCACAGCTCTTTGAGGCTGCAAAAATAGAGAGGAGAAGAATATCATCTGAATGTCAGTAGCAAGGTTTAAAACTTCCCCAATCAATATGTAAACAGGAACATTATCATCCTTTGGTTTTCGCACTTTTCAGAATCTGTGATTCATTCTCTGAAAACAAAATATGTACACATAAAAGATGTTCATAAGCAGCAAAAATGTACAAAACATATTATGGAAAATTGCTGGAAAAAATATGTTAAGTATGGTTGTGCACAAAAAGGTGTATACAAACCCATAAATATATGCTTTCAAACTAATGTGGAAGTGGGAACAGAAAAATGATTGGAAAATAAGAAAGAGAATTGAAACTGATGATTTATTTATCCCTGTGAAATACACAGAATTTTATTGAAGAGAGGTCTTTCCCCCTAGTGCTAGAAAATGGCCACACATATGCATGGGGGCAGGGGGACTTCAGTATGATATGAATGCATGAAGCTGCATTGTGCTTACCCAGACTATTGAACCATCTCTTTTTTAATTTTGTTAGTAATTACAACCATATATTTATTATTTTGTTAATTATTACATTATCTCTGCAACAGAGCTCAGAATGGTATTCATAGCTTCCTAGTTTTCCATCCAAGTACTGACTATACAGCTCTGCTTGGGTTCAAGAGGTGGGTGCCTTGCCTTCAAACCATGGCCGCCCTAAAACATTTTTTCTGTCTGGGACAAAGAAAATAATAATAATAATAATAATAATAATAATCTTTATTTATATACCGCCCTTCCAATGATCAGGGCGGTGCACATATACACAAGTTAAAAACATATACACAAGTTAAAAACATTCGGCAATATCAGCCCAAGGCGGCAATACAATGGCAGTACTCCAAGCCGTCTCATAGTGAGGGGAGAATAACAACGGGGGGAGAGAATCAGGGGTAAGCCTGCCTGAATAAGTATGTTTTTAACCCCTTTTTAAACTGGGTAAGAGAGGCAGCCAAGCGGAGCTCCATGGGCAGCGAGTTCCAGAGGCTCGGGGCCGCGATAGAAAACACCCTCTTCGTGGTGGTTGATAATCTGGCCTCTGGAACGCTTAGTAATTGTTGCCCGGTGGATCTGAGTGTGCAGGGCGGATTATGTGAGGAGAGATGGTCCTTCAGGTACTCTGGGCCCAAGCCATTTAGGGCTTTATAGGTAATAACCAGCACTTTGTACTGAGCCCGGAAGCAAATAGGCAGAATGGCTCTGATCAATGTAAATAAGGGTCTTACTTTGATCTTGGTGAGGGGACACTGCTTTCCACTGGCCTTAAGAGCAAAAGGTTAGCATAGAAGATACCAGGCAGGCTATGTGTTGACTAACACCTCATTCTTCTTCTCCATGTTCCTAATACTGCTCCCTGAAGCATAAATCTCACTCATCCTAATTATAGGTTAGGCCTTGCTCCATGTCACGTCCAAGTATTGTCTATTCTTACTATCACTGCCATTCCTAGCATGTAGACAAAGTGTTTTTTTAAGCCCTTCAATCAAGACCCTAGTAAAGCAGAGGCATTATAGACTGAACTTGGGACAGTCCATGTGCAATAGAGGTTCTATTACTAAACTGTTCACTTCCCCTGTTGGATTTTCTGCCAAAGATCTGGAGTCCATTCAGAATATACAACTTTAGCACTTTTATTTTACATTAATTGCCATGGTTCCATCCTATGGAAATCTGGAATTGGCAGGTTAAGAAGGGCATTCAGAATGGTCAGCCAGAGAGAATATATCACTGCTACTATTCCCAGGATTCCTTAGGATGCAGCATTAGTAGCTACAATGAAATAATAGGGTATTAGTAGTCTAGTATGAATGGGCCCCGAGACATGAATCAGTCACCTAATGGCTTATACCTGTGGCCCTGAGCAGAGCTATTTGCTCACTCTCACTTCCATTCACATAGGGGATGCATGCTGATTTTTGTGTCATGGTGTTATTCACAGATCCATTATATCTTAATAGGGCTTACACAAAAAAATGTCCCATTGATCTGTGCTCTGTGACCTTCCACCAATTGGAAGGTCTATCAGTAAAACAGTTTAGAGCAGGCAGCAGTCTCCCCCAAAGTATTTTTGTGATATTTCTGTGTGAAGTATTTCCCTTCATTTGCTCAGCCATCCATACCAGTGTTTCCTTTGTTATGGGATATATTTAGAAATCAGTTCTTCATTCTGCCACCAATTGGTTTTCTTTTGCTCTTTGTTATTTTTGTGGTTGATTTAACCATTATGAGTGAACTCACTGAGAAATGGAAACATTCTGCTTGGTGGGGGGAGGCAGAAAAGTCTTGTGCCTATAACTGTGTTCTGTCTGTGCCATATTTCTAAAAACAACAACCCTTATTTCATTTTTTTTCTGTCTTCATTACAATTTGTTATTCTAGGATAGCTATCCTCACAAGATAGTTACATGCATCATGAGAATTTGTCCCTGCTAGCATGGATTGGTGGTGCATTTGATGAATAATTCACTTATTTATATGTGAGGAGTGTTTTCATATAGCTATAGAAGGTTTAAAAAAAGAATTATAAGAAATACATGTTACAAAGCTTGTCCTAACAATTTGTAATTTTAGCTCTTTATTCCTTTACCCTGGTAAACTGATGTTCTATTCCATGGATAAATTGCAGAGCACACAAATGGGTAGACAGAATGTCACATGTCTTGTGATATCAAAAAAGGTGTTATTTTAATTAAAGTACCTCAGTCTTATATATATTTTAGCCTGCTATATCTAATTCATTTTTAATAGTTTTGGAATATTAACGTAAGGCCACGTGAGTTTTCCTTTGTGGTCTGGTTTCTTAGCAGGCACTAAAAATAAAATTCTGCAAGTCTGTATCTTAAACTCATTTCAGCCTTTCAGGATGTCCTCCTATTACTTTTACATTCTAAGTTGGAATGTTTCTATCCTGATCTGTTTATCTATTTCTTGCCTAATTCCTCAAGCTTTCCTGCTTCTTTAGCATCAGTTATGCTGCTTATCACCTGGCTTTCTTCCTGAAATACTGAACAGTTCTGCATATTCACTACAGATGAAGTCATATCCATTCTTGAACTGATGATGCAGCTCCAGTCTTGGAAGGAGATATGTGTGCAAAGGAAAGTCCAAGTTCAGCTGAAGATAACAGGTTGACAGGAAAGTATTGATGGAAAATACTTTTGGAAATAGACTACAAACCTCTCCCCCAACTGCTTTAAATACATATTTTGTATATAAGTCCATCCAAGATATCGTCCCCTCCTAACTGGAATGATATTTCAACCTTATTGAGATAGAAGCAGTTGTCATTGTACATGAACTGTGAAATTGCCGTTTTGGGACCTACTGCTGGAGGTAAACTTCATTGTGACAAGTGATGTCAATTGTGACAGTGGCAGTGATAAATCTCCATGGAAGCAACAGTAAATAACATCCATTCTAATATTGATTTAACTGACAGAATGGAAGACTGTCTTCATTACTTGAAAGTTTGGTGTGTGTTGTTTATTTTAGGGTGAAAATAGTTGTCAAGTATTTTGACAAGTGAAACTGTGTGCCAAGGTGCATAGGCCCTATGTCAACATTATGAAGGAGATATATTTACGCTTCCTTCACTGAAATAACTAAAAAGTATGAAAGCCCCCTTCAGAGGTTTGATGAAGTTTTCTGTATTCCATAAACTTGCATAGGGTTCAGGGCCTCCACATAGTGGCAGATTGTATCCTCTGCCCTATTCACATTCTGATAATGTACAAGATTCCTTTGGGTCCAGATATGTAGACTCCTCTCACCATGACTTATAGGGCTGAAGATATGAAGAACATTTGCTGCCTGAGGTGAAGAACAAGATGAGACATTCTCTGTCCAGAAACCAGTTGCACCTTTTTCACACAAGATGTGGGAGTGTATACTCTGTAACACCTAAAGGCAGCAGGCTAGCTAAAGGGGTGCTACCCTGCTCTTATTACCACCGCCCAGCATCTGCATCCTAAGGTGACTGCTGTATTCTGTTTCATGGCAGGGCCAGCCCTCTTTCTCATTACAGGGTTCCTGCACCTGGAGAGGGCTATCTACATGCATATGCATACTTGTCTGTTTATTGATGTGCTTTTTCTGTTTTCACACCCAAGTAGCCTCAAAGTAATTCACACTGAAATACAAAGAGTGCATTTTAAAAATAAAAACAACAATGAAGCATATAAAAATATATTGATATGTAAAAGAATGAGCTAGATAAGAGATGTAGTCTCTCATCAGGAAGAGACAACCCTATATACATCTCCCAAGAAATAAATCTGATTTTGCTCAATGGGACGTACTACCAGGTTAGGAATAGCAGGAATGGGGGATCCATGACCATCCAGATATTGTTCAGCTGCATCTCCCAATGACTTGCAACACTGGATCATGGTAGTTGATATCCAGCAACATGTGGAGGGCCACAGGTTTGCCATCTGTGTTGAATAGTACTGCAGCCTTTGTTCATCCATGGAAGTAGAGAGTTGAAGTTATTATCATTTACCTTTACCATTTATGATGGATCTCTGAATTCAGCGTAAGAACACCATGACTGTTACACTCCAACTGAATAGTCAATCTCTAACAAGGTGTACAAGATAAGATCAGCAGGTTCCTATTTTCTTTTTCCTTCTTTGAATTATAAATGTGACTACTCACAGCTACTCTAAGTAGGTTTACTTGCTTTATTCAATAGAACATTGCATACAAAAATATAAAACATGAAAACTACATGCAAAATTATGTACTTTAGGAAACATGGATACCCAAATATGCATAAATCTCTACTAGAGAAAACCCTAAAACAGAATCTTGCAACCTGTTATAAAAAGAAAGGGGGGGGGGGGGAATGATAAGATAAAGAGATTGTCACATCCCTGAGTCAGCCCATTGGTCCATATACATAAGTGATTCCCAATTTTGGATCTTTTATTTGTTTTGGCCTTCAGCTTCTATAATCTCTCACGATTGACCAGCTATTCTGGATGGGATCTCTAGCGGTTGGAAGTCCAAAATATCTGGGATCCAAAGACTGAAAGCCAATGATCTAGGTAAGTATTTTCTACACTGATTGGTGGCAACCTTCCAGAATTTGAGTTATGGGCCTTTTGTACTACTTAGAGTTGCCAGGAATTGAACTGGAGCATGTCATGTAAAGTATCTGCCCTGCCACTATGATCTGTACCCTCATATGTTATGGACTGTAGCCTCTCTGTGTGTGTCTGGAGCATCAGATAGATCTGTTACCATAAAGGTTGCTGAGGAGGATCACACATCTTTCAAAGTCCTAGTCTGATTGATGATGATGATGATGATGATGATGATGATGATTCATTAGAGATGGAAAACTATTACGTCCTTATAGTGCTTTATGCAAACTTTGAAAGCCTTCAATATATGGCCTCCAAATGCTCTCTTGGGGGCATAGGAACATTGTGTCATGCTTTTGGCCCCCCAAAGCTATTTTAGATCCAGAAAAAGCAGGCATCTTTTCAATTCAAGCTGTGTATTTTGACCTCTGAGGTGTCTTGGGAGCTACAAAAATTGATCCAGGGGCCAAATGCAGTCTAGAGGCTATAGTTTTCCCAACCTTGTCCTATAATCTCGGCAACTGACAGAGCTCCATTGCCTTACATATTGCCATAGGCAACATTGTTGTGATTGGTCAGAGCAGCCACACTACCTCTGGACAGAAAACAGGATGCATAAACTTGTGGTTTCTCACTAAGTGCTGCTGTGAGTGTCATTCATATTTGGGCTTGATAAATAACAGCTGAATAGCTACTATATACAAAACAAAAATGACTCTCCATATCTCAAGATTTATGGCCAGATCTAGAAATTTATTTTTCTAGTTGGTTTGTTCTTCTCCCCTCAAAGGTTTCACTTAGAGTTTTATTCATTTTCCAGTGCTCAGGCCATTAACAAAGCACAATAGATTCTTCTACTCGTACTCTTAGGAATTTTGTGGTCATTTGTAATTGCAAACATAGGTGTCATTTGCATAAGTTTGTAAAAAAGTTATATTGAAAGGACGCTTGTACTGACCAAATGTGCCAACAGAAAAAGAAGTCAAATATTGTACTGTACATACCGACAAGACTATTTCAGAAGGGCAAATTATCCATGTGGCTCAAGAAGTAGCAACTCAATAGCTTTCTTGACTCATAAATCCTGCTAACTTTAGATGGCGGTTTGGCAAAGCCTGTTTAAAGTACAATGTTCCACTAAATCAATGATCCAGTGAGTACTGCTGCAAAATTCACAAAACCTTCTCCTTCTCCAAAGTAAAATCTTTGTTTATCCCCCCCCCCCCACCTCCATTCCCTAAAAACCACCCATGTCTCTAAACCCTGGGAAAAGAAGGTATTTTAAGTACTTTCTGTACATTCAGCTTCAAACACCACTGTATTTTTTTTTTCTGAGTGAAAATACCTACTAAGTTTAAACCAGTCCATATATAAACATACATTAAAATTAAGTAACTATTTACATTTTTAAATTAACTTGTATAGCATTTGTTCAGTTTTATAGCTGGGCATAAGGTGTGAACACAGAAGTAGTCCTCAGCTGTTATGTAACAGCAGGAAAGGAACTTAAGGGAGAACACCAAATATTTAAAACTTTATGTGAAATATAAGGAGAAAATGGTGTTGGGGAGGGATGTGTGTGTGTTCTAATGTACCTTATGTCAACACAAAGAGTACACAATATTGCAAGATGTCGTATGTCCAATTAACAAAATTTATCTGTAATTTATAAACCAAGTCATATGGTCTATAAATGACTTAAATGTTAAGAAAAATGGGTCATGTGGAATGACTCCAGGTAAAACAGAGGTTCTCCTTTTCAGACCCTTGATCTCTACAGCTGGAGAGTGTTGACAAAAGCAGTGAGAAAGTGTATTTCTCTCCTTACATCGACTCAGAATTTACCAAATGTCCACTTTATCCTGTGTTAAGAATAAGAAGGATGAGCAAGTTCTTTAAAATGAAGTTCTTTGGAAGGACTGAACTTCAAACTAAACTACTTCTCAGAACTACAGTTATATTATTGTTATTGTTAGAACAGTTTCAGGTGAACCAGAGCATAGCTGGACAGATTTTTCAAACATATTTGAATTTCCATTTTAGCAAATTAACAATGTTATAGATCACGTAGATTCCTTTCATGTTTACCCAAGATTGCCTTTCATCCTTTAAGTAAAAGCAAGCATATTTTTCAAACATGGCAGGGGGGTTACAGGTTTTTCTTAGAATAAACAAAAGATGCACCCAGAATTTTCTCCTTGGAGAGTTAGAGTGTTTGTTATTTATACTTTGATATAAATGTCCAGATTTCTAAATGTATATTAATGTTTGCTATTACGGTGTTTCCTTAAACAGGAAATCTTCACAGAACTCTTTGCAGCTGAGTATTCTAGTGCGTTCCCTTTGTGCATTCCAAAATATATCTCACATGCCCATAGAGTTCCAATGTCCATATTTTTTCTGTTCATTTTGATGGACAGTCCAATTATCTGTTCACATTTTTTTTTTGAAGAGAAAATGTTATAAACATATGAATTCCCACACATAAGCAATCAGCACAAGTTTGCAGTGATCTCAGGATCCATTTTCTGATACAGTACCAGTAGACATAAATTTATTCCATATATTTATTGATTTTTATTTTGCAATTTAAAAGACAAGATTTACTAAAATTAATATAATGCAAAAAACACATATAGGGAGACACTGCTACATACCCATTGACTGGAGAGAGAGAAAACATAAAAACTGTTGCCAGGTTACTGGATTAGGTAGCTAGCATTCTTCTGGTAAGAATGAACTCAAGTCTTTTGACCTCTTATTTAAAGATAGGCCTTGTGACACTCATTTATTTCTGCCAGAAAAATAGTTCTTCTATATACCCCTTTAAGAGAGGAATTACCACACTTCACCTTTGCTCCCTGTATCAATTACAATAATTTGTTCAGTTCCATGAAGTCTTGCCTTGGGCAAGCAGAGCTTTTTGTTCAGAAAAAGAAGAGTCATTCAAATTCAAGAATGATGCATTCCTTGTATGCCTTCGATGTGTGAAAATATAGCTCAGTGAGGTAAAAAAAAAATACATGCTACAACTTGCCCTATATAGTGTGAGGGTTTTAAAAAACTTTTATTTTTCCCCCACAAAAAAATGAGTGTGGGTATGCAGAGAGAACCAGAGGCTTACTGCATTGGTTATTAAATCGATCTACCACTATCTGGTTTAAAGCTGAATTCGGGTGGCATCCTGATCTTATCAGACAAATCTGTCACCTGAATACAGCCAGGGTCCATTCCTGCTTCCAGAGCTGCTCCACTGGCCATTTTCTTAAGTCAGAAAACAGGCAGATCCAAAAAGAGTTGGGAAGAGCAGAAGATTCAATGGAAAAAGTGTGATAAGATCAGGATGCCCCCAAATTCAGCTTTAAACTGGATAGAGGTAAATTGATTTAACAAGCAATACAATAAGCCTCCCAGTGTGGTGTAGTAGTTTGGGCATTAGACTACAGGTGCATCTACACGGTAGAAACAATGCAGTTTGACACCACTTTAAGTGTTGTAGCTCCATCCTATGGAATTCTGGGATGTGTAATTTTATAAGGTCTCTAGCCTCCTAGTGCTGATGCCTCATAAAACTACAAATCTAAGGATTCTGTAGGATAGAGATACAGTGGGTCCTTGTTATCCGCTGGGGTTTGGTTTCAGGATCCTCCATAGATAACAAAATCCGTGGATGCCCAAGTCCCATTAAATATAATAGCACAACACAATGGTGTCCCATATATAGAATGGAACATCAAGGTTTGTTATTTGGATTTTATATTTTTGGGCAATAGTTTAAAGCCATGTATGCTCAAATCAGTGGATAAAAAATTAATGGATAAAGAGGGCCAACTGTATATCATTTAAAGTCTTGTCAAACTGCACTGTTTCTTCAGCGTAGATGCATCCTACTCTGAAGATGGGGGCTCAAATCCCTGCTTGGTCATGGAAGTCCACTGGTTAACCTTGGAGAAGTCACACTTTCTCAGCCTCAGAAGAAGATAAAGGCAGCACCCCTGTGAACAAATCTTGCCAAGAAAACCCTGTGATAGATTCATGTTAAGGGCACTGTAAGTCAGAAACAACTTGAAGGCACACAACAACTGCATAGTGAGGAGGTTTCAAACCTCCTTAGGCCCTCCAAACCCTGGCATTTACCCATTGCTGTATTATACAAAATAACATATATAAATATTATGGACTTTTTTCTTTCTGGTATTCAGTTTCTTTCCTTTTGGCTCTGAGCTTGAGCCTACTTCTGGCTTAGTGTTTGGACACCAAGGAAGTAGACCAAGACAAAATGAATTTAATCCACAGAAAAAATGCTACGAAAGCAAAGGTCACTGACTAAAGTATTATGATGCTTTATGTTTCGTGCAAGCTGCCTTTGTCCATCATTTTGAATCATACTATGTTCACCGAAGTATACACAAGAAGTATTCTCCATCTTTGAAGAAATGCTAATACAAACCTAAATCTTTCTAATCTAAGTCCTTTCCTTGTGAATTTCTGCCAGTGTGACAGGACTATCTCCCCCTCCTTTCCCTCCCCTTCAATGCTCTGTGCCACCAAAAAGAGAAAGAAAGAAAGAAAGAAAGAAAGAAAGAAAGAAAGAAAGAAAGTTTTTGCTTTAGTGGGTTTCCAATTTTGCCAGGATAAGTTTAAAGGGTGAACAGGAGACGTGGAGACTGCAAGCAAAGAGGACAAACAGTTCTATCAGAGGAACAATCCAGCTGGATTTTGATCAAACAATTCAAATTAACATCTGATTATCTGCAAATACATAGAAAGGGTCAAAATTGGATACATTTTATATTTTAAAATGGAAGTCTGTCTTTCAATTCAGTCAGTTTTTAGAGTTGCCCATATTTCTATTTTAACTCAAATCCAGAAAAGTATCCTGGTTAGTTTCAGTCATGCAGAAGTGTCCCTACTGGTAATTTTACATTGCCAAGTCAAGCACAGGAAGTGATTTTTCTTCTTTTCTGAATAGACCTTTTAAAATGGTTCTCTTCAGAAGTTCAGTTCATTTTCAAAGAGGATTTTTTTTCTCATGAAAAATTAGATCTCAGAGCCAAGGTGCGGTTATTTCAGATCACTGCTTCTGTTTCCACATACATGCCTGTGTTCTGTTTGTTTTTCAGTAAAGAGGTTTCTCTTGGACAAAAAACACTTCATTTTATTTTTTTAAAAAATTGGCAAATGCCACAGAACATGTTTTTTTCCAAATTACTTTTTTTGGAAGGAGAAGAATTAAAGCATAGTCCTCTTCCTCTAGTTGGACATATTTATCTTCAAAGAGAGCTATCATTCTAAAAAATAAAATAAAATAATATGAGTTGTATACTTGGGCTCTCCCTTACAGAATGCTGATAAATTTGAAAATCAATCCTCGACTGAGACTGCTGTGTTTTCAGCATTTAGCCATATCTGCAAGTCCTATTTGCATTCTAATTGGTAACATTCTGAGTGTGATGCTAAAGGGACACTCTTTACACCCTTGTTTCCATTTCTTTCTTGTTTACAGATATCGGATTTTCTCCTACCTGAATAGTATTTCAGCATTCACTTGCATATGTTGGGGAAGGCAGCTGAAGATCTCTGTATAGGCAGTTGAACACCTTCCATGTTTGTATGAATGTTGTGGCAATAAGATTGAGGCCCTGTATGCACTGATGCAAAGCAGCCTGGAGCATCCTGGCTCCAGAGCTATCGTGGCTCTCCCCTGCTGGAAGGTTCTATGTTCTGACACCAGGCAGCTGACCGCATGTGTGTCCTGAGATGCCTGTCACATCTGCCATTGATCACTTTGTTCTGTTAGAATGAAGCACCAAGAGACAGTCATATGGCATCAGAACAAAGGGTTCCAAATCTTCCAGAAAGATCCTGAGCAAACAGGAACTTTGTTAAATCCAGGGTAAGAGGGGTAAAATCTGGTTCTGGTGCTGAATAGGCCAGCCGCTGTCTGGTCTGCTTGTCTGATCTACCTGCCAAGGGAACAGGGAGAGGCTGTTGTACTTGGCCTGTGCACACAGGACCCAGGAGGCTTTTTTCTGTATTGAAGCTTTTCCATCAAAATTGATTGGAGGGACACAGAAGGTGACCAACACACCCACAGATTCACTATGAAGATTTCAATACCTGCCTGCATCACTGGTCAAACATGGCTCAATCATATTGAAAAAGTGGATGAAGCGTGAATGTCTGGAAGCCAGGTGCACATCCTCCGTCATCAGGGAATCGTTGCTCCCTGTAGTGTCCCTAAATCATCACAAGGGGAACAGATTTCCTGTGAACACAAACTTTGCATTCATAGGAAATCCACTCCCCAGTAACGATTCAGGGATGCAAAGGAGGGAGCAACGATTCCCTGAAAATGGAGGAAGCATGCCTGGCTTCCAGACACACACACTTCCTCCATGTTTTCAGGACGATTGAGCCATAATTGCAGGTATGGAAATCTTCTATGTTAATAGAGATTATGCCTTCCTCACATGTTCACCCTTTTTGCTTTTGTTGTATTTGTGTCCAGCTTCATAGCCTGTGATATTTCAAGGAACTATGTTCATTCCATCTGCAACTATATCATATTATTTGTGAAACCATTCTGCAAAGAGTAACTATACTGCAAAGAGATGAGCAGGTTATGCTCTGTGAATATTTGTATCTTCCTGACAATTCAGATGCTTAAATAAGATTTCAAAATTGTTATATATGATAATGGTGGAGAGGAAAACTGTATTACTCACCTTTATAATCATGTTTTCTAAAATGCCCACATTTTGAAAGTTTGTGCCACATTCATAAAAAATGCTGAATTAAGATTCAGCCTAGCTAAAAATGAAGGGTCATCTCAGCTATAGACTCTTTGCAGCAGGTTTCTATAGTCCAAATACATTCCAAAATAACAAAATCAACCTCTTAAAAAACAAAAAACAAAACTGCTGCTGGCCATTATTCTTGATGAAAAATTCTTATACTAAGATATCGGGAAGATGATCTGTTTCCTTGGTGGGTTAAGATCAAGAAAAAGTCATCCAATTACATTAATTGGCAGTAGATTCTGAATCAAGACTGAACTAAGTGGCAGAGATTCATTACCACAAGGTATAATGAGGGCCACTGGCAGAAGCCTTGACTACCAGCAGCAAAATGAGGCGTAGCTAAGAAGAGATGAGATACCAAAGTGCATTGTATTCCATCATACTGTAGACTACAGTTTGAACACTTCCCCACATTTTATGAATAATTCTGAAGAAAGCTAGAATGGCAGGGGTCAATCTGAGTTAGAGGTTTACTCACTGAAATGTTTATGTCATGTGTTTATTATTTAATTGCACAAGTGGCTTTTATGTAGAAGGAACACAAAAACTTTTCTTTTTCTCCCATTTACCACTCTTATAGTGCAAAGCATAAGGCCAGCTCTCATCCTAAGGATTGTCTATGCAGCCAAAAGAAAAAAAGGAAAAAAAAGGCCTCACCTGGTCCAGACACAGTGAATTGAGATTGGCATAACCAGCCAAGCTTTTCCTCCTGACAAATTCGTTTCCCCTCCTTCCCAGCATGCAGCAAAGTATCAACCAATAGCTGTTATTGTTTGCTTGTCAGTCTATTGCACCAATTCTGATTGCACGACTCCTCATCCAATCCCTGATCCCCCTTTACTCCCAAGTGAGTAGTCATCAATAAGGGAAGGAGCTTTAAATGTGCATGCACACATGCGCAAATGTGCACACACACATACAACAGATTTTTTTTTAAAAAAATTCTATTTTATTTATGAAAATGTTCAGCCATGGGATCAACAGTAAGGGAGTAAATTGGGCTACTGTGTCCCTCTTCCACCTCACACCGCCCCCCCCCCCGTGATAGCAAGAAAGAGTGACTGAGCCAGTGAATGCACACTCTTCCTCCTTCTTCCCCCTTCTAATCCCCCAAAGGAATAGAGGACATGCTTATCAAATTTGCAGGTGACACCAAATTAGGAGGACTAGCTAATACCCCAGAAGACAGGATCAAAATTCAAAAAGAACTTTGAAAATTAGAAAGCTGGGACAAAACTAACAAAATGAACTTCAGCAGGGAGAAATGTAAGATACTGCACTTAGGTAGAAAAATTAAATGCATAAATACAGGATGAGGAACACCTGGCTTAAGGAGACTATGTGTGAAAAGGATCTAGGAGTCCTAGTAGACACATGAGTCAATAATGTGATGTGGCAGCTAAAATGGCCAATGCTATTTTAGGCTGCATCAATAGAAGTACAATGTCTGAATCAAGGGAAGTAATGGTACCATTCTATTCTGCCTTGGTCAGGCTTCACCTGGAATACTCTGTCCAGTTCTGGGCACCACAATTCAAAAAGGATGTTGAAAAATTGGAGCATGTCCAAAGGAGGTGAAGGGCCTGGAAACCATGCCTTATGAAGAAAGACTTAGGGAGCTGGGTATGTTTAGCCTAGAAAAGAGACAGTTAAGAGGTTATATGATAGCCCTGTTTAAATACTTGAAGGGATGTCACATTGAGGATCGAGCCTGCTACTCCAGGCTAGAACACAGAACAATGGATGCAAGCTACAGGAAAAGAGATTCCATCTCTACATTAGGAGGAACTTCCTGGCAGTAAGAGCTGATCAACAGTGGAGCACAATTCATCGAGGTGTGGTGGAGTCCCCTTCTTTAGAGGTCTTTAAGCAGAGGCTGGATGGCCATCTGTTGAGGATGCTTTGATTGTGAGTTCCTGCTTGACAGGGGGGTTGGACTGGATGGCCCTTGTAGTCTCTTCCAACTCTATGATTCTATGACTCTGTGTTTTTAATGTATGTATGCAGATCTCTGCCCAATTCAATGAGTGCATGAGTCAGCCAGTACATTCAGTCTTCTTTTTCACATCGTCCCATCTGATAGCCTTCTCACAGGGTTATCAGATATCATAACCACAAAGAGACACAGCAAAATGTAGGGCATTCAAGAAAAGTCTAGGACAATACAAAATGAAAGCTAAAACCACTAGTAGAAATACGAATGTGTGCTTCTTAGTCATGCACAAAATGGAGGACATACTGAAATTCCTCCTGGACAGAAAGTTGAACATAGGACATGCCCTCTGGAAAAGGAGGATATCCAGTCACCCTGCCTTCCCAGTCAAGTGAGTGGCTGATTGGTGGAGGTAAGACTGAGGGAATGAAGAAACAGCTTCACTTGTGTGAAGATGTACATACATCCATACATTTACTGCAATACAGGAAATTTTGACAATAGGCTGATGGCAAGATCAGAGGGATCCTTTGCCATTTGTCAGCATTCTTTATTCTATTTAGGTTCATATTATCTCCTTCTGGCCAACTAAGTATCCAGTGTGTGATAGTAGTAAAATCCAAACAAACAGAGTTAACAGCAACACTCCATTTAAATATTGGAAACTCAGGATATTTATATGGGAAGATGAGCAGGCTCTTTGGTCATCATTACACTATTTGTTATATGCAATCATATAATTAGGGGGAAACAAACATACCAATGTTTGGACATGTTACTTTCATTACATTGTATAGCATTGCATATAAACCATCATATATACATTCTATTATATCATAGAGAAGGTAAGATGTTACATTTTTATACAGATTGCATTATCTTTCTGCAAGCATTCTCTTTAACAAGCTTCTTAAAAGTTAATTCATAGAGAAACAATATCATCTTAAATAATATAGCTTAATCAGTTATCCATTCAGAATACCATATTTTCTGTTGATGAACTATATATCTCTAAACATTCATCTACTCAGTTAATCTCTATGAATACTGGTGGATCTAACAACATTTGTAAATTTACATCTTAATATGTTTCCATCTAACAGCAACTGTTACATTTTAACAGGCTTCCATTACATTCATAGTGTGTGACATATGAGTTTGAATGTTGGACTAGGACTCTGGAGACCTGGGTTCAATTACCCACTTGGCCTTGACACCCACTGTGTGACCTTGGGTAAGTCACAGGCTCTCAGTCTCAGAGGAAGCCAATGGCAAACCTCCTCTGAACTAATTTTCTCAAGAAAACCCCATTATAGATTCCTCTTACGTAGAAGGCTGTTTTTTGACCTGGAAATGTGCAATCATGAATATTATCTCAACCTTTATGGGGAAAAAAGTATACCCACAGAACATGGCGAGAGTGGGAAAAATTTGGGACTCTATGGCCTCAAGCAGGCAGGCGGCTTCGCTGCTCCAGCTGCAAGCACACCCTCAGCATTGTGAGACCGCGGTGACAACCACAGTCCACAACACCACACCTCTGGATCGGCTTTTGGACCATCTGTTTCAGGCCTCTGATAGATTTCATTGTCCCTACAATCCTTCAGGATGCCCTTCCTTTTTCACCAGATATCTTTGAGCAGTCATCTTTTTAAAAAATAAAAATAAAAAAGAGAGATCCAAAAGAAAAAAAATTCAATTCAGAAATAATTATTCTCTAAGTAATTTTAATTCATAGTTATTAAAACCCTATTAAATGCAAATGGAGCTCTTCTGTATTCTTTCTTTCATATTTAACAAATATGTATTTCTGTGTTGAAAAGATCATCTGTCATGTTGGCTTATCACTTCTATGAACATAACAAGCAGCACTTGCCATCACATCATTCCAGCATCTGGCATGAAGAATCGGCTTGCATCGATCATCTCACAGTGGCTACTTGGCCTCAAGTGTGCAGGAATGCAAGAGCATAAAACCTAGAAAGAAAATAAGATGCCAAGCATGTGCCTGGAGATAACAGACACTGGGCCTAAGAGATCACACACTATTCTTTATGTGGAGTTATTTGCTGTAGGGGAATTTCATTGAAATACATTTCCTGCTATCAGTGGCTGATAGGTTATCAGGCATGAACTGCTGTTTCGGGAAGCTATACATTGTCAAAAGGCTTAGTGCTTGACAAACACACATTAGAGAGAATAAATAACTTGTTAACAAATGAACAATTAATCCAAATGTAATGGTTTGCACTTTGTTTCTGGATTTGCATTTTGATTTTCCCATGTGTTACTGGAACAGGGGTAACATCTAGTGGTTGCTAAGATCTTTACTGGCTGCAGAAATGATCCAGACTTTTTTGTTTGTTTATTTCTCTCTTTCTTTTTGCCAATATGGTCAAAAGTAATTAAACATGGAAGTTCACTGAATTTATTTTTAGTTTATTTCTGTTCAAAATGCAACAACACTCAGTGTTTAAAGTATTAAATATGTCTTAGAGAAAGCAACAGTGATAGAACTGAGTGTTTCAGTGACATAAAATTTCTTCATTCTTATCCACCAATAACATGTCTTAAACTTATATTCTCAGAGAACACTCCCCTTCTTCTACCTACCTCCTTTTTGCTCTTTCACTACTTGTCCTCTTCTATGCTTAGCCTGACATAGCATCCTTTGAGAGCTTTCCTGTCACTAATGTAGTTCTTATAATAAAAATTTCCAATACCCATTGGTGTTAATGCTCCTTAATCATAGTAGCTAGCCACTTCATGCATGTGCTCTTTATTAATTTCTGTAAAACTGTAGTGACTTGAATCATGGTGAATGGTTTCCAGACTAAAGGGAATGAAATCTAAATCTCTGTTATGTTAAGGAATACTATGGTGTGAGGCCTCTTTTTCCTTAGGTGTAGTTTTATCAATGGAAAAGTTCCATGTACTTTGGATTTTTCATACTCTGTATATTTTTGTTTATGACTCAAAGAATACACCACACTTTTCCTCCATTTTACTATTCTATACCACAATCATCACAAGACTGAATGAACTGCAGCTCTTATTGTTAGTTATCTACCTATTGGAAGTGAGACCAAGCTATGCTATGCTACAGTGAAGAACAGCAAGGCCTAAGCTCTCTACAAATATCCTTGCATGGTCCAGATGACTTGGAACACCAAGAATATCAGGGTCAGGCCTGCCATTGGGCAAAAAGAGGCAAAAACTCAGGAAACAAATGGTGTCCAAGGGTGAAATACCTGGTGCCTCAAACATGGGAGCAGACCCTATCCCATATGCCACCTGTTGACAAGGAGTCAATTGCTAGTCATTCAGCTTCCATTCATTCTAATCAAGTGAATGTCATTTTATTGTCAGTCTTGGGCTGTGAAACATCTTCAGTTGTTCCTGGATCATGTAGCTATCACTTGGCCAATACAACATGAGCACAGGGAATCAGGATGTTGGGCTATATATCCCACCACCACCACCACATGGTGAGTAGGAAGGTTCTGTCCCTTCTGTTTCACCTGTTAATTTCAAGAGTATTAGAGGACTATTTGAACAACCCAAGTCAAAAGGAATAAATAGAATCATGACTACTGACCCTGCCACTAGACCTCTGATTAGCTGATCCATGTATACTTCTTCTTTCCACATGTTTTTTTCCACTCTACACATGTAGTTCTATGCAGACAAAATTTAGCATATATTTCCTTCTTTATAACAGTTTGATAAATAAAGCATACTTGTGAGAAGTTCCCTTATTATAGGGAAGAAGTATTCTTATATAAAGTATTGCTAATATTCTGACATAGAAAATATATCATATTTTGAAAGTTGCAAAATTTGAAATGTCTTGATAGTAAGTAATTTGAGGACTGCCTGCTCAAAGCAGGAGGCTAGAGAGAGGTGAAACTCATACTCCTCCCCTTCATATATTGGACATATGTGCTTACCTAGTCCTTTAACTTTTCTAAATAATGACTTTTCAAAGATGCACATAGGAAAACATCACAGAAAAGTGTCTCACTCCAGGTTAGCTAAATAATTCATTCACGTGATAAACTGTAAGTGAAGTATGGAGGTCATGTGTCACTCCAAATCTTGTTGTACTGCAGCTTCCATTATTCATCATTAAAACTAAGCCAGTGTACAAATGGATCTTGTAACACTTTTGAGACTAACTGTGCAAAAGAAGTTATAGCATAAACTTTCATAGTCTAATCAGACTATGATAATCACATTATATGAATAGCCATAAAAATCCAAAACTTAAAAGTATAGTGATAAGGTGACAAATTCAATTTTAACAATGGCTGTTGAGGGACAGAAGAAGATGTTGCCTAAGGCTAGGGTGTGTGAATGACCATATGAATGGTGGAGGGAATTTTGGAATGCGGTATATGCAAGCTAGGAACCAGAAAAGCAATATGTTAAACTGACTAAGATCATCCTTGTGAGGCTGGAGTTGTTAACAGTGTTATAATATATGCAATCTTCCAGGAAGCCATTGTCTCTGTTCAACAATGGCTTTCCAACATTGTTGTTGTTGTTGCTGCTGTCATGTGTGTTCAAGTAATTTCTGATTTATGATGACCCTAAGACCCTATCATGAGGTTTTCTTGGCAAGATTTGTTCAGAGAAGGTTTGCCATTGCCTTCCCCTGAGGCTCAGAGCATGTGACTTGCCCAAAGTTACCCAGTGGGCTTCATGACCAAGCTGGGAATTGAACCCTGGTCTCCAGAGTCTCAGTCCAACACTCAAACCACTACACCACATGTTAACACATATTATAAATAACACTAGCTAACACTCCAGGTTTACAAGGACAATCTCAGCCAGTTTAACATTTCTCCTAAATCAGTACAGATGGGAATTGTTTCAGCAGTACCTGGAAGGCCACCTCCCCACACACACACACACAAACTACAAGATAGTATAATGAAAACAGAACTATGGGTAGGGGCATCAATTCTGACTTTAACATAGCCTCCCACCCTTTGTTTATTTATTTATTTATTATGTAGTAGCTTTGCATAAGCACACAGTTTGCCCATAGCATGGCAACATGCAGTCCCTTGTATGAGCTCTGAAGGAATACTTCTGTGGAGGATGTGCTTTTCCAGGGCACTGACATTTAACCTACCTATTATTACTACCTATTATTATTATTACCTCCCAGAGGGCCTTTTCTGCTATTGCTCCCAGGCTGAGGAACGACCTGCCAGATGAGATGCGTCTTATTACAACCTTGGAAGGCTTTTAAAAAGCGACCAAGATGCATCTCTTCCGGCAGGCCTTCCCGGATAGTAATTAATCTGCCACCGTTTGATGACCCCCCCCCCCCGGTCCCCTATCCAGCTGCCTATATGGGAATTTGAAAGATCATGTATTTTAGATCTTGATTTTTTTTTAACTGTTAAGGAGGTTAACGGAAATGAACTTTTGTTTGGTTGAGATAACACTAGAACACTTATTGGATGATTCTAATTCACATATTACTAAGTTAATGGCCAATTTCCTAATGGAGGCAACAAAAATATGGTTCCATCTAACTAATCTAAATTCTAAATCTTAATTTAACGATATTAAATAGGCGGCAAATTGTTATGATGTAACTTGTTTAAATTTTGCTGTTTTGAAATTACCATGATATAAACTAGATTTTAATCTTTTTTTATTGTAACTGCTAATGTTGATGCAATGCCTAATAAAGGTTGGATGATGATGATGATGATGATGATTAGTTTAACACTGTTTTAATGGGAGGGAGGGAGGTATGTTGGAGGATTTTAATTGCATATGTTTTTAACATGTTGTACACTGCCCTGATTGCTCACTCAGAGGGACGGGTAAGAAATTATTATTATTATTATTATTATTATTATTATTACATCAGGGAGCACAAAGCAACCAAAAGAAATGTTGGCTTGTAGCTAAAAGATAGATTTTAGTAGTGGTTGGATAGTTAGTGATAGCCAAAACTAAAAAGCTAATTACTTCATGTTGGCTTTTGCTTGCAAAAACACAAATTATTTAATTGGACCAGTAGGTTGACAAAAACACAAAAAAGAATATAATGATTACTCATTCTTTGCTGAACAGAGACATTCTGGCAAATTTTTGACAAGGTCCTTCATTATAATCTTGCAAAGGAGCTCATAAAATGTGTGCAAAACATATACTAGGTGGTTGATAGTGTTGTGTATTCCTGCCTGTCAAGGGATTTGATGAGATGTCCCTTGTGGTTACTTCCAATTCTATGATTCTATAAATCAAGTTGTATATAATATACCTCCACTTTTACAGTTGTAAAAGTATACATCTATATTGTCTCATCAACAAAGATATTTCCAGTGCATTAGCCATCCTGGGTTTCTCTGTAATAATCTTGCTCTTGAATAAAATTGATAATTTCTTATGCACTCTTGAGTGGTCTCTTTCTGATGCATAAATGTACTTTCCCCTCTCTGAATAGCTGTTCCTACCATATCCACCAGATGATGCTGTAACATCAAAAATGATATGGCAACCAATAAAAAGTTTAATTTGGCTTTATAAAATGGAGCTCAAAGGCAAAGACCAATTAAGTTTATTTGCAATCAATCAGAAGCTTAAAAATAAAAACCTAAACAAACCATCCTGCAGGAATATTAAATTCATGTGAATATACAGCAAAATGTGCCAGTCTTTGCTTTTCTAATATGAAGGCAACTGAACTCACTTAGTGTTGGTGCCAATTATTACAGTTCTCAAAGTATGAAACATAATGTGCAATTGTTTACACTTTTAATAGTGTTTACAATATTTTCATGTAAAACGTTTAGCTAAAGTACTAGCTGAAAATTTGTAGGAATAGTTACTTCAGAGAATTCAGGGTGCTGTTCCTAGTCATCCTTATACTCTTCTTTGAATAATAACTAATCACTGTGGCATTTCCAAGGAAGAGCTTATGATGGTGTTAAAAGAATTCATATTAGCCTTGTCACACTACACAATTATAGAGCTATGATATCACTTTAGCAATTATGACTGTATTCCATGGAAACCTGGGTATTGTAGTTTTAAGGAGGCACTACAGTTTTCTGGCTGATATTTCAAAATACCCTTCTCTAAATTTCCCATCCCAAGATTTCATAAGAACTACAGAAGTTAAAGTGGAATCACCAAGTGAGATAATTCTGTAGTATGAAAGAATCCACAGTATCATGCTGTGGTTCCTTTTTTCAGATGTCACCTGTGTCTTATTGGTACAGAAGAAACTCTTATGTTGGATTCACAAAATACAAACTGGTTCTGGTTTTCACTAGTCAAATAGCAATGAAAGAGAAACCCTGTTCTGGCTGCTTAATGATCAATTGCCTCTCTCTGCTAATATGATTACAATGACAAACATTCTTGACAGCAGAGGTGGACAACTTCCCAGGGTGGTGGTCTGCACTGAGCCCCAAAAAGGACATCATTGCTATCTTTGTTGACCACTTATATAACAATGAAGAAGATATCAGCTTTCATAGATTCCATATAACAATTTATACTTGCAAATGCAAATGCAAAACTCTTTTTAAAAGGATTTTAACACAATTACAATACCTCTCACCTGAGTGGGGAAAACTGCCGACAGGTCACCTATGTGCCTGCTGATTCTGTTACCCAAGCAATAACTATGGATAGACATGTTAATAGTTCCCCTTTTATATTATTATTTTTACTAATATTCTCTGCAGATGACATCTTCAAAAAGGGAACTATCCTTTGGGAGTCCTTCAAAAGGGGAAGTCTCCTCAGTAGAAGTGGGCAGATGGGGACCCCCTACTGTCACTGATGAAATCTGGTGATTGTCAATTAAGTTGTCTCTGCTATTACTGCTGCTACTGCTGGAATTCAGTGGCAATTGTGGTGACTCTGTGGGGTGGCCCTCCTGCATCAAAGAACCCTGCCCTCCAATAGAAAACCTTGGGGCTATACATACATCCCCCAAAGGGGCAGTCTGGAGCAGCCCCTGTTGCAGCCAGATTGGGGCCATGGCAACCGCACCCTTTGATCCTGATCTGGCCTTTAAAGGCACAAAAAGAAGCCTCAAATTGAGGCTTGTATTTGCACCCTGCAAAGGGTCTGATAGCTGTGTTGTCACAGCTTGGTGATACTCCTTCAGTGCTGCATTGTCTGTACGCAGCACCGGAGGAGTGTCATGATGCTGCATGCAGTGCGGTGCAGCATGTGGTGTCACTCCACCCTGGGGACAGAGCTGAGGCATGCATCATGTAGATGCTATGCCCTGACTCTGCCCCCAAGCCAGCCCAAACTGCCGGTCTGTACAGTCCCATTGTCTTCTTCCCTAGTGGAAAGTACAGGAAAAAATACTATTCTCTATGCCAATGCTGAATAACAGTAGTGTAGTACTATCTAGCATTGGCAGTGCTGTCAGTTTGTGGTAACAGCATGTGAGAAGGAATGAAGGAAATACCAAAACAGAAAAGAAACACATCAAAGAGGTACACATGGGTTTCATCCTCTTAGTACCATTGGGTGTGTTGTAGTGCAATAAAGTACTCACAATAGTATGTGAATGCACATTGTCACTATGCAATACCTTTATGCATCATAATTGCACACTGGGTTGCCAACCATATACATTGCCTATTGATCCATATACATTGTGCTACATTGGTATTCGTTATACAGGTTGCTTAACATACCTCCAACAGTGGATATTTGATGAATGCTGAAGTGATGTATGTCTGGTCATGTTGTCCATCCCTAATTTAGGGAGCACTTCTAGAAGATTTTTTTTTAGTGCAGTCAACCAGAAAAGGCAAGGTTCCTAATCATGGAACACTATGGCTGCATCTGCACTGCCAAATTAATGCTATTTGGCACTGATTTAATTGTCATGACTTGATACTAAGGAAATCTAGGATTTTTAGTTTCATGAGATATTTAGCCTTCGCTGTCAAAGAGCTCTGGTGTCATAACAAACTCCAAATCTCAGGAATCCATAGGATGAAGCCATGGCAGTTAAAGTGGTGTCAACCTGCATTAATTTTGCATTGTGGAATCAGCCTATAAACATGTCCAGATGAATGTGTTCCCAAAGCCCAAGTTAGAGACCTACAATATATGAAAATATCTCAGACCCTGAAACATTGGCCTTAAAGGCAGGGTTGGGGGTGGATTCAGGGCATAGCATCTACACGACGCATATCCTGGCTCTGCCCATGGGCATCATGATGCCACACATCACACCACATGGTATGTAGCATCACAGTGCTCCTCCAGCACTTTGTCTGCATGACGCAACGATGAAGGAGCACTATAAAACTGCACCACTGTGGCTATTTCACCCTTTGCAGGGTGAAAAAGGAACTGCTCTTTGTGGTTCCTTTTTGTGCCCTGCAAAGGCCAGATCGGGGCTATGGTGTGTGGTTGCCATGGCCCCAATCTGTCTGTAAAAGGGGCATCTGGAAGGTGCCCCTTCAGGGTTATTTGCACAGCCCCTAAAACTGGAAATGCAGTACAAAAAGGAGTGCATTGCTATTTGGGCACAGGGCTTAGGTAAGTGTCCATGAATTTCATCTTCCATGCATTCAAGCAAAGGCCTTAACATGACTATGTTTTAATGAGATACATGTTTTCTACATCAGTTGTGTGATGTAGAATGGTTTGGGAAATTGGCTCATAACAAAGTTAGATTAAGGAAGAAGTGTAATAGATGCACCCTATTTTCAACAGTCTGTGTCAATAAGTGTGATAATGTTCTTTATTATTATTCTCATCTAAATCAGAGAACAGGACAAACTGAAACAACTCTTTCGTGCTTATCATAGACCAGAATGGACCTTCCTGCCTATAGCTGATGCTAAGATCCAGACAGGAAAGCAAATGTTTCCTGGTGTTCCTTGAGAAACATAGAGAGGGTTATATAGTTCATGAGGCTGTAAGTGAGCTAGGCCTTGATAAGGTCCATATCCACTTATTATCTACAAAGCTACAGCTGTATGCCATCAGCTGCTTCCCAACCAATTGCTGGATATGCTCACAGAATAAAAGGTTGAGATCTGGGTTTATCTGAAGCAGCTGTCCCTTCACCCAATAAAAACCTCTAGGCATAATTCATGTAATAAAATGGAATCCAAGATTTTCATGAGTGTTAATATGAGCCAAAATGAAGATGCACATGAAAAAAATTCCTTCATGCTTTTGTGAAACAACAGAGATTCTGGTCAAATCACAGGCTTCCATGACTCAGTATATTTCAAATCACCAAAAAATACCTTCTGTCACAGTAGAAGGTAGCCTTGACCAACAGACTGGTGAGTAAATTTCCAAACATATGTGCTCTTGCTTTCTATAAACTCAGTGTATAATATGGTAAATGTTGTCTCTTGTTGAGAGATGGAATGTTGAGGATTCCTGGGATTATGTATACTATAGACATTTCTCTGCCAGTTATTTTGGGAGCACCTTCTACCTACTGCCATTTGTAAATTCTGCACAAAAGCTTTAATTAACTTATTTCCCTTTTTAATTTTTTTTAAACCACTCCCCGTTGGTTACACCTTTATGTTGTATTGAATGTGGTAGGGATATTATTTAGAATGGGTTCCACTTACAGACTCTGGAGACATGCAATATTTTGGAGATTTACAAAACTCAATTGCTATGTGGTTGCTTGAAATAACATAAGAAAGACAACAGAAGTATCCAAATTTGCATTAATTTTCCCCTAATAGAATTCTCTTTCCTTCCAGTCACTCAGTCTTTTGCTCTCTTCAACCATCTATCAAACCAGATGATCTTCTTTTCTCAGCCACCAACTTACTTTTTCCCTCATGGAGTTCTTTCTGATGCCTTTCTTAACCAGATACTAGATTTCTTTTTGCAAACCCATTAAGCCTGGGAGTCCTTCTTTTCTGCTAGCTCTCTGTCTACTCAAGTGTTCAAATTTTGTCTCTGGTCATGATCCTCCAGACATCCCCACCCCTCTCTCAATCTCACCTTTTTGTAGAGTTCAGGGGCACTGCATGAGGAAAGATCAGTAACATTTGGCTGTTATTTTCCCAATTATATCACTGGCTCACAAAAACAGCTGGGGAAAGGAATATGGCAAGCCCGACTTCAGCTTACTCTCTGATGGTTAGGGAAGTCTGCAGCTCAGGGGCTTAACAGACCACCCCTTTCCTAGCCAGATCAGGCCACAGCAACCTCACACTGCAGCCCTGATCTGGCCTTTTGAGGGCATAAACAGGAGCCACAAAAAGCAGCACCCTTTTGCACCCTCAAAAGGGTGCCATAGCTGTGGTGGCACAGCTATATGGTGCTCCTTCAGTGCTGCATCATCTGGACACAACACTGGAGATGTGCCATGATGCCGCACACCATCTGGAGCAGTGCATGACATCAGGGTGCCCTGGGGGAAGGTGGACTTGGGTGTGCATAGTGAGGTTTAAATTAATCAAAATTAATCCATATTAAAAGTCAAGTAACTCTGAACTTAAAAACTCTAGGTTTGTTTTTTATTTAATTTGGCAAGTTTCAGGGGTCTGGGTTTCATGGTCTTGAAACTGTGGTGTAGACATTCACATGTATGACACATCCCAAGGGTGTAAATCACTGACTGTGTCATCCTGACATGGATGAACACATACTGTAATAAATTTTCTCCATGTTGTGGTATTCTTCCACAGTATTCTCCACATATTGAAATCTCTCAAAGAATTGCAAAGGAATTATTCTGTGGAGAAAGGCATATGTTTTCTCATGCACTCTGTTATCTGTATAGGAAACCTATTTCTGCAAACAAACAAAAAATAATAAAAAACAGAAAAACAAACAAACAAACAAAAGAACCAGGTCTTTGTACACACAGAAAACAGTATTGTTTTTTCTCTGTAATCTCTGCACAGCACTTTGGGATTTTGAATACCAGGCGAAAACTCTCATTCATCTATTACTCTTCCTAACAGGGTTTCCCAGCTGTCAGGAAACTACATAGTCTCTTTTCTTTCCTTTTCAACCTGGGAACAAATAACTGTGAATATTCTTCCCATCCTTGCTTTATCTATCATTCAGGGTAGACACCTATATATCATGTCATCCCATAAAAACGGAGCTTTCTAAATAATCATAGCTTTTGATAGGAGTAGGAGTGCACATGTGCTTTATTGTCTTATATCATCCCTTATCTTGGTTTTGTTCTGAGTACCCTTAAAGATACTGATTAAATCCTGTTGCTTATACAGAATTATTTGTTGCCCTTGGGGCAATGGAATTGCATTTCCTAGTAACTGCCAATTTTTTAAAAGGTGAAGGAGATCTTAATAATCCTGAAGTGTTGGATGCAAGCAATACAAATGTCAAAGCTACATTTTCACCAGAGTTTTAGCACAGGTTACTTGCATAAATCTGTATTAGTCATGGAAAATTTGCAAAGCTATCTCAATAGAATTGGTAAAGTGACTGCCTCAAACATCACAAACAGGAAATAATCTTTGACACACAACATATAATGAACCAAATGAGATATCATGCCAGATATTTTTGAATATAGTTGTTGTATCAAAGAAGTGATGCAGTCTCAGACCATATCACTGTCTATATTGTGATATTATCAATTCCAGTAGTCTAGAAAATGCAGCTTCAGGTCTGCATGAAATCTCCAACGCTGTTTTTGAGGCCACCAAATTTGTATTTAGAAATAACCCTCTGTATAAAATTTTGCCACATTCACAGGAGGGTATGGGAGCCAGCTGGGTCTCACATTTTAAAGTAGAAATGTTCAGGATGGGGACAAAGAAGAGAAAGTGTGACCCTCCAAGTCACCATGGAAAGTCAGTGCAATCCAAGCCCCTGGCAATTGAGCACCTCCTTCTAAAACTGCAGCTGTCTACTTAAAAACTGAATCCTTCTCCATCCTGTTGATTTCCATGGAAGATATTATTATCCTTGTCAAAGTGTGATCCCTAATCACTACTGTTTGGGCTGCTTAGTGCAACTAGAAACGTCTTGTGCTATTTTTTAAACTTCTTAATGCATTGAAAAACAAATGGATGCAAAGCCTCATTTCTGCTTAGGCTTGTCAGTTACCAGTAAAAGGGCACAATGTTTGTTTACTTGGGGTTTTTTTGTTGTTGTTTAAATCCTGGTTCTGCTAAATTTGCTTATTTCCACACACACACACCCAAAACTCCTCAGATTTCTCCTCTGATGTCTATGCAAGGTTCTACAGCTTCAAAGGCAGACAAAAGAGAACCTTGTCTCTCCTCCTACACTCTCTATGGTACCAATGGTGGCCACGGTAATTGGAAGGATGAAGGAGAGAGCCTTGCTCTTTTTCTTTGATAACTTTCTTTCTCTTTACTCCCCACCCCCACCAACACCAGGAAAGGGGCATGTTATATGGCCCACAGACCATGTTGCTCACTTTGCATTGTCTCACCTTATGTTAGCCCTGTCCTGCTTTACCTCACCTATCCAATCAGGTTCATGACATCCACCTTTTCTATGAATTAGACTGAAATGTTGTTTGTGACTTTTGCTGGTGCAAGTGCTCATTATGCTAGTGTAGGGTGCTTGTTGTTGTTGGGTTTTTTGTTTGTTTGTTTTTGTTTTTGAGACAGGCATAGTGGCAGGAGGACAACAGTGAGTGAAAGCCATCTCTCAAGCAGTTCATGAAATGTCAGGGAAACTTTTCTTCCTGAGTGAAGCAACATGTGTTACAACACGCTCTCCCACCCCCTACTGTCACAGCATCTGTGACCATTGTTTCTCTACCTACTTTTACACTGATATTCTTATACCAGCCACTAGGACACCAACCATAATCTCCTACCTCTTTTCCATTGTGCCCGTTCCTTGATCCAGTATATGACCTTCATCCAATTCATGATTTCAGCTCCAGCCTCTAGTTCACCATCTCCATGTAACAGTCAGGTTGTGTGGCAGCCTTTTTTTAAAAAAAATCATGTACAAACATTAATATGTGATACAATATTTAATAATTTACATGTGTCAATAGCCATAAAAATAATTTGGATGTATAGGTAGCCATGAGTGAAAATTAAAAGTACTCTATATACCTTTGTCTGGATTGTTTGTCATGTTTCTTGGGATTCTTGAAACTTTTCTTGGCACTATGAGTTCAATATCCCTATTGCAGATAGCACTATTAAGTGTCCATTCTGTTCTAATAGTACACCACTGCTGCAAATTGAACTCACCATAATGTACTGAATGCAATTGGTTGAACAGAGCACAAATAATGAGTGTTTGGAGAAGAGTGTCTTTTTGTCAAGATATTACATTCAGTCTTGACAATATACTAGCAACACAGGAAGGCTGAATTACTTATAATGAACAGAAGAATGTGAGAGCCTTGATTTTGATACCAAGCCCATGTCTTTTGGCATTCTATTTCCAACCATAGCATTTATCAGATGTTTCAGGGAAGATTTTTCATTATTCGTTTATTTCTGGGACTTTTACCCCACTTCTTACCCAAAACTTTATAATAAGTTTTAAACTACTCAAAGTATAATAAACAACTTTCCCTAGTTGTTTGTTGTTCCTTTTCCCAATAACAAAAGGTAGAACAAACTTGTGTTTTATAGTTTAATTTTATTAAGAACTTAACAGTGGGTAACTTTACGTTTGTCATGAAAATTTTACAACTGAGTTAGGGTTTTTTTGTTTTGTTTTGTTTTTTTAGTTAGGGGGTATGAGCTTATTAAGTGGGGGAGAATGAATACTGCTTGGGGCAACAACTACATCTATAGTAAGCATTAAGTCTAGTACAAAGGCTAGTAAAGCACACTTACAATAGGATAATAGTGTCTTTGTTGCACACTTATCATATGTCTCTCCTGTTGCTGCTTTGTATTTCAGTAATTGGTGGACTGTCAATGAACAAGTGTTCTCCACCAATGAGAGCATTGTTTATAAACTCTGTAGGTGACAATGAGATGAACAGAAATTTGGTTTAAGCAGTTCTGTTTGTGTTTTTTTACCGGTCTTCGGTGTGCGTGTGGATCTGTGTGTGTTTTACCACTGTTGTTGTTGTAATACCATAGATTGTAGCATTTGGGTGTGGGTTTTAAATAACTGTAAGTAAAAGTTACTTTGTAGAATGAGGCATAACTCTGCTCAGATCCAAGACCAAATGGTGACTAATACTTACTTTTTAATAACAATTACATGTTGCTGTTGTTGTTGTTGTTCTTGTGTGCCTTCAAGTCATTTCTTACTTATGGAGACTCTAAGACAGCCCTGTCTTGAGGTTTTCTGAGAAAGAGAGCATGTGGCTTGCTGAAGATCACCCGGTGGGTTTCAATGGCTGAGCAGGGACCTTGTCTGGGAATATTGTATTGTAAGTGGAGGAGGGACCCTCATTATACAAATGTTCATTAGATCTTTTGAGCATGTTCTGCTTTCTTTACCTACACTGGAAAAGATAAATTCGCAACAGCTATGGACAGATAAATTCATCATCTGTGTGAGATTAAGCTTAAAATCAGTCCTTATCCAGCTTTACAGCACAAGATTCAGATTATTTTTATATAAATAATTAAATAGGAAAACTCTTTGGAAAGAACTCTGTAACACTGTCTGTTTACATAGTGGACTTTTTAGATCTTCGATAACTAAAATCCCAAAGCACTTTTTGATCTGTGACCCCAAATTCTGGGTCTCTTCCATGAATAACTTACAAAGCTTGGTCAGGTGAAAAACCTTCATGGCTGTCTGCAAAAGCAGTAACCCTTCAAAGCTCTCTCTGACTTGGCTGCATCTCCTCTGGCTTTCTCCTGTTTACTTCACACAAGTTATTTCTCTCAAAGTGATGTCTTCCTTTTAGCTTTGTTTTGCAGATTGTGTATCATGTGGACATAATTGGTCTCCTTCTTTATTCTCTCTCATAACGTTAGAATTCAGAACTACACAATTGATGGATAGTAGATTGTGAGTAGTCAGACTAAAGTAGTTCTTTAAGCATGAAATTCATTAAGTGCATTTACACTTTATCTACATGAGTGTTTCACCCAGAGGTTCCCTTCCCATGGCTTGCTGTATCCTTCTTACATGATATGGGACCAAAACCCTGAATTGATTCCAAACTGTCTTCATGATGCCCAATCCCAATCTGGGGCTCCCCCCCCCACACACACACACACATTTTCAAAATTGACTTTTTGCTTCAGGTTTTGGGGGGATTTTTAGTGACAATGGACAGCTGCCTTTTCACTTGCAGTTACCAATTGGTATTGCTGCTGTGAATGTGAGTCACTCTGAGGTCAGAACAAGGCAACCAGCATTGATAGCATTCTGATCTCAGTGCTATAAGGGGTGAATGGGGGGGGGTGCGATTTCAGGGTCAGAATACTCTGTGAGCAGCCCAGAGTATTATGGCAAGGGTAAATGAGCCCACAGTCCTATGAGAAATCATCCAGCACATTCCCTCCCCAGTACACAGGGCCCCAGGAAGCAGTGTTATATAGGATTTTATCACATGAAGGGAATTGGAAGTATAATCCAATGGCAATCTGAATGCAATCAAGAGGTTTTGCATGATTGAGTGAAAGCTGATCACACACATTTTCGGGCAAAGGGAAGTCCTTCCGAATGTAATCATGGGGTTTCGCGTGATTGTGTGAGAAACTATCACATGCAATTTCGGGCACTGGGACGCAATTTCGGGCAGTTCTGAACGCAATGCAGTGTCAATAAGCAATCATGTAAATTCGCTGAACTAGCGAATTTACTCAATTCTGAACTGGCCTCACTTCCATTTCTTTCGAAATTGAGACAAATTCCTCCTGTGTGATAAACTCATTGAGATAGACCATCAGATCATCCAGCCCCCTATTATCTAGCTGGCAGTCACTTTCATTGCTTTAGGCAGAATTCTTTCCTAGCTCTACCAGAGGATACCTATTATTCTGTTGCTATCTTCTATCTAATTACTAACATGGCCCAATCCAAGACAGCTTCCAAAATCAGGTGAGATCACGTGTGTTCAGGATTATCTTCATTTAATTTGTAAATGGCAGTAGTAGGGGATATGGGCAATGGAGAAGAATTTTCTTCTTCTTTCTTTTGCCAGATTAGTTCCAATTTATTATACAGCACAACAAAAGTAGCGGTTTTGTTTTTGGATGTGGGGATGGCACAAATGTGGGTCCTATGCCCCATGCTTCTCAAGGTGTTCTACACAGGTCCCCTACTTCAAAGTGTTGTTCAAACCATCCTTTAGCGATTCCATAGAGAAATGTACAGTGCCAAAGTCAAACAACTCTCTCACAACATTGTTGAAATTTTATGTTTTTGTCTTCATAAAACTTTAAGGAAGATGAGTCAGAAACACTCTCAGGCATGTTTCTACTAGACAGTATCTGAATTGCTTAAGTGAAGAATTTTACAGGTAGTGTTGTAGCTAATTTAACCTTCATGTGATTATGCAGTTTACTTTAACAATCTTTGGATAGCAGACATTAGAGTGGGTCCTTTTGCATCTACATGCTCTCAAGAAAACAATTTTAAAAAAGGAAAAGGGAATATTTGGGAATACAAGAATACAAGAATAAATTTTAGAATTATTCCTGTGATATATCTAAACTGTTCTTAAGTCCACAAGTACAGTATAGGTACATATATAATGGGAAACAAGCAGAATGGGACTAAATTCTTCCACTTTGGGTTTTGAATTAACTTAAATTTTCCATTGTTATCTGAATTTATAAAACTGTTCTTTATTCTAATTTATTTGGTTCAGAAAAATCAGTATCTAAAACTATTACTTGATTGTGATTTGTAAACCTGATCCTTTCTACATGCCTGAGGCTCCATATTTTGCAGTTTCATAATAGGAAACTCATTTCTTCTTATGTCTGAAGTAGGTCACCTTTGCCAACATGTCAGATGAAGATTATAAACTAAGGGACGAAACAGACAGTACAAGGTGTTGGTCTTAACCTTTAAAGCCCTACATGGCTTGTGTCCATCTTATCTCAGGGACCGCCTCTCCCCGTATGAACCCCCCCCCCCCCGCACACTCCGGTCCTCTGGGAGGAACCTGCTGCAGCCTGTGAAAACTAGACTGTTGCGGACCTCCCAGAGGACTTTTTCAGCTACCGCCCCCAGGCTTTGGAATGGTCTGCCGGATGAGTTGCATCTTGATTGCTTTAAAAAAAACTTTAAAGACGCATCTCTTCTAGCAGGCCTTCCCTGAATCCTCCTGATCCCAGCTCCAAAAATTGAGATTTACTAATGAAATCTGAGCCAGCTTGCTGCTATTCCTTTCCTCACCTAAGATCTGCCGAAGATGTTAGTGTTTTTAATTAATTGTTGATTTAATTTATTTTTAAGGGGCGGGTGGTTGGAAATGGGTTGTCATGTATTTTTAACTTCATATGTTTTAATCTTGTTGTACCTGATGATGATGATGATGATGATGATGAGACTGCCCCAAAGGAGCGGCTTCTGGTCTCCCCTTTGAGTGCTGAATGGGGCCCATGGCAACTGCACACCATGGCCCTGAGCCAGCATTTTCCAGGTGCAAAAAGAAGCAGCAGAAAGCAGCTCCTTTTTGAGCTGGGAAAAAGGTTCCTTTGCTGCCACAGTGGTTTTTTTTCTGGAATTCAGAGGCGTGTGGCACCTAGCACCATGCTGCTGAAATGCCAAAATGCTGTCTTCCATGTGGTCAGGCTGGTGGCATGATGCCAGCCTGGAGAGGAGCTGGGCAGGTGGTCGGTGGATGCCATGCCCCCAAGCTGACAGGAAGCTGTTGTGTTTTACCAGTGTGTTTAACCCCTAAATCCTATCATTAGTCCCTAATAGTGCAATAGATCTTTTTCTTCTAACATCCATATTCTTTGGTAATAAAATCTTTATATATGCAACTTTGGTTGCATGCAACTTTATATGTTCTGCTTTTGTTTGATAGTGACATTCAGCTCTTCATTTAACAGTTCACAGAATGAATGTTGACAAATTGGGCAACTCTGTTTTTAGACTATTAACAAGTACATAAAGACCAGTTTGGGACAAACTGTATCATTGACAAACAATATTTTTCAACATGATGTCAAACAAATTTTCCTTAATTCAAAGTATCAGCTACTTAAGTTTAATCATTGAATGCTGGATGAATCCACGCATGTGCACATGTACTTCTGATAGTTTTGAATACTTTAGCATTTTTTAATTTCCTGTTTCATTCTAAAACAATATAGCTATTCTCATTACTTCTAAGAAAAGTTCCCTTTGTTTCTACAACATATGGTCTCTAATTTTTCACATGCATCTTCAATTGTTACAATTGCCTCAAAGTTGGAGTGATCAGGACCTTAAGTAATATTGTGAGATGACCCTGTGCATGTGCCACTACATCAACATCGCTCATTGTTTCCCCAAGAGGGTAAAATTCAGTCTGTAATTTTATAATATCAGTATAGAATATCAGTATGCAAAGGGATCTTGTTGCACCTTTGAAACAAACTGTTCAAAAGAGGTTGTAGTATACTCATCCATAGACTTTGTCTACTTGGTAGACTTGCAACTGAAGAAATAGGCCAGGTCTACAAAAGATCATGCTACAGTTAAGTGTCAAAGGTGCTACAAGATCTATTTGCATACAGTACTGCTATCCCCAAAACAGTTATGATATTCAAGATATAAAATGTATGATCCTTTACTAGCTCAATGCCTTCCTAGCCTTAGGTAATACTTTCATAAGGACTTTGACCTCATTGGTGCTTCAACTTTGTGGGCATTCAGAGTGCACTTTCTCCCTGTGACAGGGAAGAGAAAACATGCTTCCTCCAGCTTACTCATCAGTCTGTTTCTCACAAAAGAAAATGATAAAATATGTGTGTGCATGCATGCTCTCTCACATATACACTCACTTGCTGTTCATGCAGTTTTCTATGTCCTTCCTGGAGAGTTAGGGAGAAAGTTTCCTCCTTTGTGTGAAATAAACATAGCAACTAGTACAGTCAGAAAATAAATAATTCCCAGTTGCTGTGGGTTCCAGGTGCATAAGTACATAGCAAAACTGATATTTTAAAAAAAAATTGAAAGAAGATTTGCTTCATTGATTTTGCAAGTACTTGCAATCAGTGGCGCAAACAGTTGCAAAACCAATAAATCAAATCTTCTAACAGTTTATATACATATATATATATATATATATAGAGAGAGAGAGAGAGAGAGAGAGTGTGTTCCCAACAATCAACAAGATCATACATTGAAGAATTAGGAGGTGCTGGTGGTATGCTTCTGCACAGTGGATTGTAAAATATAGAGGGCTGTCAATGCAAATATCTCCCATGACTGAGAAGAAGCCAGCCAGATAATATGTCTAGAATGCAGACAGTAGAGTGAAAGTTGGTAGGACTTTGTTAATTATGCAAAAAACATTACCAGTATGGCAATAGAACAAAAGGAGTGAGGGACTGTTGCACACCAAAACATATGCCTCAAAGAAGCTAATGTAGTCAGAACAAATTTAAATAGTTTCTTTTATCACAAAAAGGAAATGTGCTGGCAAAGGCACAGCAGGAATGGGTACCGATGATGCCTGATGTTTTATGTGCATTACATGAATAGAGAGATTAAGTATGGGAACAGCAGTGTACTATAAGGCACAGTTTGTGTAACTTTCACTCTATTTGGATTTGCCATTTCTTAACAGCCTTCTTTACCATTATCAAAAAGAATGCTAATATTTAACTTTGCTACCCTTATTATTCTGCATTGTTTCACATTGTTCTTCCTCATTATTATTGGTTTTGTTTCTGTACCTGAAAAGTAAATATACTGAGTCCGAGACAGATTCAGCTTTAGGCACTTACATTTCACCTAGAAGAAACAAATGTCCCCTCTTCCTCATATCAGCTTCTCCAGCAGCACCCCCACACATAAAACACAGAGATCCAGAGGGCCAAAGAACTCTATTACATGGGGTGGGATATGATACAGTGAGAGTCATGAAACTTAAAGACACTTTCAAAAATAACCTCTGTAATGTTCCCTTCCCTACTCTATTTAGCAGCCTTTCCTAGTGTTATAGCTCTCTAGAGTGCTTGCGATATGACCCGTGGATAGGCTGAGGGGCATGTAATAAAGGATCTAAAAGATGAAGCCAAATAAAAACAAATGCCAATGAACTTGTAAAATTCCACAAGGCAGAACTCTTTGTGCTCACCCTCAAGACTGTATGGATGAGGAGAGAACAATGGTAAATGGTGGCTGTGTGATGTATGAGGAGGTGACCTGGTGCTAGCAGGGCTAAGAAAATGTACACCAGTCAAAAGGACATAGATGCAAAGCTTTACAGACTGCCCAAAAAGGGCAGTCTGATGCTGATCTTTTTTGTTTGCACCTTTGGACAACGCTAAAAGTTGCAATGCAAAAAGACAAAAAGTGCCATAGTGCGCATCTATGATGTTGCAGCGGTGACATAGTCACTGTGTACGCCATTTATATGATGCTGTGCAGCAACGATGCCCTCATTAGGCAACCCTAACGTGACGAGGGTGCCCTAAAGTGCTCGTACGTACTGGGCCTAAGTTAGCAGTGATTACAGCTTTTAACTTTAATGCAATAACTGTGCCTTATTTTAACACAGAAAAGCTTACAGACATACACAAATGTCTATTCAAATCCTTCCAAGCCTTATTCCTCTCAGCTCTCCTTTGAGGAAAAGCACCAAAAAGCTGCCACTGCCATCATTTTCCTGCCCATGCATTCAAAAAGGTCAGAAGCAGTTCCACAGCAGAGAGAGTAGAGGGTGTCAGTGTTACTTTTAGGTTCCCACATGATGATGAGGAGGATATTAGTTGTAGAGATCTGCATCCTTTGTTGGATTCTGGAGGGCATCCTTTCAGGACAAATTGTAACTCTCAAAAAGACTTAGAAACGGTTGAAATTAACATGTTTATAATGTGTAACATAACAAATTGCTTTTCTGGAGTGAACAAAAATAATGGTAATGACCTAGCTCCCACTTTGAATAATGGGAAATGAAACAGGTAGTGTTCCAAATCCTTAAATTGACTGACTGGTGAGTAAGAATCAATCAATCATAGATTTAAAAAAATCATATTTTTACTCTATTCAGTTTATTTTTAAAGTTTCCTTTGTGTTCAATTTACTTCAATGAAATTAAATTTAAGTTACTTAAGTTACTGCTTTTAAAACACATCAATACTGGGGTGTGGTGAAATTTAGAGCAGACTCTGTGTTTGTGGAGGGGCTTCAGGCCTTCCCAGCAGTCTGCCCCTCCTGCATAGTGTCTAAAAAGAGTAGAAGCTCCATTGACATCAATGGAAGGTATTTTCTTACTTGTTTTAAACCCATTGGGAATTTTGTGTAACAAACAGACGAAGGGTTGACTTCCCCGCCCCAGTACAGTGGGCTCAATCTGGATCAGACCCCAAGACATTTACATGATTAAAAATACAATCACTTGAAGCTGCATACTACGCACTCTAAAGCAGCATGTAATTCAGCCCTTGAGCTGAATCCACAGATAAATGGATTTTGAGTGTTAAGGATTTTAAAATGCAGGTTGTATAGTAATTGATGGGAATAATTCAACATCATGAATACTAAAAGGCTTTACACTGCCATTTACTTGCTTACCAACTGTAGATAATTCATCACACTTTGAATTATGAAACAACCTTGAATGTTTTGTGCAACCATGTATTTATATTTCCTGAAAATTCTCTGCAGCATAGAGTGAGCATTCTTTGCCAATTCTTTAAAATTCTCATTGGTGTACAATGCATAATGCTTAGAAACTAGATTTATTTGTAAATGTATTAGTCCAGTTAATTTTAAGTAGGAATAAAAACACAATCAGGAAACAACAGTGGCAAAAAAAGACACAATTATGCTATCATCTTGATCACGATTCATAATATATTTTCCACACAAATAAGATTTAAGGTTGAAATTAAGTAACCATAAAGCACAGTTACTCAAAACTAAACACTACTTTAATTGCTGGGTCAGTAATATGAACTCCTCTTCAGTATGTATGGTCGTCGGGCTTTGTTAACATGTACCTGCCGTTTCAGAATATAAGGTGTTTTTCTCTTCATTAGATCTTTATCTTGGCTTGAATTTTCTGGGTCATAAATATCTTGCTGAAATAACTGGTGACGAGAAGAAAAGAATATGGAATCACTGCTTACATATGGAATAAGCTTTGGTAAGGAGAGCTAAAAGAAATCTTTGCTAAGCACCTAAGCTTAGTTAAAAGTATAAGAACAAAATCAATAGATACACAACAGTTAGATTCTATAAACAATAGAACAGTCACCCTGATTCAGGCACAGTTAATGCATATATTGAAGCATACCTCAATTTATATATACTGTTGAGAGTCATTACAACTTAGCTTCAAAATATTACATATTTTAACATGGTGCTTTTGGGGGAAATGAAGGCAAAATAACATCCTCCCCCCTCCCTTCAAATAAAAATGTTATTTCCCCCTAGTGCAACATGTTGTTTACTCATTGGTAGTAGTTGTTTTTATTGAGTAAGAACTGAAATGATTTCATCAGGCATTGGGAATCATTTTTTCTCCCCCAAAAATTATAGTTTTACCCTTTTTGCTTTTTATTTACTTCAGGGGATTTTTATTCTTCTTCTTTTGACATTTTTAGCAGGACATAAAGCCCCCTGAGGATCCCATGAACATTAAATTACATTTGCATGGGTAGGCAACTGTAGTGGATCTGTGGGCCACATTCCTCCATTTGGGCCCTCAAGGTGCCATATGAATTGCCAAAAATGCCTTTAAAATGGGGAACATAGTCTTCATAGAATCATAGAGTTGGAAGAGACCACAAGGGCCATCTAGTCCAACCCCCTGCCATGCAGGAACTCCCAGTCAAAGCATCCCCAACAGATGGCCATCCAGCCTCTGCTTAAAGACCTCCAAGTTCAGTGCCTTGTGGTTTCACAAATTGGTATTTTTAATGTTAGGTTATGTTGAGGGGTCAAAAGAAGCAATTAACTATAGGCAACTGATGATTAGGGGAACATAGAAAGCCAAAAAAACAGACTGGGAACCATATTTTTCACACCCTGATACTGTGTGTGTGTGTGTGTGTGTGTAATGTAGGGTTTTCTAAGGCAAGGAATACTCAAAGACGTTTTTGCCAGTTCCATCCTCTGAAATATAGCCTACAGCACTTCATATTCATTTGTGGTCTCCCATCCAAGTACTATCCAGAGCTCAACTTACTTAGCTTCAGATGGAATCTGATCCCTTTAGGGTATTTAGGTGTATGCCCACTATAATACATTGCACCTATAGTGTGTTGACAATGAATACACTGAGATAGTGAAAGATTTCCTGGACCTTGGCTCAGTTATTAATCAAAATGGAGACTGCAGTCAAGAAATCAGAAGACTAGGACCAGCAATAAGAGAATTAGATAAGATCATCAAGTGTAATGATGTATCATTGAATACCAAAGTCAGGATTGTCCATGACATTGAATTTTGAATTTGTACATATGATTGTGAAAACTGGGCAGTGAAGAAAACTGGTTAAGAAAATCAGCTCATTTGAAATGTGGTGCTGGGGGAGATTTCTGCAGTTATCCTGGACTGCTGAAAAGGCAAATGAGTCCTAGTACCAATTCTTCTCTAGAAGATGAGATAACAATACTCAGGCTGCCATGCTTTGGACATATCATGAGAAAAGATGACCCACTAGAAAAGACAATACTAGGGAATAATAGAAGGCAGTAGGAAAAGAAGAATCAAGGAAGCCATACATTTGGGACTGTTACTGACAGAGTGACTTGGGAGCCCATCATTCATAGGGTCACCATAAGTCAAAGTAGACAAAGTTAGCAACAAGCAACAGCAATATTGTATTTGCTATGTTTAAGTTTTAACAAAGTTTAAAGTCCAGACTGGATTATCATTGGTGCAATTGCTACAAATGCTCCATGATCCTAGTTGCTAGGGCATCTATGCTGCTGGTGGCAGCACATACATACATGCACAAGCTTCTTGTACTGTGATGCTGTCAAGACAGAAGGGCTCCTGGAATGTGGAAGTATAGAATTAGCACTTGACACCCACCTTGGCCTCATTTTCCTGTTGCAGAAGGAATAAAAAAGGTAGAGTGTGCAATTCAAGTCACTACCTCTGACATTCTGGCCCTCAGTCATACCATCTTGGATATAAGCAGGTCTTGGCTTTAGCTTTAAAGGGATCTGCTCTTCACCTAGCAGCAGTGCTAGGCTGCATGAAGCCGGTATACCAACAGCCTGAGCTTACACACTAGTCAAAAGAGAGAAGCCCTAGGCAATTTAATCAACCCTTACTCAAAGTTCTGATCTTTTTTTAATGATCCAGGATTCCTGGAAATCATCTTCTCTTACATCAGCCTACCCATTCCCTAAAATTATAAGGGTAGACCTTTCTTTTGTCACAACTGAAGTGGAGACACAGTTTATGTGATGAGAATCAGTATCTTCTTAGTGGGTCTGCTGATATGTTGGATACCTTGACCTATATATTATAGGTAGCCCTTGGATGCTCGGATGTCTTTTGTCAGTTGGTAACAGCATTTTACGCACATTGTTTAAAACAGAGATTGCAATCAAGAAATCAGAAGACTCAAAATGGCAAGGGCAGTGATGAAAGAACTAGAAATATCCTAAAGAGCAAAGACATACAACTCAGCACCAAAATTAGAATTATCCAAGCCATACTATTCCCCATCATCATGTACAGATGTGTGAGCTTGACAGTGAACAAAGCAGATAAGAAGAAAACCAAATCATTGAGATATAGTGCTGGAGAAAAGTGTCAAGGGTATTGTGGATAGGAAAAAAGACAAACAAATGGGTTCTAGAACAGTTTAAGACTGAACTCTTCTTGGAAGCCAAGATGATCAGATTGAGGCTGTGGTACTTTGGCCACATCATGAGAAGGCATGAGTCATTGGTTAAAAATTTATTAGGTCTTTTTGTAATTTTTTTAAAACCCTCTTTTTTAATTCAATGTATATCTGAAATTGTTTTGCTTTCCCCCCACACTGTTTCCAACTGTTGTGCATGATGTCCTGGCAATGGAACAGCAGAACAGGAATTTCTGTACATATATTGTATATAAATGAATGAACACATAAATAACTTGCTTTCTTTTTACCACTACTTTACATATTATTCCACTGTAGCTCAGTACAGAATCTGAAGCTTCAGACTGAAATTATGGATGCTAAACTTCCCTGTTAAGAGGGATTCAGCAGCTATGCCATCTTTTTCTCTTTAACAGATTTTATTAAAAAGACAGAAGAAGAAGTGTGAAATATGGGTTGCAAGTACAGCACATAATCCTCTGGACAAGGGGTAGGCAATTGTGAAGGGGCCAGAAGTCATTTTTAACCTATATATTGGCTGGGGAGATGTACTCATGTGCCTGAAATAAGCAGCAGTGACAACATCTCACTTCCAGTTTCATTGTGGCTTATTCACAGGTAATTTGGGAGGGAGTGTTTTGGGAGAGTCTTAGTGGTTTGGGGAAACAAAAAGCTGAATTTTGAAGCAGTTTTGAGTTATCTGGGGCTTTGGGGGCTGATTTTGTAAAAGAAAAAAGATTTTAGGAGCTTGTAGGAGATTCAAGGGGCTTGACAGTGTCACAAAATGTAGTTACGCTGGCTACACATGGCCTGTGAGCTACACTGTCTCTACCCGTGCTTTAAACTGCACCCTCTAAAACAATTCCATGAATGAGGCACAGCAACTGCTCAATAAATGCTTTGCCTTTAACCCATTAAGGCAAAATAATTTAAAAATAAAAATAATAAATTCATCAAAATATTTTTAAAAATAAGTTACAGTGCTCATTTAAAAAATGGAACTTTTTATTCCATATATTGCTAACTATAGCCTAACAGAGCCAACACAAAATAAAAATGGGTGAATTTGTATTCTGTATCAATGAAAATGAACCTCTATAATAATATAAACAACGTTAACATAAAAGTAGAGTATCCAGGAGCCTTTCACACTACACCGTTATTGCATTTGATTCTATTTTTACAGCAATGGAATCCTGGGGTTTTAGTTCAACAAAGTACAAGGGCTCTCTGGCTAAAAACTCTAAATACCCCTCCCTAAACTGCAGTACTGAAGACTCTGTAGGATGTTGCCATGGTGGTTAAAACAGAATCATACCGGTAGTGTAATTATTGTATAGTGTGAAAGGTCCCCAAATATCCTAACATCTGGTTTTACCTCCCAATGTTGAAAAGTTCTGCTATGACAGACTTTTTGAAGCTGGTATAGTGTCAACATGGCTTCCAAAGTGACACCGTCAAATGTAGCTGGAAGTGGTCGCCTTGTCATGAGGTCTTCTTCTTCTGTGTCACCTGCTGCCTCTTCTTGGTTGTTTAAGTTACTTACAAGGTCACAAATATTTAGAAGAGTCATTTTCCACTGAGGAAGTTTTGCCTTGTTTACCTGAAAGATTCAAAATGCATAGTTAGTGTGTAAAGGTATTCCATGGTGTCAGTAGATAGGTCCACTGAAATCATAAAAATAAAATGGCAGGCAAGATTGATCTGATGCATTTTATCAGCTATGCTTTTTTTTCCTAGATTATGATAACACTGAACCTTTTTGAACAATTTACTTCATAAAAGCACGTTTTACAAAAGAAACCTGATGATTCTGATGATGCAACTATGCAACAATGAGCTCAAAAACCACAGCCAGGCTTGGGAATTAGACTGACTATATGCAAAACAACTAAGCTGGGGCTGTTCAGAAGTTAGATTCCATGTGAATTTACTTGAGAAAGTAACTTGAAATGTAGTGAGTATGACTTGGCACAGGGAAAGACAAAAGATCACCATGATGGAGACCTAAGGAGTTATATGAAATGAAAAGGTCATGTGGTCTATCTTCCAACAAAATGAGCTGCTAACTAAAAATCTAAACTCTGTTGCTAATCACTCTGCAGTTTTACTCTGATTTTTTTTAATGTTCTTTTTCCTTTTACTTCCTTTTGTGCTTCAAGGGAAGTACCTATCACAAGAAAATTTGGCTCACTAGAAAAACAATAATGCTTGATAAGACAGAAGGTGGTAGAAAAAGAGGAATCAAGACTATGAGTCTGCAAGCCCTGAGAAGGGCTGTTGATGATATGGTGTCTTCAAGGTCTTTCATTCATAAGTTGCTGTAAGTCAAACTCAACTTGATGGGAGTTAACAATAACAATAAAAATACTGATTAACAAATAGGATTGGGAAAATATACAGAACAGGATTTCCACCTTCCTCAGTTGTTAAAGATAAAACTGAGCTGTATATAAGGTGCTTCCAGCATTCTTTAGAGGATGATGGTATGATCCTCTAAGCTGAGACCATGTGGTGTTAAGTTCTGAAGCCCATTTTCTAAAAATGTTCCCTTTTGTCAAAAATGTGTGAAGGAGAAGGCACTTCAACTTTTTAAAAAATTAACAAATCAGAGAGCCTGTGATGATCAGAGTTGAAGTGCCTTTGTTTACTGCTTGCTCTAGTTTCCTTATTAGGATTGCAGACTTATAGGGCCGATCTAGATGTGCCAAAAGAGGCGCGTCTAGGGCCCAAAAGTGCGCGAATAGGGATAGGGAGGGCGCAGCTTTCAGACCCTCCCTAACTCTAGCAAGTATGGGTGCCACCATAATTAAATGGTGGTGTCCATACGGGCGCGCCATGATGGCGTCATGGTGTGTGCAGCTGTTAGACTTGCCATGACACCTTTGCGCCACGGGAGGGCGCAAATTGCGCCCTTTCCGCGGCACAAAAAAGGAGCTCCAAACAGAGCTCCTTTTGGCGGTGGGTCTTTGCCGTGGCTTTTAGATAGCCATGGCAAAGACCAGGAAGAAAGTTCCCCGCAGCCTCCGGAAGCGGCGGGATGGGGCCACGGAGGCTGCTGGTATGGCAGCCTTGGCCCCATCCCGCTGCTTCTGGAGGCAGGTGGAGACCGCCCCTTTTGGGAGGTCTATATCAGGCCATTGTTTCTGAAGCATGTATGCAGGTTTGTGGTAGTTTTGCATACACACGGTATATGATGTCCTGTATGTTTTCATTCAATCACATTAATAGAATTGCAGGAGCAGCAGTTGATGTGTTGTTTACCAGGTCCTGCCCACTGTACTGTACTCCTCAAAGTGACAGTCTGTTTAAGCATTTCCAGGTGATGCAACACTTTGAATCTTAACGGTGCCTTTCTGGACTGATGACTGATGTATTTAGGATAGCTTTTATCAGTGGCCTCTGTAGATTTGGTGGATGGAGGATAGCTGTAAGTACAGATTTGTTTATGGTTCTAGGAAGATGTTCAGAATTAATTAGCAATAGATTTTTCTTTCTAATTGTCACATAGAATCATAGAATCATAGAGTTGGAAGAGACCACAAGGGCCATCCAGTCCAACCCCCTGCCATGCAGGAACTCCAAGTCAAAGCATCCCTGACAGATGGCCATCCAGCCTCTGCTTAAAGACCCCTAAGGAAGGAGACTCCACCACACTCCGAGGGAGTGTGTTCCACTGTCGAACAGCCCTTACTGTCAGGAAGTTCCTCCTAATGTTGAGGTGGAATCTCTTTTCCTGCAGTTTGCATCCATTGTTCCGCGTTCTAGTCTCTGCAGCAGCAGAAAACAAGCTTGCTCCCTCCTCAATATGACATCCCTTCAAATATTTAAACAGGGCTATCATATCACCTCTTAACCTTCTCTTCTCCAGGCTAAACATCCCCAGCTCCCTAAGGCGTTCTTCATAGGGCAAGGTTTCCAGACCCTTCACCATCTTAGTTGCCCTCCTTTGGACATGCTCCAGTTTCTCCACATCCTTTTTGAATTGTGGTGCCCAGAACTGGACACAGTATTCCAGGTGGGGCCTGACCAAAGCAGAATAGAGTGGCACTATAACTTCCCTTGATCTAGAAACTATACTTCTATTGATGCAGCCTAAAATTGCATTGGCTTTTTTAGCTGCCGCATCACACTGTTATTTATTTATTTATTTATTTTATTTATATACCGCCTTTCCAAAAAAGATCAAAGCGGTTTACAAAAGTGGATAAACAAGGGTTCTCTTGCCTCAGGCAAGCCCTGGTGGAGCTGGGCTTGCCTCTTCTCTCCCTCCCTAGGCAGAGGATGGCAGTTGGTATGGAGGGAGAGTCCTCTTGCCTCAGGCAAGCCCTGATGGAGCTGGCCTGCCTCTTCTCTCCCTCCCTAGGCAGAGGATGGCAGTTGGTATGGAGGGAGAGTCCTCTTGCCTCAGGCAAGCCCTGATGGAGCTGGGCCTGCCTCTTCTCTCCCTCTCTAGGCAGAGGATGGCAGTTGGTGTGGAGGGAGAGTCCTCTTGCCTCAGGCAAGCCCTGGTGGAGCTGGCCTGCCTCTTCTCTCCCTCCCTAGGCTGTTGACTCATATTCAGCTTATGGTCTACTTGGACTCCTAGATCCCTTTCACATGTGGTCTCGTTCAGCCAGGTGTCCCCCATCCTATATCTGTGCATTTCATTTTTCCGCCCTAAGTGCAGAACCTTACATTTCTCCGTATTGAATTTCATTTTGTTAGCACTGGCCCAGCTTTCTAGTCTATTCAGGTCATTTTGAATTTTGATCCTATCCTCTGGGGTATTAGCTACTCCTCCCAGTTTAGTGTCATCTGCAAATTTGATAAGTATGCCCCCAATTCTGTCATCCAAATCGTTAATAAAGATGTTGAATAGCACTGGGCCCAGGACAGAACCCTGTGGGACCCCACTGGTCACTTCTCTCCAGGATGAAAAGGAGCCATTGTTGAGCACCCTTTGAGTTCGGCCACTCAACCAATTACAAATCCATGTAACAGTTAACTTGTCTATCCCACATTTTGCAAACATGGTGGTTGGGAGATGCTGGATTGAAAACTAACACAAAAAGAGTGTGTTATTAATTATACTTGACTGGTTTTTGTTTTGTTTTGTGTGTGTGTGTGTGGTGGTTAACTGCATCTTTCTAGGATACATGACAAACATGGGAGAAATGTTGTTGGTTTGCTTATAATCACTTGGTGTGTGTGTGTGTGTGTGTGTGTGTGTGTGTAAGAGAGAGAGAACTCTAAAGATGCCAGCCATAGCTGCTGGTGAAACATTAGGAATAAACTCTTCTAGAACATAGCCTCATAGCCCGAATACCCACAAAAAATTATAGAAAGAGAACTGTTTCCACATTCAACTCCTTCCACATTCTTTCATGAGCAATCTGCATTACAACAGGCAGAAAACAGGGGTCCTGTCACAATCCCTCCTTAGGAGTTATATTGCTCACATGAAGGGAAAGAGAATGTCAGCCATTTCCCAAGTGACAGGGTGACAGAATCCTGATGACCACAATGGCTGCTGACCAGTAAATGAGGACTGGGGATTCTTATGGTCCCTACATATACTCTACATGAATTGGTATATAGGGATAATGAATATGAAGCAATTACAAATGTGTAACTCTTGGTTACACAGTTATAAGCGCCCAATATGATTGTAGCCATAGCAATCGTTTTACTTTGTAAGCTGCCTTGAGTCCAAATCTTGCACTCACCTAGCCTATCCACAGTTAGAAACATTTCTTTATTGTTGCCCTGAACAGTTTGCAAACTGTCCATCAGAACACTTTAAATGTTTTTTTTCCCATGTTTTGAGATTCTTTGGGAGGAAAAAACTTTATTTGTGGAAAAAATGGCTTTGCATAAAACCAACATTTTATGGCCATAAAGTATAGTTCATATAAAATGTACTGTTTTCTGAGCAAATGTGTTGAAGTGTGTTCAAAGAAAAGTTTTGTAAAAAGTACCAACTTTAAAAAATCTTACAGCACATAATTTGTTCAACTGGGAGGGGAGAGTGTTGAAGTACCGGCACATGCTTTATCACAGAGGATAAGAAAGTTTGTGAGTATTCTCTAAAGCTGGAGCTTAAATTTGAAACTCCAGTTGCTAAAGGATGTATATCTCAGAAAATTGCTATGTGGGAGAGAAAACAAGTTAATGATTAGTTTCTTAATGTCTAATTTAAATCCTTGTTTCCTGGGGCAACAAATGGTTTCCTGGGGCAACAAATGGTTAAATGATTTGAATTGATTTTAATCTTCCACTTGCCACAAAAACCTATCCAGATCTCCCATCCGACCTCTACAGTCATTCTTTCCCTCACCCCCTTAACATTTATTTCCACACATCTGGATCAGTTTCTGCCATGCTTTTCAGGGGAACAAGAAACTTTGCAAATATTCCTGCTCAGTCTTCTACAGCTCCCTAAACTGAGCTGTACTATAGTTGTGGAATTATAAATTTTGAAGTGCATTTGTAGTCCCTCATGGTAGGTCTTATGACAGATTCCCTTAAAAAATGGAGAAAATTGTCTTGATCAGTTTCAACAAATCATTTCCAACAGTTTTCACTTTTTCCAGGAGCAAATCTTTTGTCAAACTAGTGGATCTTAATTGCTCGTTCAAAATAAAACTGCCACAACTTGCTTTGAATTACCACAGAGATACATCATAAGATATTAGTGTTGGAAAAAGCAAGATCTCTGCCAGTACTGTGGGGATTGTTGCTATGCTCAGAGGAAATGTGAAAGCCTCAGGTGGATGACAGATGACATCATCATTTCTGATTTTGTCTGATATTCCAACACCCCAATTTCAACTCCATTATATAACTGATAAGTTATCGGGAGGGGGGGGGGGAGACTCTTTTTCTTCTGTAAGACTCAGTTAAAAAATATAAGACAAGTTTGGAGTCTCTAGAAATACAGGATTTTTTTAATTTTTATTTTTATTTATTTATTTATTTATTTTGCTTTCTAACTGCCTGTTAATTATTTGTTCATTATATGTCCAGAAGAAATATCAAAGTTATAAAAGAAGTCATAAAGATTCTTGTATTGCAGACAGCATTTGAAAATATCTAAGATCTAAATTGAATTAGGAGGTTAAACTCTCATGCTTCCACTACAGATTTAAAAAATAAAATAAACCTGGATTCTTTTTTAAATAATTGAATTAAAATACACTTTTTATTTGTTTGCATTTTTTCAGTAATATCCAATTTGGCGCTTATAGATTATGGTTACTGGCTGACCATTTCTGGTGAAATAGGTCAAAATAGTCACCTTTTAACATTCATTGGTTAGGAAATAGTAAGGGATCTCTAAATATTTGAATGAGATGCTATCTAACATTCATATTGTATAGATTTAGGGGTGAAGAGGAGATTTAAGCCATCTACTTTAAAAATTAAATTGGGCTTCTGTTAAAATGTCTGGTATCCAATTCCACAGAGGTAGGAAAATAAACACTTACTAGATGAAATGTGTTGTATTTTACAAAGTTGCAAAAACCTTCACTGGGATAGTGAAGAGTTTCACTTTCATGTTAAGAAGCTCACCTCTATATCCTAAAAAAAAAAAAAAAAATTTAAGAGCTGGTGCAACCAGATGACCCCCTGCCTGATTGTAAAATCTAAGGATTGCTCCCATAGATCTCACAGCCATTGCTCTACTTGCTTCTATGTGGGGCTTCCAGGAAAGGTTTTCTGTAAAGTAAATGCCAAGATACTTAAATACTCTGCATTATTCAATCTGGTGATCATTAATAGAACAGCGAAAATGTTAATACTATTACTGAGATAAGCACTGAAGATGAAACTAACCAGGCACATAAAGGCTGAAGATCAGTAATCAAAGTGTGAGCTCCTGCTTTAAGCAGGAAAAATGATCACATTATAACAGCAAAGGTTGACAGCTGATTGAAGCTTAGTTGTTCTCCAGATAAAATCCAACCAGGGTAATTAGCCAAAACATTTTTCACTTGCATTTTTCAGTAGTTTCATATCCTTATACAAGGCACACAAATTGACAAAACATAGCCAAGCTCATCCACAGAATTAGCATGAGGCAGCTACATTTTTAAGAAAGAAAAGAAGTAATAAATTAAAATAATCAATAGAAGTAGGAATACTAAACAGATCACCAAAAGGGTGAGAGATAGGAATGTTCAAAGAGTCTTGTAACTGGTCAAACTCTGAAGTCTGCAATGTGAAGAATGCATGTAAAAATATTTGATTCTGCATAAATGAAAAGCCTAAATATCCTAAAGGAACCAATTCCCATCTGATCTTGGAACCTAAGCAGAGTCAGCCCTGGTTAGTAATTGGCCACTGAATGTCAGGTGCTGTAGCCTATATTTCAGAGGAAGGGACTGGTAAGTGTTCCTTCCCTAAGAAAATCCTATGAAATTCATCTCTCTATGTATGTGTGTATATGCCTCCAAGTCACATATCAGTTTATTGCAACCCCATGAATTTCAACATTTGGGGCTGCTTCTTGTAGCAAAAAGGCAACTGGGAGTGGGGCTAGTAGAGATGTGTAGAATTATGCAGAAGTGGATAGAGCTGATATTAAAGGCAGTATGTTTTTGTATATCAAGTGCTCAACAATGCAATATAGTATGTGCAGTTGCACTCCCACCCTGATGGTTGGCTTCCCATAAGCAACAGGTTGGCTACTGCATGAACAGAATATTGAGCTAGATAGGTATATGATCCAACAAGGATCTTTATGTGTTCTTAAAATATTGGGGGGGGGGGGGGTCCCACCAACAATTTGTTTTGCATGTTTTTCATTTCTCTAGGGCATGCCTAGGACTGCATTACCTAGGATTAGTTCAGAGAACACTAGTATGTTTTCTTTAGCAATCATGAAACAAGATTTTGTTGTACCTTAAAGACCAGTGACAACAAAAGATGATGCCATAATCAATCTGTTACACTTCAAGGGTCCCATAAGACTATTTTTGTCTGTTGGTGTCTTTATTATTATTTTTAAAAATGCTGTTCAGTGTCAATGAGATCTTTTGATCATCTATTCTCATCTCTGCTTATGAGATACACAAGCTCAAACGTCTTGCTTCCTTTTATGGTTTCTACTCACCATCAATTATGAGAACTAAAAAACATCAGTGCTTCACTTAGAAGGTTTTTTTTTTTTTTTTTTTTTTGCTTCACTTCATGACACACATTTTCCCAGCCAGCAATGGAACTGTGAATTGACTTTCTGTGACTTTCACCATCTTCTCCAACAAAGATTGCTTCAAAGGGACCCCCAAAGTATCAATCCAAAGAAGATAACATGATGAAAGTGCAACAGAATTTTCTATCTTCTACATTACAATTCTTAAAAGTTGACTTCTGTGCAAATGGGCTTTCAAAACTGTCACAAAAGAGCCCTGCTTGAGATCCTCAAGCTTACACACCCCACAGTATTGTACAATATAAGGGGTGATTCTACTTGCAATTTAAAGAAACATCTGGAGGGGAAGTTGAACTCAAAGGATGTGTTCCTGAGCAGGGGTATCCCAAGGGGGTTGTTGTTACACTGGGCCTCACATTTTATTAGTTGATTTGTCTTCCAACCCACTAACCAAAATGGACACTAGCTGCCATAAGACAGATGTCAGGTTTGAGAAACTGTTTAGTTCCAGCTTCTGGAAGTAGGAATGGCATTCTGGTAGAGGTATGTTGCCATACCAACTGACCTTCAAGCTGACTGTTGTGATGCATGGGGAATGGGGAACTGAGGTATGAGGAACACTATCCAGAAAGTGGGTACTTGATGCCTTCCTATACAAGTGTGTAAAGAGTACAACTGCCAGCATAATTAAAAGGATTCTAGTCCTAATCTGATAGAGGGAGATCACAAGTTGTGGTGCTGACCAAAAAAAGAAAAAATATAAATGATAGTATTGACTATAACTTGCTATAACTTAAAAGAAATTCATTATTTTCTTTCCTCTTTCATGTGGCCAATTACGTTTCAATGATGCTAATTGTAGTCTGTGCAATAAATCTTTCATAGCAAAGTATTAAACAGTTGTTTACATTTCTAAAGTCACAAATGAAGCAAATATTTACCTATTTTGGCAGCCTTACAAAGCATGTGTTCTACATTTCGATATGTCACCTGTAAGATCCTGAGGCTGTATATCTGAGTCAGATGTAAAGAATACCAAATTTCCAAATTAAGTGGCCAATTTCCAAATTAAATTCTAAATTTCCAAATTAATTCACTGATTTTGTACTGGTGAGAGTATTTTATTTTTCTCCTATTGTTCAGATGCTCATCAAGTTTACCTTGGATAAAGCTAACAGTTCCCAGTTTTCCTTCTGTAATCTGCAAATTCCTCCCAGAATAGCTTCTGATACTGTGATGTGACATAAGGTTAATTTAGGTTTCATCAGGTATATTCTGACCATATCATCCACTAATAAATTTACATCATAATTCCAAACTTACGTTACATAAATGTATCAAGAATAGAGATTAACTTCCACCCAATTCTACCTATTCATTTTTTCCCACCAGTATTTGAATGAGAAAACAACTCTTATCCACCTTGAACCAAATGTTGAAGTTTCTAATGGGTTATTACTAAATTCTGAAAATCTATATTTGCAGTGAGAATGTATGCATTTTGTGACTAAAGAGGGTGGAGAGGGAGGAAAAAAGCATTACCTTTGATGTATACATATTGGTCAATAAATCAGCTTCTAGGGCTTTCATTTCCTCTTCTGAATCTGCAAGTTAATCAGAAACATATGTTTACTATTTCGTTATAAATCACTAGCATTTGGGTTTCAACATGTAGGATTTAGGATTATCCTTTAAAGGGATTTTAGGGTTAAGCACTGGCTAAAATAAATGCCTGGCAAGTGTTTTGTTCTTTAATATATGCTCCTTGATTTATACAGTCTCTCTGGGAAAAGGCAGTTTAGTCATGAAAGCTGCTTATTATTGGTCAAAGGCAACATTTTAAGGCTCAATCACCAACATGGAAGGCAAGAAGGCAATCTCTGATTTTGTGGAATGGGATTAGGTTTTATGCTTTAATTATTTTACATTTGTAGGGAATTTTCTGAGTGTATAAAGTGTGAAGGGGCAGCTCTTTCCTATCCACCAGAAAAAAAGAGGTACATGTTGACATTTTAGACATCCTTTCAGTGGAGACCTTTGTGAAAATGCTGCTATTCAACAGTAAAAATGTGGAGAAACATACAGAGGAATTATATATAAATCTGAAGTTACTTTTTACCAATAATGAGTAAAATGGAAAGAGATTTACAGTTTCAGAAAAACAGTGGTTTCTTCAAACAGGTGCTTCATTGTTGTTAGCAAGTCTGCACGTATTTCCCAAGCTAAGGTTAGTTGTGATTAAGTCTGCTGTCTGATTTTTTCTGCTGCTGCAGAGACTAGAACGCGGAACAATGGATGCAAACTGCAGGAAAAAAGATTCCACCTCAACATTAGGAAGAACTTCCTGACAGTAAGGGCTGTTCGACAGTGGAACTCACTCCCTCAGAGGGTGGTGGAGTCTCCTTCCTTGGAGGTTTTTAAGCAGAGGCTGGATGGCCATCTGTCGGGTATGCTTTGATTTGGAGTTCCTGCATGGCAGGGGGTTGGACTAGATGGCCCTTGTGATCTCTTCCAACTCTATGATTCTATGATTTACACTTGTTGAGAATTAATTCTGCAGAAACACCATTGTTATTTCTAAAATAGAAATACACAGAATAAAGTTCCTTATCCCATTGAACACCATGAGTTGAATGCATTCATACTTAGAGAAGGCTCACTGAAATAAATATGACCTAAATTGGTCATGATTTCATAAAACCATTAATTTCAGTGGAGGTAAATACGACTCAGCCTGGACACAAAACAAGGGGATTTAACCAAGGTGCAAAGAACTTGTCCTGTTGGTTTGAATGGGTTGAAATCACAACTCTCTTCATTTGGATTGGAGCCAAAATGTGCAAACTTTTATGAAGATGCTTAATGTAATTTGAAAAATAAAATGTTGGCTTAGGATAATAAACATTTACAAATTGAACAATATGCTGATTATTTAAAGATGTAGCCATGTTAGTCTGGAAAATCAGTATGCAAAGGAATCTGGTAGCACTTTCGAGACTAACTGAAAGAAAGAAGCTTGTAGCCCAAGCTTTCATAGACTTCAGCCTATTCCTTCAGATGCCTAGGGTCCAAGTCTACCAAAACTCATGCTACTAGCTTCTTTCTTTCAGCTGATTATGAGCAGCTTCTCTTATTCACAACCAAGACAGCATTGTCTCTAACCCTTATTTGTGGGACTATGATGTAAATTATTGGTAGTGTATAGATAAACATTAAAGGGAGATATTTTTGGGAGATATTCGCAGAAAAAAAGAAGAAGGAAATGGGTAGGTATTATGTGGAGAAGATGCAAAATACTAATGAGGACAGAGAAAAGGCAGAACTACTCAACACCTTCTTTGCTTCAGTCTTCTCACAAAAGGAAAACAGTGCTCAATTTGAGGAAAATGGAGCAGAGGACACAATAAGGGAAATGCAGAACAGAATAAGTGAAGAGGTAGTACAGGAATACCTGGTTAATCTATATGAACCTAATTCTCTGGGACCAGATGTACTACATCCAAGAGCATTAAAAGAACTAGCAAATGTAATCTCAGAGCCATTGGCAATAATCTTTGAGAACTCCTGGAGAACAGGAGAAGTACCAGCAGACTGGAGGAGGGCACACATTGTCCCCATCTTCAAAAAGGGGAAAAAAGCAGAATTCCAACAATTATCACCCAGTTACTCAATAATAATAATAATAATAATAATAATAATAATATATTTCTAACCCACCCCTCTGCTCAGCAACCGGGGTGGCGTACAACAAATTTAAAACTCTGACATCAATACCAGGAATTCTAGAACAGATCATTAAACAAAGAGTCAGTGCATATTTAGAAGAGAATGCCATAATCACAAAAAGTCAAGATGGATTTCAGAGAAACAAGTCACATCAGAGTAATCTGGGATAACAGAATTGAGGGCATATTTATCAAATTTGCAGGTGACACCAATTAGTAAGAACAGCTTAATACTCCAGAGGACAGGATCAAAATTCAGAATGATTTTAATAGATTAGAAAGCAGGGCCAAAGCTAACAAAATGAATTTCAATAAGAAATATAAGGTACTGAACTTATGGCAAAAAAAAAAAAAAAAAAAAGCATAGTTATAGGAATGGGGGACACCTGGCTGAACAAGACCACATGTGAAAGGGATCTAGGAGTCCAAGTAGACCACAAGTTGAACATGAGTCAATAGTGTGATGTGGCAGTTAAAAAGGCCAATGTGACTCTAGGCTGCATCAATAAAGTATAATGTCTAGATCAAAGGAAGTAACAGTGCCACTCTAATCTGCTTTCATCAGGCTTCATCTGGGATACTCTGTTCATTTCTGGGCACCACAATTCAAAAAGGATGCTGACAATCTGGAGCGTGTCCAAAAGAGGGTGACTAAAATAGTGAAAGTTCTGGAAACAATGCCCTATGAGGAGTGACTTAAGGAGTGTGGTATGTTTAGCCTGGAAAAGAGAAAGTTAAGAGATGATATGATAGCCCTGTTTCACTATTTGAAGGGATATCAGATTGGGAATGGACCAAGCTTGTTTTCTGCTGCTCCAGAGAATAGAACACAGAACAATGGATGCAAGCTACAGGAAAAGAGATACCACCTAAACATTAAGAGGAACTTCCTGACAGTATGAACTGTTTGAGAGTGGAACATACACACTCAGAGAGTGGTGGGGCACCTTCCTTGGAGGTCTTTAAACAGAGGCTGGATGGCCATCTGTTGAGGGTGCTTTGATTGTGTGTACCTGCTCGCACTGGATGGCCCTTGTGGTCTCCTCCAACTCTATGATTCTATGTATATGCAATCCTTGTCTTGCCAAAATGTCTACACCATTTTTATTGATATGCATCTGATTGTAATGGCAAGAAAGACCCAGAATTTTTTTTAAAGCATCACTAGTGCTTAAGGCCATATGGATGTCACCATGTGGTGAAGAATGTACAATGCTAAAATACAGGAAGTAGGAAAAGTTACGGAAAGTTTTACCTGGGCAGACTGCAACAATGAATGATAAATAGATAAATAAATAGACTGAGAATACATGAAAGCGCATGAAAACTATCAAGCAGCACCATGCATATGGCAGTGCTACAAAGAACAAGAAAAGGATTACATTTTAGAACTGCCTATGTATTTTGTAATGCTGACATCCTGTTAATTGTGTTTGTTTTTTTTAAAGTATGTTTAGGAATATTAGAACTGTCTTCAATCTTCTCATTCTTGTACATCATTCCTTGTGATTTACAGAAAGGAAAGCTTGTCTTTGTCATGTTTTATTCCAATTCACTTATTGTTCAGTTTTACCTACAGTTATATATCTAAGAGACCATATTCATAACTTAATAAATTCAGTGGGAAATGTTCAGTGTTCCTTGGACTTCAAAAGGTATGATTTAAATGAATTTAAGCTCTTTTTCAAGTTCCACTAATATCTACTTAATCTCATCTTTGAAACAATAGATTTTAAAAGAGTGCATGATTTCTAGGTTTTGCTCAGGATAATCAGAAATTAAAAATAACAATGTTCTAGTATCTTTGAATAAGCGTATCTTCAACTTTACAACATCAGTGACTTTCCTATTTCCAAAACAGAAAGGTTATTCCAGTGGAAGGAAGTGTCATTTTAACAGGAGTCAAATACTACTCTTTATGCATCTCACTTACACTTTTAACATTACAATAATTAAAAATAAAACAAAAAAATATATATACATGTATTTCCAACAGTAGCATGAAATAGTTTATATCCAAGTAATCACAATTGTTCTGGTGTCCAAATATGTGAAATTGCTCAGCAGCTAATAAAAAAATTGTTTGTTTTTAAAAAACTTTTTTTCACCCCAGGTAGTGGTATTTATTTTTTTTATTTTTTTGAAATTTAGATATAATCCTAAATATAATTTGGATATAAACTTCATCAACTACATCTTAGAACAGAATTTGATAAATTCCACTGGATTAAAAGGGACTTCAGTATTTGTCACGTAACGGCTAGATTTTGCCTTTTATCCACACTCTCTGCCTTAGTATTTAAGGCATAAGCATTTAAATTAAATGAACATTTTGGTTTTGAATCCTTCCCAGTACAGTTTTGAACTGGACATGGGAATGCTGAATCTGATCTGTGGAGCTTTTTCTCTAAATACCTCCTTGAAATATTTCTGAACATTGATAAATTGTTCTCAAACTCATGCAAATTTGTCACACTCTGAAGTTTAATATTTCTGTGTATAATACTATCTATCAAACCTATATATCTTTTTTACAATATAGAAGATACAAAAAATTATTTAAAAAATATGTTTTTAGACAAACTAAGAGATTCAGCATGATAAGGTGGACTAGAACTTCTGAAGACCAAGGTTTGAAATAATCAGGGATAGAAACCCAGTGGAGAATTGTGGGCAAGTTACATTCTCTCATCCTAAGAGGAAGGCAATGACAAATTCCTCTGGGCAAGAAAATCCCATGATAAGATTGCCATAAATCAGAGTTGACTTGAAGGGATATGAAAACAGCAACAAGGAAAACTAATATGAGTTATAAAAACTTAGTTTTAGGAGGAGGGGTGGATTAAATTTAAGGCAAATATCCTTGCGTTAAATACTTCTTTTTTTTTTTCAAAGAATTGTTCCTAGATTAATTCAAACCATGATTTCCCCAGGCACATTCAGAATAACTGTTTGTAAACCTTTGCTTTCACACGAAAGAAAAACCACCAATGGATGTCAGCTCTGGATAGATGGAAAGCTTGTCCTTTCAGTACATCTTGTGTAAAGTTTGAGATGAGGAAGCTTTGCATCCTTCTCCATCTTTAACAATCAAGGATATAACAGATAGTTTGTATGTATCAGTTCTCCAAACCATCTCTAAAGCAGATTGCTATTATTACACCATTGTACCAAGAGGGAAGTAACTTGCTGAAAAACAAGCTCTGCTGAGCCTCAAAGTATTCTTCCCATTTTCAAAATTGAATCTATTACTAGACTCATATTATAGGATATTTCATTATACAGTAGGGTATGGTGGTCAGTGAACTGATGTCAGTCTGCAAGCTAGTAACTGTCATGGGAAGTTTTCAGGGGGAAAAGAGACACAGACAATGGACATAAATATCCGACAGTAGCCGACACATTAGGAGGAAAACTCTGCCAGTCCTCCACATCAGACAGCTTAAGAAGCATAGATCTAGAATACAGATGGGTAGATCATTGTAGATCAGCAAAGATTTCTGATCCCTAATACGTTAGCAAAAGCAAGTATAGTTTTAAAAAGCTCATTTTGCGACAGATGATGCTATGCCTTACCGCTTCAGCTTTTCTCAGCTGAAATAAGAGATATTAGTATAGTCATGAGTCCAGGGTCTGAATCCCCACTGAGCCTTGAAACCCACTGGGTGACCCTGGGTAAGTCACACACTCTCAGCCTCAGAGGATGGCAATGACAAATCCCATCTGAAGAAACCTCCCAAGAAAACCCAATGATGGGTTCACTTAGGGTTGCCATAAGCTGGAAACAACTTGAAAGCACACAACAATAACAAACTGCCTCTGACCTCTGCCTCATGCCCATTGTGTTTCCTTCAAAGGTTATGATTCTGTGATCACTTTGCCCAGCCCTTTAGTGACCTACCTTGATGAAGATACTACCTTAAGATAGTCCATAGTATCTGTTTTGACACATTGGAAAATACATCCTAATTGTTCAGTCACTTTGGTCCATCCGGCAATGGGATGGACTACATGCCCCTTGGAGCCCCTTCCACCTCCATGACTCTCCCTTCCCTTTGCCCAAACTCTTCTTCTTCCTTGATGGAGATAACACACCAGATCAGCCTGCACTACCTGTTTCCACACAGCGGACCAACAGAGGTGGACGCTCATTCAAAAAATAGATGGCCGACGGGCAGTAGGTATTTCCAAAGAATCTCACACATACGGCTGACTAGTTTCTCCAAACTTGTGTATTTTTAAAAATGTTTTAATAGTTCCAAACATAGTTTCTTTGAGGGAGTTTCCAGAGCAACCCACTTTTCTTAGGCACCCCTGACTCTTGACACTGACCATCTTGCAGGGCACAACCTCCTCCTTCTGTCAGTGGTGCCACCGCTGGCACTGCCATGCCCTACTTCAATATCCAGCTTGCCCAGCTCCTGCGAATCAGCTCCTTTTAGGGCGCAACCACATGGTAAAAATAATGCAGTCTTGACACTGTTTAAAGAGCCCCCATCCTATGAATGGCAAGGTCTTTAGCTTAAAGAGCCTCAAACTATGAAGGGAGTGGGATCTGCACTTTGACTTAAAGAGCCCCATTCTATGAAGGGAGTGGGATCTGCAGTTTGACAAACTCTTTAGCTTTCTGCAGGCTTGACACCACTTAAAGAGCCCCATCCTCTGAATCAATTGGATCTGCAGTTTGACAAGGTCTTTAGCCTTCTGCAAGCTTGATACCACTTAAGAGTCCCATCCTATGAATGAATTGGGATCTGCAGTTTGACAAGGTCTTTAGCCTTCTGCAAGCTTGACACTGCTTGAAGAGCCCCATCCTATAAATGAACTGGGATCTGCAGTCTGACAACGTCTTCAGCCTTCTGCAGGCTTGACGCTGCTTAAAGTGCCCCATCCAATGAAGGGAGTGGGATCTGCAGTTTGTCAAGGTCTTCCGCCTTCTCTGTCCAGGAGTGCTTGGTGCCTCACAGAACTACAAGTCCCAGGATGCTGTGGGATGGGGCCCTGAAGGGAAAACTTTTGCAAAACTCTATTATCTCTATCAGTGGTCCCCAAACTGTGCCCCTTTTAGAGATTTTGGACTTCAGCTCCCAGAATCCCAGACTGTTGTGCGACATGGCAGGGGCTTCTGGGAGCTGAAGTCCAAAGTCTCCTCGAGGGCACAATCTGGGGAGGGACCCCCGGTGTATCTGGAGCCCAAGCCGAGACCCCGAGGAAAGCCCTGGGCCGCTTACCTGAGCAGAGGCTCCAGGAGGCGAAGGCGAGCAGCATCGCGCACGCCAGCTGCATCTTCAGCATCCTCGCTGCCATCCTCTCTCTGGCTCCTGGCTCTCCTTCTCTAAAAAGTAAAGTCCATGCAACAAGGGACCAACCAGGTGCTTGCCAGCCAAAGAGAGGGAGAGAGGCACACACAAAAAGAGAGAGATCAGACAGAGAGAGAGAGGGAGAGGGAAGAAGGAGACAGAGAGAGAGAGAGATGGGTGCAAAGATCGGAAGCCTGGAGCTGACTTGGGAAGCTCTGGACCATAAAGGGAGCCCTGGACCATCCCCGGAGTATATAAGGCAGCGGGGGACTGATGTCACGGATGCCAGGCAGCCCTCTCTTTGGATGCAACGCCTGATGGCCCTCCTCCTCCTCCCCCCTTGGCACTTTTTTCCGGAGGGACACTGACGCCATGCAAGGATTGTTTGGTCCTGCTTTGCGCTTCTTGACGCAAAGACCAGGAGAAAGGGTGGGAGAGGGAAGGGGGGGGTCAGGGACAAAGCCCAGCAAGGACGATGCTTCCAAGGGAAAGGGAATTGGCACCAGGCTCCTGCCCTCTCTGCAGAAGTTGCATCTTTCCCAGTATGGGCATGTGCTGGGTTCAAATCGAGCATGAATATATGAGAGCATGTATTTTCTTGTACCCCATTAGAAAAGGGTACACACACAGTGTAGCCACTTAACAAATACAAACAAAAATCCATCAGTGAAACTTTTACTGGCCAAACGAAATGCACAATGTACTTCTTGCAAGCTTTTGAAGCTCCATGGGCTTCTTCTTCTGGCAAGATGTTACAAAGCAAACAGGAGAAGAGGGGAAAAAATAGGAGATGTGAAAGAAGGTTGTGGGATCAATCCCATCCAGGGGGCTCAGACTCAGCCTAGCATCCTTCTGTTGGTGGCTAAAAGGAGTATCCAGATTGTTGGGGGAAATAAGCTTACATTTGTAAACCACTTAGAACAGTATGAAGCCATACGATAAATGAAGCAGCTATTGGAAAGAAACTAAGCAATAGCCATAGCGGCTTCATTTATCATACCACTTCATACCCCTCTAAGCAGTTTACAAATGTAAGCTTATTGCCCCCAACAAGCTGGGTACTCCTTTTAGCAAACCTCAGAAGAATGCTAGGCTAAGTCAACCCTGAGCCCCTGGATGGGAATGAACTCACAACTTTGTTCACATCTCCAATTTGTTTTCCCCTTCTCCTGTTTGGTTTGTGACATCTTGCCTGATGAAGAAGTCCATGGAGCATCGAAAGCTTGCAATAAGTATACTGTGCATTTCATTTGGCCAATAAAGGTATCACTGATGGATTTTTTCTTTGTATTTGTTAAGTGGCCAACACAGCTACCCCCTGCATGTTTTCACCTTGTGGTTTGTGAGAGAATGGTCACAGTACTGGCATTTGACCACTGAACCCCCAGGGCTCATGGGTCAGTCTGGTTAGCAGAACTGTTAGCCTTGGAAGGCCATTAAGTCCAAGATCTATCACAGGGCTTTCGCATACACTGAAGTTCAACTTTACAGAGAATTTCCTGCCATGCAGGAAGACATAATCGAAGCACCCCTGACAGAGGGCCATCCAGCCTCTGTTTAAAAATCTCCAAAGGAGGAGACTCCACCACACTCTGAGGCAGCAAATTGCACTGTTGAACAGCTCTTACTGTTAGAAAGTTCCTGGTAATGTTGAGGTAGAATCTCTTTTCCTAAAATTTTAATCCCTTGCCCTGCGTCCCTTGCTGTTCTCTGGAGCTGCATGAAACAAGTTTGCTCCATCTTCAATATGACGCCCCTTCAAATATTTAAACAAGGCTATCATATCACTTCTTAACCTTCTCTTCTCCAAGTTAAACATACCCAGGACGTGGTTTCCAAACCCATCACCATTTTGGACACCCTTCCTTGGATGTGCTTAGTACTTGAATGGGAGACCACCAAGGAAGACCTGTAGGTTGTATTTCAGAGACAAGAACTGCCACAACCATCTCTGGAGTATCCCTTCCTTGCCTAAGAAAACTCTGTGAAATTCATGAAGTTGCCAGAAGTTGGGAGGCAACATGAAGACACATTGCTGTTGTGTGCCTTCAAGTCATATCCATTTTGTGAAGAGCCTATGGTGAATCTATCACAAGGTTTTCACATACACACAAGTGCAACTTTACAGAGAACTTAAGAAAAGCAGGACAGAAATTCTGAGAAACATTTTCTGGTCAGGTTTATATACCATTCTTCTGTCAAGGCACTGAGATGCTTAGGCCCTTACCCACCCTTTATATTACCACAGCTCTGTCAAACAGGTTATATTGAGTTACATTGACTGGTCCCAAGTCACCCATTGAGTTGGATTTGAACCCAGGTTTTAAAATAGCATGTTCATTTCCTTTGGTCTTTCCCTTGCATCACCATGGAGAGGTGTCATACAGTTGCTTAGATGAGGAATGAAATGTGGATCTTGATTGTACACAAATCGCTGCAGAAAGCTGTGTTAATTTAGTAGGGATGACATATGCTCTGTGCATGCTCAGATAACTGTTATTTACATTACGTTATAATGTTCTTGAACCTTGGCTAAGCTCCAATAAACATTCAGTATAGTAAGCTGTAATCACATTGTTCACGATCACCTGATTTTGGAAGGGGATGCTTTTAAGAATGGAGAAGCAATTGATAGAACATAAAGGTTTGTTCTGAGACAAAACATATTTTGGAAGCCAAAATCTTAAATATGTGTGTGTTTTCTAACTAGTGGATAAGAGCACGTCAGTTTCCTTGCCATGCACTGTCTCAGGACTGAAGGGATTTTTGTGAGGGTCCTCTTATGTGTCCCACCAGCGAGGTCAATACACTGTATGAGAATATGGGAGAGATTGTGGAATTGTGGAATATCTTTCTATTGGAAACCTGGTTAGCACCAGGGCTGGTTTAATGTAGGTACCAAGCAGAAACATGGTTGTTTATTAAACTTAGGCCTGAATGATTTATCTCAAGTTAACTTGTTAATTGTACTCAATTTAATATGTTTCAGCCTCTTGTTTACAGTGTTTTTAACTTGTATGCAGCTGTAAGACCTTTTGATACAGGATGGGACAGAAGCATAGGATAAAATACATGTGTGCCCATACTGAGCAATAGCATTCCCAAAACAGCTCTGTCCTAGAAAATGCACAATAGCTTTTAAAGGCAACAGGGTGCAGCTCACCAAAGACAGATCAACAGCTTCTCTGATTGATAATTTATTGGACCCTTTAACATTACTTGATGTGCAAAAATACAAAAGGAGTACGTCATCCATTTTACAGTGCAAACCAATATATGTCTGCTTCTAAGTAAGTGTCTCTGAATTCTGTTGGACCTGCTCACCTGCATACATCAGGTTGCTGCTATGATAATATTTCACTGAAAACGTGTATTTGTTATGTAACAGTTTTGATTTGATTTGATTTGATGTGAACTCATGAAAAAGCAAACAAATTGTGTAAGTGGGGGAGATAAAACCTAGTAAATAGTTTAATATTGGGAGCCAGCATGGTTTAGTGGTTTCAGTGTTGGACTCGACTCTGGAGAGCAGGGTTTGAATCTCCATGGAAACCCACTGAGTGACATTTGACAAGTCACACTGTCTCAGCCTCAGAGGGTGGCAATGGCAAAATCCGCACTCAAGAAACCTGTGAAGAATAGGTTTGTCTTAGGATTTGCATAAGTCAGAAATGACTTGATGGTACACAACAATAAAATTAACATTGTACAGCAATTTTATTTTTAAGTAACCCAAAAGGGTGAATTAACCTTTCTCGGCAAACATAGTACCATAGTAGTAGAAATAAAGTTTCTTCAGCCTTCTACCTTTCTTCCATTAGGGGGCGTAGTGGAAATATAAGAAAAAAAATGTCCATGTGCTAAAAAATAACAGATTTTGTTTTGTGAAGGTTCTTGTTTAGAGCCTGATTTGATGACATTGTGGTGGATCACTGACTGTCTGATGTGATGTGACACTGCCATGTTTCCCACTTTTGCTTGCACTCTTCCAATTACCTACTTGTTTTAGAATCCACCCTGCAGTGAAAACAATCATTTAACAAATGAGTGAAACGTATTATTCTAGTGATAAGAAGATGGATATAAATTGAGAAAGGCAGTGCAGTAAACCTGAACAGAATATTTAGGTTGCATTTGCTCTCCCCTCCCCAACTTCTTCCAAAAATGCACTTTCTGAAGGCTGCCATCCTGTGCTGCTTTCTGAGGGGGTGGGGGGTGGGGACCCAATTCAATTTGGTGGAGCTGAATTCTGACTGAACATATATAGAAGTAAACCATTAAGCATCAGTCTTGTGGACATTTGCCTGAAAATCAAGATCCACTGAACTCAATTGGGATTTTTTGGGGGGCAGACATGTACAGAACTTGTGTTGTGAAAAATATTGTGAAAAACTTCTGTGTGAAACCTCATCTTATAGGAGCATAGATTATTTTTACATCTGAAGCAACATATCCCTCAAAAAAGATTTTTTTTTCTTTTTCGGATATAGCATTCTGCTTTCCCCTGAGAAGAATAATCCACAGTAAGTACAAAGGAAATGGTTCATCACAAAATATTCCAGAGAAAAGGTGGGTTGGGGGGGGGTTGATCCTCTGAACACATGGAACAGAGAGCATGACTACATTTCTTTGCACTATTCTGATCTCTGTATATTTAATACAGTATGTGAATATTATTTCCACACAGATGGAGTTGTACACACATAAAGGTTTCCGTCGATAAAGTAGGAAGAAAAAAACTAATTCTATAGCCATTAGGTGGATTTTAAGGGGAAAGGATGGCCTGATTTGTTAAAGGAATTGGTAATAGGAGCCAATATGAAGAAAAAATGACATCACATCACAACAAATCAGTAGTGCATCTCATGATACAGACTAGAAATGACACTATAATCATCTACATGTCTTATATATAGTATATACATTTTTAATATATACATGTCTGATACACACACACACACACACACACATGAATATATGACCCAGATAAGTAAGTAAAGTTTATGTGTTCTGCAGTCCTGTTTTCGCCTACTATGTGATCCTTTCTTTTCCCAGAGGACCATTTTTTGTTTGTTGTTAGCGGCTTTTGAGTCACTCTCAACACATGGTGACCCTGTGAATGAGGCATCTCCAAACCTCCATATCCTCTGCCTTCATTCTCAGGTCCTGCAAGCTCAGGCCCATGGATTCCCTAGCTGAGTCGATTCTTCTGACATGCACTCTCCCTATCTTTCTACTTCCCTTCTCCTTCCCCAGCATCATTGTCTTTTCTAATGAAGTGTAACAGCCTCAGTTTAGTCATCTTGGCTTCCATTGAGAGTTCTGGCTTGATCTGTTCTAGGACCCATTTGTTTGTCTTTTTAGCTATCCATGGTATCCTCAACACTCTTCTCCAGCTCCACATCTCAAATGAATTAATTTTCTTCCTGATTTCTTCATTGTCCAGCTCTCACAGCCATAAATGGTAATAGGGAACACAATGGTTTGAATAGTTGTAACTTTAGTGTTCAGCCAGAGGTTTCCCCAAATGGCAGGTTGTACCTTTTAAAAAAAATCACATGTGAGTAGAGGACAATGAGAATCAAGCATCTTGGAGTCTTTTCTCACATGGCGAACCTGAGAAGCAGTATCCCCCAGAATACTGATTTTACATAATGTACACAATGATATACAGTAGTGTTGTTGGAGAGTTCTGTGGATAACATGGATTGTCAAAAAGAGAAATAAATGGGTCTAAAAGCAAATTACACCTGAACGTCCTCTAGAAGCCAAAATGCCTTGATTGAAGCTATCACATTTTAAACATATCATGAGACAGCATGACTTATTGGAAAAGAGAATCATGGTCTGTAAAGTGGAAGACAGCTGGAAAAGAGGAAGACCTCATTATAGGTGGATATACTTATCAAGTTTGCAAGATCTTAACAGGGCTATTATTAGGGTGTTTTTGAGTTCTCTTATTCATAGGTTCACCATAAGTTATAGCCAATCTGATGACTCTTAATAACAAACACAGTGACAGTTTTAACAAGAATAATATGGCATCTTTCTTTTCTTTCTTATTTGTGAGCCAGACCAAAATAGCCATTTTAGTGGGTATCTAAAAATACATAGTATTCATAGCCCTGAGGCTGCTTCCTAAAATAAATGATATCTGTCTAATACCCATTTCCTTTCCCTATGGCATTTCTCTCTATTTTTATCCAACTTTTGACAAATTAGTAGACCAGGGCATTCATACCTCCAAAATCTTTTGCACCTTCACAACATCCTCAAGACTCTTCAACATATCCTTGATGCATTTTCTAGGTGCTAGGAGGTGACACTATTGATCCATTCAACAATTTCATTTTGTTCCAACTACATCTGAGTGGCAATACATGATCTCTGAAATGGGAAGGGACACAGGAACCAAAGATTAAAAATAAATAGTCCTTTTCTTTACACCTTAAAATCTTTCTGATATCATATGTTGTATGGCACCAATAACACATAGGCTGAATAGGGAAGTAACACATCCCATAGTGCTGGGATGGACTCCAACCCCACCCCACCCTGAAAACAGGCCACTGCTTGTTGTTTAGTGAGAATACTGTGCAATTCAATAGTTCTTTATGTTCTATATGTGCAGAAAAGGGATTGGACATGGTTGCACTATTAACGTATGAGCTTCTGCAGGTTGTAGATGAGCAACCTTGTAGATATGGCTTCCATGTTACTAGTTTCATGTATAAAGTGACCTAGAAAGATAAATGCCCTCATACTAAAATCCTTGATATGGACTGGATTTATATGAAAGATATTATGCATGCAGTGCAATGTACACATCTCTAGGAATACATCTGTGGAACACAAACTTATCTGAACACAGAATATTTACTTCTGTTTCCAAATTAGAATTCTACTACAAAGCATTCCATATAGGATTATTGTCTACATTAGACATTTTAGCTTGAGAATCACTTGGGTATGGCTTTTCCCCCCCAGTATATTTTCTTTTCTTGTATTTGTATGTTATATGCTTTCATCAGGTAGTCTGCACGATTGTATTACTGAGCCTAAATTAGTGATGTTTGTATACACACACATAAATAAACAGATGGTAGAGTTTGTTGTGATTATTGGAAAATGCTGAAATATGCCTTGGGTCCTTTCAGACTACAGAAGTAGAGATTATGATTCCACTTTTAGTGTCATTATTCCATCCTACAAAGTGCTAAGATTAGGAGTTTTGGGAAATGGCATTTAGAATACTTAGCGAGAGAGCAGTAAAGTTTCATCAGAAAACAAAGGCCTAGGATACCACAGAATTCAGCCATGGCAGTTAAACTGGAATCATAAACCCTTAATCTTATATAATCCTTATTTCAGTTGGACCTGAAAGCAACATAACAAATACATTGACACATAGAAAAGATATGCACTTAACTTTTTACCAAGATTTACACCTGACTAGTCTCAAACATTCTATTTTCAGGAGTTTAATACAGAAGAAAAATCAAGAACATGGATTAAAACATGGCTAATTACACTATATAGCTTTTACGGCTGACTCTAATACTTGTTGAAAGGTGGTTTAGTGAGCTTGTAGTCAGTTGTGAAAGACTTTGTCCATGAGGTTTGTTATATTTCACACTATCTCTTATAAACTGCAAGTTAAAATGGATTAGCCATAGTAAATATGAACAAATATTATGGTTAAATCCAGTTGTAAATCCAAACAGAGTAGTAGGGTCATTAAATCAAAGCTGAACAGTAAACCAGTAGTTCTAGAATTCCTAATAATCCAACAAATGTATTTTTTTTTTGTTTTAGCAAATGGATTTAGACCTCTTGCATAGAAGTATGACCCAGTGAATTCAACATGACTTACTTCTTGCTAGATCTCCACACAGAGAGAAGAATCTACATCCAATGAATGCAGTGGAATCTGTTTTTGAGTAAACACACATAGGAATGCACTGAATTAAAAATGCAAAAGAAAACAAAACAACTCTATAGATCCAAAGAACCACAGCAAATCAGCCTGACTTCAGTACCAGAAAAATATTGGAAGGAATTATACAGGAGTCTGTCTACAAGTCTCTTGTGCAGTGATCCGTAGAAACCAGCATGGGTTTGACAAAAACAAATCCTGCCAAACTAAACTTACATCTTTTTAAAAAAAAATCAATTCACTAGTTTAGTAGATGGCGGGGATGCTGTGGATGTCATTTATCTATATTTCAGCAAATTATTTGATAGGACCCCACATAATATTTTTATTATCAAGGTGAATAAATATAGAATAGATGGAAACACCATCAAACGGACCCAAAATTATTAGAATATCATGATGGAAGAGTTACCATCAGTGGCTGCACTTCAAACTGGAAGGAGGACTTCGTTGTAGTGCCCCAGGGCCATTACCCTTAGGACAATTACTCTTCAACATTTTTTAAAAAAATTACTTAGATTGTGAGCGTTTAAAGTTTGTAGGTGATACAAAACTGGGAGGGTGGATAACACATTGGAAGACAGTAGCAGAATTCAAAAGGACTTTGATAAACTAGAAAACTGGACAGAATTTAATAAAAAGAAATTTAATTGAGACAAAATTCTGCATTTAGGCCAAAAACCCAAGTGCACAGGTATAGGATGGGATAAATGCCTTGAATCCTACTCCAGGAGAAAGGCGGGATATAAATCTTGGAAATAAATAAGTAAATAAAGTATATGGCTCAGACATACTGCATGCAAAAAGAATCCTGGGTTATTATCGGTCATACATTGAATATGAGCCAGCAGTGTGATGCTATAGCAAAAAAGATAGAAGAGTAGTTTCCAAGTGAAGGGAAGTAATAGTCCCACTATATCTGTTATGGTCAGGCCTCATCTGGAATTCTGGTTCCGTTCTTGGCCCCTAATTTTTAAAAAGGATATAGATAAGTTGGAGCATGTTCAAACAGTGGCATCCCCACACTGAGTGTCACCCCTTGTGGAGGGTGGGGCTTCCGGGGGGGGTTCAGGGGTGGAGTGCACTCCTTCCCCCTGGTGCAGCCCATCCCTTACTTGATGAAGAAAAGGATGGGATGGAGCACCGGGGTGGGAGATGCCATAGGGGGAGCATGAGGATGGCACAGGAAGTAGGAGCACATGCAGGGGAGCATACGTATAGTGCAAGGGGGTGGGAGCATGAAGGGGGAGTGCATGGACAGTGCAGCAGGTGGGAGCATATGTGGGGAAGCTCAGTGAAGGCATGCAGGGGTGGAAGCTTGTGTGGAGGAACGTGGTGATGGTGCGTGGGAGGAATGCATGTGGGGATAGCACAGGGGGACACCAGCTGCTGTCACCTCCCATCTGGGTTATCACCCAGTTCAGGCTGCACCACTGCACCTCCCCCAGTGATGCTACTGGATTTAGAGAAGGGCCACAAGGATGATAAGAGGTATGAAGGACAAAACATATGATGAAAGGTTGAAGGAGCTGGACATGTTCAGCTTGGTGTAGAGAAAACTGAGGGGTGACATGTTTTCTGGTGCCCCAGAAGGTAAGACCAGGTTTAATGGTTTTAAGTTACAGGAGGGTAACATTTTAATTGGCCTTTAGAAGGAGCTTCTTGGCATTAAGAGTAGTTTGTCAATGGAACCAATTATTTAGTGAAGTCATTGGCTCTCCTTCTCTGGACATCATCAAAAAAAAGACTGGACTATTGATGATGTATTAGCTGGAGATCTTGCACAGAGCAAAGACTGGACTTGATGGACCATGATGTCCCTTCCAACTCTATGACTCTATGTTATTCCAAAGACTGTCTATAATGATCAATACGCAATGACAAATAATTATCAATCTTTTTTGTGATCCTGCCTCCTGTATAGCTATAAGAGATCAGATGCTCCATTATGAGCACATCTGAGCTTCAAAGCCATTTGTATCCTGAGCTGTGAAGCAACACTATGACTACATACACTCCAGACCATTCCCTCACTTGACTGCTTGACAGATGAAAATGAAAGGAAGATCAGCTTGAAGTGCCCTGTCTGTTTGATCTAGGGTACAAGATTGAGTGCTTCATAGAAGAAAGGCAGAAAATGAGCAAAATAAATCACAAAAACAAATAGGAGCCATTGAATCAGGCACTGAATCAGAACTTGAATCAGGAGTGAGAGAAACATTTGTAAAAACACACACTAGGTTAGGATTAGGTAGGATGGAAAGGATGAGAATTGGAAAGGATGAGAAACTGAAGACCAAATCTCCAAAGACTCTTAAGTTAGGGGAGACTGTTTTACAGTATTTAGAATAGTACATGAACAATAATTATGATAATGATAATAATGATGATCATGATTTCAGGGTTATGATTTACAAAAAACATGGCCCAATCTTATACTGTAGATACTGTAGATAATATATTGTTTGCTGCTTTTGAGTCAACCCTGACTCGTGGTGATCCTGTGGATGATATATCTCCAGACCTCCCTAATTTCCACGGCTCTGAAAACACGGCTCTGATGATTCTTCAGATATTTGCAATGGTTTATTATATTTCACCCTTTGGATTCTTTACTTATCCTACAGCTCACCCTGAATAGTGGGATATTTGCAGGAGGCATTCCACTGCAGCTTTCTTCTCAGGAAAAAGAGCTGTGTTGGACATGTGTGTGTTGTGTAACTTCAAGTCATTTCTGACTTATGGCGACCCTAAGACAAATGTTCTGGGAAGCGTTCCCAGAACTGGGACTCGGAGTGTCTTCACACCATTAAAAGACCTAGCCTAATGATGACAGCCCCCCCTCCATGCCATCTCCCACTGCCTGGCTTTGGAGGGAGTTAAAAGGCAGGTCCAATGCAATCAGGCCTAGCCAAAGCAAAAAGGAGGGCCCTCCCTCCAGTCCATCTTCATGGTCCAGGCCTCAGAGAGAGTGAAGAACCACTGGACTTGATCCCTTTCCCCACCACCTTTCCCTTCTCCTCCTGTGTCATGATTTTTTAGATTATGAGCCTGAAGGCAGAGAAACATCTATTTTAACTGATTGTATGTACAGCACTATGTAAATTTACAGCGCTACGTAAAGCACAATAATAATAATAATAATAATAATAATAATAACAACACAGGGTTTTCTTGGCAAGATTACTTTACAGGTGGTTTGCCATTGCCTTCCTCTGGGGGTGTGAGACTGTGACTTGCCCAATCTGTATATTTAGTGAACTGGAATTGGACATGTGTTTATTGTGTAACTTCAAGTCGTTGCTGACTTATAACAATCCTAAGGCAAACCTTTCAGTGGGTTTTCTTGACAGGTTGCTTCAGGGGGAGGGTTGCAATTGCCATGCTCTGAGGCTGAAAGAGCGTGACAAGGTCACCCAATGGGTTTTCATAGCTGATGGAGATTCAGCGGGATTTTTACTGAGAAAGTGAGATAGGGTTAGATGGCTGATTATCACTGAAGTGGATTCATGCAATATTGCAGTCTCAGGGAATCAGTGGACTCAGTAGAGTGTTTCTAAATATGATTCTTGATACAGGCTTGTTGCAGAGGTGAAGGAATGAGCAGAGTTCAGACATGCTCGCTCAGCAAACCACCTGGGTAGGACAATACTGAGATAGATCACCATTGTTCTATGCAGCAGATAAGGCTCTTCAATGATTAATCTAAATAAACAATTCTAGGAAAATGAAACTACATCTACACTATAGACATAATGTTTGACAGAACTTTAATTGCCTTGGCTTAATCCTACAAAATCCTGGGATTTGTAGATTTTTTGAGGCAAAACCCTTTTTGGCAGAGGAAGTTAAAGGCTTTGTAAAACTTCAAATCCCAGGATTCCATAGGATGGAGCTATGTCACTTAAAGCCATGTCAAAATGCATTATATCTACAGTGTAGGACACTGTAGGACAGGTGGTTTTACTGGCTTTCCTTCATTTCTGATTTTGCACTCTTGTTTTGAATTGTGGAGGAATATATTGTGAATGGCTTAACCTAACATACACTCACATTGAATTGAATTGTTTTCTATGTACTGATTAGAAAGTAAAATATAGAAAAATACAGAAAAAAATATTTCACATAAAGCTACAGATATTTTTAGATAGCAGACCAAATATTTTAAAGGTGCTGCACATCCTAAAGGAAAGAAACAGAAACTAACATTGCAGTTGTATGCATGTTGAGTTACAACTGAGCCTTGTTGAATTCAATGGGACTAACTCTCAGTAAACATGCTGAACAAACAGTAAAACAAATCAGCATGGTAAAGTTGGTCCAAAAGTCTTTTCATGAAAGTGTTCTTTAAGTTTCTAGGCAAGTTTCCTGGATTTTTAGTATTTCTTGACAGATCAAGAATTTACCATATAGACAAGAATCTAATTAATATTTGAGTAAGAACTCGGTAAAACCTGAAATTTGGAAAAACAACAGCAATAACAACAATTGGCAGAGGTCTACCAGATCTCATAAAAACAAAAGTTCCTACACGATTAGGCCTAAGGCCAACATTCTAGAAAGCCCATGAACATAAGTACAACAGCACCCAGGACTTAGGTGCAACAACATTCTCCTGCCCGTGTGTGTGTATGTGTGTGTGGTGTTTCTTCAGTTTCCAACTTATTGCAATCCTAAAGTGAACTTATCATGGGGTTTTCTTAGCAAAATTTGCTCAGAGGAGGTTTGCTGTTACCTTTACCTGAGGCTGAGAGCATGTGACTTGCCTAAGGTCACCCAGTGGGTCTTATGCCAAGTGGAAATCGAACCCTGGTCTCCAGTGTCATAGTCTAATGCTCACACCACTCCACCATGCTGGCTCTCTATTGATATATACAGCTAAATACTGAGTTTGGCAGTTGGTGAAATATATATACATCATGCTCTTGTGCAGCTGCCAATAGCCCTATTCTCCATGAATGTATCTAGTCTCCTTTCAAAGCCATTAAAGTTGATGGCCATTGCTATGTTTTGTGGAAACAGATCCCAAATGTAATTCTGTGATGCATAAAGAAGTAGTTCCTTTTATCTGTTCTGAGTGTTTATCCATTTAGGTGTAGTGGATTATTCATGTTTTTTTTTCTTTAGTGGGGAACAAAAAACAAAAGAGGAAACATTATGTAAATCATGAAGTTCAAGTTGTTATTCCAGAATCCACACAGAATACCTGATGGAAGAAGGAGGGAGGCTGGAGCATCCAGAAATTCTTTTGCTCAGGGACCCAAAACACTTGGCACTCATAAAATGTGGAAGGCTTGCATTGGCAGGATGATATGAAGAACAGTGCTTGAATTTCCCTGTGTTGGTTTTTCAGGACTACACCATACAAATCCCACATGACTCACCCCAGTAATTGATAATACTTGCTTGGAAGATGCTGAAAACATGGTCTCATTTGCTGCACAGCATCATTTCAAAATTGTGACTCATGATTTCATTACTGGTTAATTAGGAAGTATGACTAGTCAGAGAATCCACATGCCACTTCTTGAAATGCTTTTGATTTGATCTATTAACTACGCTCACTGTCATATGCAATGTTATACTATGTGTGCTTTCTCATGGTGTGCAGTAAGTCTCGCTTTTGGATGAGAGTGTGTAAGACAATAGCCTTGAAATAAATTGGAAAGTAAAAGAATCTCACTGTTAATAAAATCATTGCCTTGCCTTAAATAACCCACCTAGGACAAAGATTGGAGGAAATTTGCATCCTTTACATATTAAATCATTAAAAGTATTACACAATTTCAGATGGAGCAGGGTGATGTTCCTGCCTGTTTGAAACACAGCAGTGAGTTGGATGTCTCATGCATTCCTACCTGTAACCACAGCCTACTTCAACAGCTTTGCCAGGTAATTTAGGATACACAAGGAAACTCAATTTCCCACAGATTCCCTATAGATATCATTTGATAAATAGATATATTTATCACTATTTTGCCTCTACTGTAATAGCGGCTTACAAAATGATAAGCAAATATATAATCATTAGCGATAACTGTCATCAAATCAAATCTGTCTGTTTTGTAAAATTTTGCACACAAAATAATTAGCATGCATGGATAAGTCCACATCTTTCACTGCTTACTGAAAAATTATTGTGGGTCAGTAGAAAGGAACAGGCATTGGCATGGCCCTGAAAAGGCCAGAAATTACAGCCTGCCAAGTTTGCCTGCCTGCTCCTTCATTTTTCAAAACAACAGAATATCAATCAGTTTCTAAATGTTGGGAGTAGTGAGTAATTTGTAGGTTGTGCTTTTTGTGTGGTATAAGGTGACACTTCCTAGTTCATATGCTCTTAATAGTTGGGTAGCAAGAAGATATTCCCATCTCCGTGCCCCAGGGTTTTCTGTTCAACATCTCTCTTTCATAGAATTATTAAAGGAGCAAAACATCCTTCAAGGCCAGGTGTTGGCCACTCTAAATGGCTGTTATGATTGAACTTCCTTGAAAGTTGTAGTATCTAGTTTACTCCTGAATATTTTATTTTCCTTTGTATGTTATATTTGTTTTTAAAAAATGTACACATGTATTTGGAAATATGGTTCCAGGGCACTTTACAAAATTAAAATAACAAGCCAATCACACAATATAAAAAACCTGCAACTAAGACAGAGCAGTTGGCAACAATGTAAAATCCCTAAAAAAAATTTTTTTTAAATCCTGGGAGACTAGAAAGGTTTTTGCCTTGCATAAGTAAGGATTGACACCAGGTGAGCCTTGTTGAAGAAGATCTTCCATGGGTGGAGTCCATAGTCTAAGGAAATAAAAAAATGATTTTTTTAAATATTATTTTTAAATTTTCTTTTAAAACATCACACTTAAACCAAATCTTTATTATATATATGTAAATGCATTTGAGTTGTGCATATGATATTGTAATCTGAAGGCATACTTTTAATTTTGCTAGTTGTTTATATCACATCTATTAGCATGATATTCAGCGGTATATGGGAATTGCAATTTACAAGTAACGTTACTGCAAAAAAACTTACTAAGGCCCCATTCCCTGCATTCTGATTCGAAGTGTGATGCGGGCTATATGACCTTTGTTCACACTCGAATCGACTTCCAATCCTCATTCAATCGATCACTGGAGGAAAGAACCTGGTTAAAACCTGGCACTAGTTTTAAAGTGGTGTTTTTTTGGGAAAACGCGATTCTGAAGCATTTCCAGTAAGTGGGAATGCTGATCAGAATCGCGTTTTTATTTGGGGGGGGGGGGTTATTGATCGCAAATACAATCTTGTACATTTGTGATAGAATGCATTTATGATCACTGTAAAGAAGAAACTCCCCCCCCCACCACACACTAATCTCCAGTTCCTTTTGTGTGTGTGTGGGGGGGGGGGGGGAATCCTTCCTTCCTTCTTCCCTCCTTCCTCTTCCTTCCTTCTTCCCCCCTTCCTTCTCCGGTTCCTTCCTTCCCCCATTACCGGGGGAAGCCTCTCCACTGCCACTGCTACTGCCACCTACCTTGCCGCTGGGCCCAGGGCTTGCAGCGTTTCTTCCCTGCTGCTCACTGCCACTACTCCTGGGTCCCACGGGCCTTCCGACAGGGAATGGAAGGCCCGGGAGTCCGGCAGCAGCGGCAGCGAGTGGTGTAGCACCTCCTCCTCCTCCATTGGGCCTGTCCTGCTCCCGGCCAGAGCTGACAAGCCCTGTGCTGTGCTGCTGCCAGGGCTCATGGGGTTGATGGGAGAAGGACAGGCCCAGTGGAGGAGGAGGAGGAGGAGGAGCAGGCGCTGTGCTGCTCACTGCCACTGCTGCTGGGCTCCTGGAAGGAAGGATCCCCCCCAAAAGGAACTGAAGATTAGTGTGTGTGGGGGGGTCCTTCTTTACAGTGATTGCAAATGCAATCTATCAAAAATGCACAATATTGCATTTGCAATCAATACCCCCCCCCCCAAAAAAAATTCCCCTGTGGGAAGGGGTTGGGGGGGGGGGTAAAGGGCTGTCACTTTACATGGCTGCTCCAGTGGGAATGACAAGCATTCCCAGCTAAGAAAATGATTCCAAACAAGGCCCCTTTTCATAGTGTGAACGAAGACACTTTTGGAATCACTTTCCTAAGCGGAGCACAGCCCGGTTCCAATGCAGATTTTTCCGCAAGTGGGAATGGGCCCTGAGGATTTGGTATGGTGTGAATTGGGAGGAAGTCAATGGGGGGGGGGTGAAACCATGAGTTTCCACACCAGATGGCACCAACCCTAGTGACACCACTGTTCCCTAGCACTGAGCCAGTTAAAGTAGAGTCAACCTGGATTATTTCTGCAGTGTGGACCCTAAAGTACTTTGTTGGAAGAAAGGCAGGAGAAAGAAAGAAAGAAAGAAAGAAAGAAAGAAAGAAAGGCAGGCCTCAGTAGATGATCCGGGGAAAATGATGTAAGGAAGAGCTGCTCTTTCATACGACATGGGTCAAACATAGCATTCTAGACACAGCATTCTAGACACAACTGGTTCTTAATTTATTTGGACTTGATTTTCTTATGGGGGTGTGATATATATAGCAGGACATTGGAAGATTTTTTAGTTTCAATTTCACAGTGTTTCTCAGAGTCCCAAGTGCATTTTTGTTCTATCTGTTGGTACCAGTTTGCAAGATTTACTTTTTCTTTAAAATAGTACACATTTTCTTCCTTTGGTTTTCCATATACTTTTCCTTAGTGATGTGAGCTTTTAACCTGTATCTGTTTTAACGTTTGTAATTTTAAAATCTAATTTAATTGTTGAGTACCATGGCTGGGGAAAAGGGGGATAAATAAATAAATACATTTTTTCAATGTGCATATTTATTTCTACTTGTTTTTTTAAAAAAATATTTACACATTTAATATTTACACATTTCTCTCATTGGCTAAAGTGTGCTTCTTGAATACTTTAATAATTGCCATTTTAGCAATTTTCCAACAGTTTTTTGTAATCCCCCCCCCCCATCCCTGAAATTCAAATGCATGAATTTCCAAAATGAGGTGCTCTCAGAAGTTTTACAATGATTCTTGGAGGACTCAATGTTATTTTTTTTTTTTTTTGTCAAAAAAGTTTACTCCAAATAAAGATTTCCCCCCATTTTGTTAATATGTGCAACTGGCTGTAGGGAGCTTTGTTTATTTTTGTGCATGATCAAAATATGATAGGTTAGTAAATTCCTAGGTTAAAAGAGTTTATCACATGTTGGGGATGATGGGAGGTGATGCACTTTACCCAGGCTCAGGTCCTCACCATCTGGTCAAAGCTGGGCTGATCAGAACTGATCAATGGTGTGATGTGTTGCAGGTAGCAGAGTTGCCCATGAAGCGGCTCAGGAACAAAAACATTCAGCTCAGGAACTTCTGGAATCACTGTTGCTGCTTCCCTTTTCATGCCGTCAACAAACCACGCGAGCTGTGCACTAAACTATCTTTATTGGCTACTTGAATAATACAAACTCTATAGTAAAACAATAAACATCTTTGCAACACATTTCTTGCTCTTGGTAAACACACTCTGGCTATGCTAATCAAGCTATATACAAACTCATCTCCTCCTGCACAAAAACCTTCTAGTTCACATTGTTGTTGATGGTGTGTGTGTGTGTGTGTGTGTGGTCAAGGTGGTCAAGGAATGCAATGGCTCACCGGAACAATACAGAAATAGTTCAATTTTGGTTACCACCCACTGGGTGTGCACTGGGTGTGTACTGGGTGTATACAAACAATACTATTGGTTATTTCCACACTTTCCCATACTATAGTCCAACCTCTTACTATGACCTAAACACTCATGTGATGTTTTTCAGTGATGTCGTTGTTTACCTTTTCCATGACCTTCCTTTCCGGAACTTGTGTTGCTATTCCGTGTGTGTTATGGCTATACCCACATCTGTTGTTGTTGTGTACGTGTCTGACTACACTATCTCACCTTGTGCTGGAAATTTTACAGACTTTGGTTGTCACATACAGCTTTGCATTTCTATGACTATAATTCCCATGCTCCTTGCCTTAACAGGAATTTCTTTCAATTACGAATGGAGCCAACTTGCAATTACGTGAATTTGCTAGTTTAGCGAATTTACGTGAAATCCGATTGCATTCGGAATGTGTTCAGAATGACTTCCCATTTCCCAAAAAATGACCCCCCATTGCCCGAAATTGCGTGAGATACACTCATTCGCAATAACATGAAATCATATGATTGCGTTCAGATTGCCATTGCATTATACCCCCAAATTCCGTCGTATGATAAACTCCCAAATTACAAAGATGTCATCCAGAAGCTGTAAGCAGAGAGGTTTTTGGGTGTACATGCTGAAGAAGTGTTGTTCCAGGTCACCCATGAAAATGTTTGTATATTGTGGTGCTGTGTGGGCGCCCATGGCAGTGCCTCTGTCTTTGAGGTACATATTATTCCCAAAAGTGAAGTAATGATGAGTAAGTAGAAAAGTAATTTGGTGGCTAGGTCTGCTGTCATCTTATTCAGAATGGAGATGGATTCTAGTCCATTCTGATTTGGAATATTGGTGTATAGGGATTCCACATCTATAATGGCATTGGTGGTCTTCTTTTTTCCATGTGGTTCTTCTGTGTTCTACATTACATACCTTAAAGTGGCTCATCTGTCTAAGGAAACTGGGTTTTGAAGCTCTTAACTCTGGGATTTTTTTGGGGGGGGGGAATCCAAACAGGAATCAATAAACTAAACAAAGAGGGAAGTTAAAGGGGTGAATAGCTGTTTGACAGTGGAATATGCTGCCTCAAAGTGTGGTGGAGTCTCTTCAGAAGTTTTTAAACAGGCTGGATGTCCATCTGTCCAGAGTGCTTTGATTGTGTATTCCTGCACAACAGTGGGTTGGACTGGATGGCCCTTGTGGTCTCCTCCAACTCTTATGATTCTATGAATCTATGATTCTAAGTATTGACTGGGAGTTGAAGCCAACAACATCTATTTCAGGCATGATTCTGATTTTAAGAAATGCCTAGCAACAGAACTCATGCTTACTATGTTAGTTATGAAACACAAATATATACTTCTTTGAAAAGCTTGTTAAAATATATGGGAGTAGAAAAAGCAATCATCTTCTCTCCAAAATACCATTTCTATGTATACTATAGAAAAAATACATATGCACACTTCATAAGTGAAACAGTGGTGATACATTCTGAAGACCTGGGGCTAAGGAATGGTCCTTAGAAAGCTTCAAAAGCTCTGCCTGCTCATCATGGTGACTGTGCCCACTTCTAGACAGCAGACCCTGACCAAAATAATATGGGTATTAACATTTTTAAGGTACTCCACCATTTTGGGGAGAGAGAGAGACGAAAGAAAGAAAGAAAGAAAGAAGAAAGAAAGAAAGAAAGAAAGACCCTATTCTTTATGAATTACATACCCATTAAACTTTATGCATTTCAACTATTAAACTTGTGATGAAGAGACAAGATAGATATGTTCTAAGCTGCTGGAATATTACCAGCTTCATTAATAATCCAACCTACAGGAGTCAAACATTGTCAAGTTACAATTGGAACTATGCTGTCTCCCCCTCTTTAGACCTAAAGGATATTATTCATCTAATTATCTGGAAGTGAATTGTTCTTCTGGATAGCAGCTGAAATTGATGTGTCAATGTGCAAAGACAGGTTCCCTCATACCACCCATGTGAAAAATTGCCAGCATAGATTTCATTTGTCCCAGGGCTAGTTTGGAATGGTTGTCCTATTGTATCTTTTAAAAGGCAAGTAATGAGTGCAAGGGAAAGAGCAGTAACCAGTGATACACAGTTTTTACTGTGTTCATTTTGAATAGTCGAACAGACCTGTCACTTGGAATCTGTGGATGTGGCTCAAGAAGTTGTGACATCAAAATTTATCCTAACAGAATAAATTAAGACTCTTCTGACCATTTTTTCACAAGAAATCTGTACAAAAAGAAGAAAGGATGAGTCAAAGGAAACTGTACCCCAGAGTTCTTATAATAATCTCTGAACAAATAATTCCTTCATGTTTTTTTTTTCCAGTTTCAGATAAACTGCTGCTTGACATGATTGAAAGAAAGCAGTGGTGCACACACATACTGTGTTTGGAAAAAAAGTGTTGGCATGCTTAAGCATCAAACGATAATCTAAAAAAACAGGAATTTTCCATCTTTGAGAACTATGTTTTATTAATAACTGTGTCCCAAAATGCATTTCCAACCTGTTATTTTAAAATGACTGAATTAAAACACTGCCACCAAAATTGTACCTTGCTGTAATCACAGTTTGCCAGAAGCAGTACTCATAAAATCCTCTCCCATATTCACTAAAAACAAGAGGGAATTATAAGAATACACTCACAATTGTTACCTAAATTGAAGGGGGTCCCGAGAGGGCAGCCACAAATTGAATTCAATAAGTAAATTGTTTTAACCCAATAGGAAGCAGTGGAAGGTCTTCAGTAATATAAAGCCAGGAACTTAAGCTTTTACCAGTTCTGAACCAATACACTCCAGAAAAAGGTTCCAAATTACTTTCGCTATATTTATAAAAAGAAATTAAAACGTATGCCTTTCTTGCCCTCCCTCCCCCCCTCTCTTTCACACACACACACACACACACATACACGAACTAACAATGCAAAGGCAATAGAAAATAGTGAATTGTAGGATTGCAAAGAGGCAATATTGTACTGTTCCTGAGACAGGAGTTACCAGAATGAAGATGGCTCAATAGCCACCAGCAGTTTGTGCAGTGGCTACAGAGAATCAAAGGTTCTGTCCACTTTCAAACTAGACTGAATTGCTATTGAATTTCACATGTATTTATAGCAAGAAATAAGTCATCAGGCAGTGTTTCAGGAGTTAAATGGCTTTTACAGGAATTAAATGACTTTCTTAGGGAGGAAGATGGAATGAGATATGTGAAAATGACCAGACAATCAGCATGAACGTTCTAAAACAAAAAGAGTTTCATTCCCAGAAGGAAATTCCTGTTGTCTGCTGTATGTAAGTGGTCATCAGGTCCAGAACCCACTATCACAGTCCTTGGTGAAGGGATTACCATATATACTCAACTATATGTCGACCTCATGTATAAGTTGAGGGCCTCATGTATAAGTTTTGGGGCCAAAATTATGGATTTTGCTATGACCCATGGATAAGTCGAGGGTAAAATTTAGGGGCATATAGGAAAGGATATAAAGGATGAAGCAACGCAAAACAATGTCAAATAACTTCCAAATGTCCACCAGACATACATCTTTGTGCTTATTCTTAAGGCTGGATGGATGAGAGAGTAAAGGGGGTCAGTGCTTCCAAGACAGATTATACTCTTGCTTTTTACCAGAGGATGGTTCCTTCTTTTAAATAAGAGTTAAGATACAGTACTTACATGACCCATGGATAAGTTGACTCACGATTTTTGGGTCAATTTTTTGACCTAAATTTCTAGACTTATACATGAGTATATACAGTATGCTGATTCCAATCTTGAGCAATCCCATCACAGCTAAGTGCCTTGGCATCCCCCATGCTGAGCCATCTGGCTTCCTAATACACCATGGCTGGTTTCCTGTGCTGGGGTGCCCCATTTTGGCTACCTGTATGTAACACCCCATTTTGATATAAATTTGATATAAACCAATGAGGGGTGATTGAGGGCTGGGTCCTAAGGTAACATAGTCATGCTTCTCCATGTTCACATAACCAGTGTTGGGCACACATTCATTAGTAGTTATACAAGAATCCTATGTACGTCCAGTTTTTCCATCTGATCAGGAACAGTGGCCAATCAGGATTAACAAGCAGACAGAGAAGCCCTACATCAGGAAAGGGCAATTTATAGCCTGTGGTTGTGTGTGTCTAACAAGGCTGCTTTTGTGCTTGACCCCAGTCCCCTATGCTCTCAGATTTACAAAACTTTTTTTTAAGTGTTCATAAAGGTACCACGGGAAGCACAGATGGACATTTGGGGGCATGTCCACCCCCAGTTTTCCCCCAAAACTAAGTAATCAACCAGTCTTGCAGGGCTCCAGTGTGCAAATACAGGCCCCAGCTCCTGTACATTGTCCTGTTGGTAAAGATGAAGATGAAAACAGTGTTTTATGGAGTGTTTTGTATGGGAGGTCTGGAATGCTGTTCCACTGCTTACATGGATGGAGAAGTAGCTGTTACAGTGATGGGCAACCTCTGTGCCACATTTCTTTCCTTCTCAGAAGGTGCGGGGAGCATATAATTTCAGCAAATATAACAATAAAAATGACAACAACAATAACAATAATAGATTTATTTATAGCCCAATCACTAGGAATCTGGGTGGGTTACAAGAATAAAAATACATTAAAAATACAATAAAATACAGATTGATCCCTTCCCACCCACCCCCCATATTAAAACTACAATTAAACAATCAAATTAAAGGCAATTAAAAAATACAAAATAAGTAAATGTAAAAACAGTTTGGCAGGCGGAAAGACATACCTCACAAAATTACGATCATATTCATAAATATCCACAGGGAGAGAAAGCTAAGATATACTAGCTAGGTTGGGAAAGCCTGATGGAAGAGATCTGTCTTAAGAGCCTTTTTGAAGGCTGTAAGAGTGGAAATATGGTAGATCTCTGCCAGCAGGTCATTCCACAACTTCAGTGTGGCAATAGAAAAGGCCCTTTGAGTAACAGACCTTAGCCTAGCTCTTATTGGCTGAAGAAGATTTTTACTTGAGGATCTTAGTGTGCACAACAGACAGTATGGTAAAAGGCATTGTCTTAAGTATTCTGGACCCAAGCCATGTAGGACTTTAAAGGTAATCACCAACCTTGCTCGGAAACTGATTGGCAGTCAAATGCAAGGTGGTTGCCCTGCTGGAACAGAAGGCATGGCAGCTTGAGGCCTGTGTATGACACTTGAAGCTCTGGGGGAAATAATGGAGCAGACTTTTCTGAAAATGGGAGACACAGGGTTGCATCTCAGGATGGGGACAATTCCCAAACCAGGAGGCAGATAATTGGAAGAAAAGCAAGTGTAACACACATGCAAACACCTTCATGCTGAGCCAGTGAACCCTGGTGCCAGTGGTTTTCTCCTCCTTCAGCATTGTTTTGTCTTCCCACTTGCAGACCCCAAGAAGCATAGCAGTTCTATCATCCTGAGGACTGGCAATCCTACACTGAATTAAACCCTGGCCATCTGCCCCATAGTCTGGCCCCTACACCTCTGTTGTGCACAGGACTGAGTGCTCCCTCCATACAAAGACATAGGATAAATCTTGCTCCTTGACATTTAGACTAGGTGTTTTTGTTTGTTTTTCTAAGAAAAAGTTTCAGTCACATGAATCTCAAGGATGATCCTCATTTAGGTTAGCACTCCAACTGAACCACAAAGAGAATGTGAGGGTTCAAGCTACATTGAGGCTTTATAGCACCTCTGATCCAAACCACAGGCTTCCTAATACAGTTCAGATTCTTAGCTACAGTGATAAACTATCTCTTTGATTAACTCTTTTGTTGTAGCATTTGGCTAACAATAAAAAAAATGTAAGGCATAGATGCTGTGAAACATCATCTTTTATCTCTGTAATAAGAGAAGTAAAAAGCCATAATGTAAAACTGTCTGTTGAAACAATCTATCTACAATATTTTAAGTCAGACAAAGAAAGGGGGAATGAGTATGGGGGTGGCGGTGGAGAGTTAATGTGTATTGGAGAAATTCCCAGCTGTGGAATGAGCTCTCTGTGCCAAGAAAGACTGGCAGGCATTTCAGGTAGTTGAGAAATATTTGTCACCACTGAATGGTGAAGAAATCTCTTCTCCTGTTGAATTAAACCACAGTTTTGAGATAGCAATAGAGAGCTTTCTGTGAAGCTAGAAAGCAGGCCCAGATGGAGCAGTTGCCAGGTTTAAGGAATTTATTTGCTTCTTTCCTTTCTTTCTTTCTTTCTTTCTTTCTCTCTCTCTCTCTCTCTCTCTCTCCTTTCTTGAGTGTATACTGTAATCACCCAGCTCTGTCCCTTCTTTTTTGTAGTCACAGCTCAGAGAGTTTTGTGGCATGGGATTAACTGAAAGTATGTAGGGTATTCCCAAGGCTTCAGCTAATAGGTAATCTATGGAATGGGTTCTAACATTGTTCAGTGCAGATTAATATAACTACAGTTGTGGGTACTCTTTTAACTTTGGTTGTGGGTATTTTAATGAATTAAAAGACAGATGAATTAAAGACAGCCAGCCTTTTCTTACCTACATCATATGCTTATTTTCATATTCTAATCAGCACCTTATTTATTTATATATTTATTTATTTAAAATGTGTATCACCTCTTAGCCCACTGGGCCCCTGAAATGAGGTATAACATTAAATGGGATTTAAAACACACACAAGCACACTAAAAACACCAATTAAAACAGTCCCCAAAACCAACTGGTACAGGTGATGTTTTGGACTTCTTAGGGGGAAATGTTGTTTCATTTATTAGATATTCAAGTAATATAGTTATGTCTACTATGCATTCACTGTTATAAGATAAAAATCCATCAGGAGAGAGTGAAAGAATGGGATCTTGGGAATTAGTGGTGGTTGTTGAAATGTCTGAAGGGATTTTGAAAAGGCAATTGTGTTGGTCAGGAAAAGGGAGTACATTAGTCTGTTGCAGTTAAGGATGAGTTAGAGTGGGGTTTAGAAGTTTAAGTGGTTATGAGGTTTAGTGTCAGGGTCAGAATTAGCTAGGAGATTAATGTACTTGAGAGTGAGAAATGAGATTTATATGTCTGAAATAAATAATGTGGAATGTTATATTAAAATTCTATTTAATAAATCACTATTTTTTGGAGCCAGCATGGTGTAGTGGTTTGAGTATTGGACTATGACTCTGGAGACCTTGGTTTGAATCCCTGCTCAGCTTTTACACCCGCTAGGTGATGTTGGGTAAGTCAAGTTCTTTCAACTTCAGAGGAAGGCAAGGGAAACCCCATATGAAACCCTTTGATAGGATGACCTTGAAGGCACACAACAGAATTGACTTAAGGCCACACAACAACTTTATTGTATTATACCCTTTTGCCTTCAAGAACACTAGATATTGGAAAGTTGAGTTCAGACACCATGTCTGCAGTGGTAGCAGTTACTGTAAGAGTGATGGTGTCCAGTAGGGATAGAAGAGAAATATAATCTCACAGGAACCACAAACACACATATAGGAAATCCTTACAGTTTGTGGCTACAGTCATGAAATAGGAGGAGGTCCTTACATTTGTAGCAGGATATAGATAAAGGAAAACTCTCACATTTGGTGGCAGTGATGGAGTAAGCAGGACTCCCACAGTATACTAATTCACTTTCTATTTATAACCTTTAAAGTTTAAGGATAGCCATATAATAATTAGAAACAAATGCTTTCCAAGGAAATCTATGTTTTTAAAGAAGAGAGGAGGAGAAGGGAGAACAGGAAGGAGAAGAAGGAGAAGAAAGAGTACAGTAACAGTATGGAATTATCACATCAAACACATGCATCACAGAAAGTTTGTATCAGAAACAATATCATGATTAGATTAGATTAGACTACACTGGCCTTTGATCTGATCCAGTAAGGCTCTTCTTACATTCCAAACCTATCTTCATAGAATGAAATAGCCTTTCAGGTTCCATGGAGGTGATGTTCTACAACGAGGTAGATTTTTCTGAGTCAAGTGCTATCATTCAGAACCCCGGTTACATCCTCAGAAGTAAGCATACTCTCAGACACACCTTTCTCAGACACAGAAACATACAGCATGTGAGATCTGGAAAAGCTCTTGGTGTACATACCAGGGCTGGCCTAGTTTTGTGCAAGGTCTGTGGGATCAGAACCTGTGCAGCCCCCTAACTCCCAGTAGTTGCCCACCCCTCTCATGGCTCTTTTAACCTTGCACTACTGCCTCCTTTCACCAAAATAGCAGTAGTAGCAGCAGCAGCAGCAACTGGGAAATCTCACCATTGCAAAGTTCCATTCATCCCTGCCATTGGATCCTGAATCAGCAGTGTACTGTACTATGTTTTGTGTAAATTGGGACAAGTAGTTTTCTATGGTACTTTAATAGTCACATATTCTCCAAACTGCCCCAGTTAATCCTGTCCAGATTAATCCTCTGGTATCCCACTTTTTCAGCTGCTTCAAAAACAAAAACAAAAAACTGTTTCTGTCTCTTTCTCCTACTTTCTGCCTTTGTCATCATCTTACTTCAGTTGCTGGAAACTGAATTCAAGGTGGAAAGATAGTCTGCAGTCAGTTAACTCAGCAAGGGGAAGGGAGGTTTAGACAAAAGACAGGTTTAGGCAAAAGCAAACTGTTGCAGCCTGGAGAATGTGGTCAGTAGGAGTACAAGTTGCCTTCAAATTGACACACATCTTCGAAACCATGGTTCTTTACAGCTGGGACCTTCTTGTGAACAAACTAGGTGGTCTCCTAAGTGCAAAGGGACTTGAGATATGAGTTCAGAGGGCATCTGATATCCTTGCTGAATATTCAGATTCTCTGTGAAACAACATATCAAAAATGGAGGGAGGGGGAGAAAAAAAGAAAATCTGGCAGCCCCTTTAAGACTTTATTTTTTTAAGCATGAATGTTCGTGGCAATAAACTCACTTCAGATGCAATAGCCAGTGACATTAATGAATGAAACATATATATATAGTTGTGGGAGGGGATGGGATGTAATATAATCAGGAAAGATGTTGTCAGTCCCTTGCTCTAAATTTTCAAAAGGCTGTGAGAGGTGATAGAGGTCCTTCAGATTTTTACAGTGGTCATAGTGAAAGCAGTAAATCTGTTTACGAAAAATCAGTTTCCCTGGGTTCAAAACCCTCTCTGCAAAGATTCCTTTTGCTATATGCACAGCATTGAGGTCTCTTCATTGATATACCACTTCATACCACTGAAGTAGTCTCTAAGGAGTTTACAACTGTAAGCTAATTGCCCCCAACAAGCAGGTACACATCTTAGCAACCACAGAAGGATGCAAGCCTGAGTGGAGCCTGAGCACTGGCTGGTATTGAACTCACCACCTTATGGTTTGTGAGTGAGTGGCTGCAGTACAGGCATTTAACCAGTGCACCACCAGGGCTCTTCGCTGTGCCACCAGGGTTCTTCAGAACCTGCAAATCCTTTACTATATGTCCAGGAAGGCTGAATTGTTCTGCAACTGGATTTTAGGTATTGCCATTTCTAATTTCAGATTTGTGTCCATTAATCCTTTTGTACAGAGAATATGCTATTTGTCCAATGGAGAGTGTAGGGGACATAGCTAGTATGTGTGTATGTGCCTCCAAATTACCTGTCAACTTATGACAACCCCACGAATTGCACAGGATTTACTTAGGCAAGGAAAACTCAGAGGTGGTTCTGCCATTTCCTTCCTCTGAAATTTAGCCACGGGCACCTGTATTCATTGGCGGTCTCCTATCCAAGTACTAATCAGGTCTGACCCTACTTGGCTTCCAAGAACACACAGGATCGGGAGCCTTTAGAATATTTAGGCACAGAGTGGCATATACCAGTACCACATTGGAGGAAGAGTAAGTAAATGTACCTCTGGTGTTGCGGGTGATGTTACAGGCCCCTGTAAACAGTCACAGCGAGTTGGGAATGACTCAAGGGCAGTTAACAACAACAGTATTCCTCAGGTGTGAGGACAGAGATGGCATCTGGGTTTGTGGCAGAGTCTTGTTTAAAAATTCCATTTACTTCCCAGAATTGCACGCATTCATAATGCAGAAGAGCATTATGAGTGGGAGAAGTTTGTGTGTTATATTAATACCAGTAAAAGTGGCTCATGGTCATGAGGATGTTGTAGTTTGAAAGAATAGTATGGCACTAGAACTGAAAAATAATGTTTGGTAAAATAATATGGAATAATACATACTTTTTCACTTATTCATAGTATATACAGTATTCTTCCTTGCAGGACGCAAGGGTGTTTACAATGCAGATTAAAGAAAAATACCTCTAAATAAATAAAATAAAATAAAAAATCACAGTATTAAATATCATAGTATTCTATATGATATTTATTTAAAACAATTAAATGCATATTATATTTAAAACATTCCTCAGAAATGATTTAAAGGCATTTAGAAATAGAATATGCAAAAACAGAATACACTTTCCCATTAAAAAAGTACACCTTTCCAACAACCAGATAATGTCCAAAATTCTGTTTAGATATAAAGGTCTTCACCCACCAGTGGAAGGCAAAGTGGAAAGAGAGTAGAGAGCAGGACAACTTCCTGGGAGAGGGAGTTCTGTACCTGGAAGCAGCCTTCAAGAAAGCCTTCTCTTGTCCCTTCGCTATATGTGCCTAGAAGCCTGAGGCTAACCACATGCCAGTATGAAAAACATATTGGTGTTACATCACAAATAAATTAAGCCTTCTTGACAATTGCAATACAATGTCACTATACCTTCACTGTTGGGGAAAAGATTTAATTTCAAAACAACTTATTTGTAAATAATTACTTTCTGACTCTGAATGAGGAGTGGCATACAAGATGTACTGTTCTGGAATCAGTGAACTTATCAAGAAGTTTAAATTTGGAATTGAAAACTTTTTTAAAAATAATTCTGAAGCATTTCATTCTGCACCAAGGAAAAACAGTATCTTTTTATTAGCAAATCACAATTTATTATGTACCCATCTTCATGCATATTATTATCATTATTATTATTAATAGTAGTAGTAGTAGTGCATGGATACTTGACATGTGAAGTTAAGTGTTAAAGAGACAGAATGTAGCTAACGACGCTCTCCTATTTGTGAGGCAGCTGTAGGGAAAGTGAACTTGGGTTCTTACTTAAAGTAGTTTGTCCAGTTTGTGCACTGCATTAGAATATTATATTGACTAAAATAACCATATCAAAAAAGTGTTCCAACTAAAGTTATAAGCATATTAACAAGGGGGGGGGTTAATTTATTTTAATTCTGTATGCTTGTAGTGTGCAGAAATCATCAAAATATCATACACACATACACCATTCCCATTTTATGGCTTTCACACCCTTTTGTAATGACATATATCTGATTTCCATAATGGCTTTAATAGGTAATTTCTGTTCCCATCATCTACAGTAGGAGAGTGGAACAGCAGTGCACTTGGTTGGTGAGCTATGCTCATAATGTGCATAGTGATTTTCCTACTTTTGAGCACACTATTGTCTTTGTGAATTGAGGGAAGACACCTGCCTTGTCTAGGGATACTCACTATTAATGCTGCAGTGCTAGCCAAGAGATGGCAAGTGAACTCCTGTAGGGTGTATCATTATATGCTGTAAATATTTGCACTTGCAGCATTGTACATCATTTCATAAATTCCACATTCATCATCTCAAAAGTTTCAGGCAATTCGAATAACACTTCAGTGGCACAGGAGTTTTTCCTCCATCAACACTTGGTACATTTGCAGCCCCAGATTATGTGGAAAGAACTAGCAACATGTCTTTTCAGAGTATGAAAATGTTGAACTACAGTTGCTAGGATTCCTAACCAGCAACCTTGCTGGCTGGGGCACTAGGACAGTTTGTCATTCAGAAAAAGACACCTTTCCAGGTTCTTGATATATTGTCCTTTCAAAAAGGTTAGAACATGCTGACAAACCTTTTCTCACATATCACCTGAGGGGTCCTACTGTGTGTTAGCAGCGCAGTTTAGGAAAGACACAGATTAGAGCTCTCATGCAATTCTGGTCCTGAGAAAAGCCCTGAGCTTTAATTATATGTGTAAATAAATACAGGAAGGGCAAATGAATTGAGCTTCCTGTATTCATGTATATTGTTAACTTCTGAGGTCAGGACTTTTCTTACACGCCTTCCCCATGGGGAGGTACATCTGCTGTAACAACTTGAGGATCACAGATATTTTGTTGCTCACACTTCCTGTACAGTATTTGTATTGGTGTCTGAAATTGCTCTAGCAGATCCTGACCTGAGCAGTGTGTTCACAGGGCTGTGCATCCCTTTATTTAGCATCATGCCCTAGGAGGTGCATCTTTTTTTCCCATTACAAGGTTTGCCATTTCCTCTTCCTGTCAATCAACTGTTTACAATATCCTAAAGGGGAGACAGGGAAGATTCTACAGAAAAGGTAGCTATAAAGTACAGTTTCCCTTCAGTTTGCATGAACTTCAGATTTGTGACCCTCGCTTACTTGTGAGGAGCAAACAGAGGGGGTTAAAGTGGAGTGCATGCCCAAGGTGCATGCCCGCAGTTGCTCATGGGCACATGCCCCCCCATTCAAGCCTATGGGGCCTGAATATCTGCGAGTTTCTGGGGGGGGTGGATGTCTGGAACGGATCCCCCATGAAAACGGCTGGCTGACTGTATAGCAAAAGGCATGAAATGATCAGCATCCAGATGAAGCCAACACAGACAATGCCAGTGACATGTCTTCAAATAGATAGTATAAGTACAGTAGTATGGATTAGCTGTAGCTTTCACATGCTTTTCAAAGGCAGTTCCATGTAGTAGTATAGGTATATTAGTATAAGACTCAACTTTTGTTGGTAGTTGTAACACTAAAAATGTATCTCCCATCCTACTAATATAAGAATGATCATGTCTTTATTTCCTATCTCTTCTTTACAAGGACACACAGTAGAAGAAACAAATTGAAATAATAGCTGGCCATTATATTTTCAGAAAGAGAATACCTAACACTCCTTCTTATATCAACCTATGGTGCAATCTGCATCTTTAATGAAGCTTGTAATCTTATGTTCTCTTATCTGGATTTAAATGCTACTGAATTGCTTCCATGTAGACATACGTAAGATTGAGCTGTACATAGCCATACCACTGATTCTACACAGTTTTTATGCTGCATTCCTTAATATACTTACTAGAGAGTAGGTCTACTTAATTCAGAGGCACTTAGATGTAAACCTGCTTAGATTTGTACTAACAGGTCTGATTTGGCCTAAATAGATGAGCAGTATATGACAAAGTGGGCTAGAGCACACAAATAAAACTCATTTGTCTCTAAGGTATTCATTATTTTTGCTGCAAAAGACTAACACACAGGGACCCTGGAAATGTTTTAAGTCAATATTGACAGGTAAACTGTTATTAATAATTTACTTGCAGGGGGAGGGCAGATTACTGTTCCCATCCATTCTCAACAAAAATATTGAAATATGGGGACCCTTACAAGTACACTCATCCCTCCACGTTTGCTGGGGTTGGTGCACAGGACCCCCATGAATGGGGAAAAACCACAAATAATAAAAATACTGTTTTACCTGAGAGAACACCTCTCTAGGAATCTCTAGGTCCTCCAGTTAAACTCTGTGATCAACATCCGCCAGACATTGACCAAAGAATTGTGCTGTATGAGCTACAAATGCCTCGTAGAGTGTTCTCTCTAGGAATCTCTAGGTCGTTCAGTGTGACTTTTGGTTAAAGTTGACCATAGAGTTGTGCTAGAGGACTTAGATATTCCTAGAGAGAACATATTAATAAAATCCATGAATAATCAAATCCGCAAAAGTCAAAGTCTATACTGTCTATAAAGAAGTGTCCTCCCTGGGATGCTTACTTCCAAGTGTTTATAGGTCAGGCTGCAGGCTACCTTTATTACTCCTGGGAGAACTTAATTAATGTCTTAATGTTGGTGGTGTATGCCTACAAGTTGTTTCCAACTTATGGTGACCCTAAGGCAAAGTTGTCATGTGGTTTTCTTGGCATGTTTGTTCAGAGGGGATTTGCCATTGCCTCCTTCTGAGTCTGATAGAGTGTGACTTACCCAAGGTCACCAGTGGGTTTCATGGCTGAGCAGGGAATTGAACCCTAGTCTCCAGAGTCATAGGAGATTATCGCACTCGCATCCACAACGTTCCCATCGTGTCCCAGAAATGCTCTGTAAACTAATAATATGGGAATGGGTGTTAGCACATTTGACTTGTAAAATCATGATGTTAATGTGATGACAACAAATACTATCGCACACCCTTTGCTTTTTTAACAGTAATAACACTAAGGTCATTTGTAACGCATCCCTTTTTTTGCATATGCATGCTGTTGCTGTGAGGTTTGTAGTATTGTAACGTTGGCATTTGGAGGAATGCCAACAAAATATTTTGGTTGCAAGCATGGAGTGTTTTTTCTCATATATATATTAAAAAAGTAAAACAATGGGGAAAAACCAAATTACCTGTCTCACATTCCTTATGTCACCACCGGAAGAAGAGTAGAGTTTGGGGATGTTCTAGGATGGGAGGGAAGGATGGAGTCCTGACCAATCAGAACATAAGGACGGATTGGGACTGGTAGGATTATTGCACACACATCACATGGAATGGCCCTAAACTGATCATGTCAGCTATGAACAGAATTTTCCAATTTTTTTTTTTACAAGGAATGGCAAAAGGCCGGACTGGGTGCAGGATGAGAACTGAATGAGAACAGGGCTGTGTAATAATGTTCATTCTGTTCAGGTTACATCCCGTGCCCAGCCCAGTAGGAAAACGCTGTGCGATAATCTCCATAACCCAACACTCAAACTCCTATTAGTGCTTGATTATTTAGTACCATTCAACCCAAAGTAACTCAGGCACTGTACAGACTGGAACTTTGTGGGAGGGGGAAATCCCGAGTTTTTAAAGAATGATTTGCATTGTCGGCTGTGTGAATAACCAATGGGAATAGACACAGGATAACCTGGGATAAAACTGCATGCTTTGTATATGCATCACATACAATCACATCATTGACTCCATCTTTATTCAAGTGCTGGCATGTGTGAGTATCCAAACTTGCAGAGCTGTGCACAGATGCAGTTCCATAGTGTGAACACCAACCCTAGAGTGCCTAAGTGAGATTATTTGCACAGTTGCGCTAAAAAAAAAAAAAAAAAAAAGCCAACACAAATGTTGGACTGAACTATCATCATCATCATCATCATCATCATCATCATCATCTTTATTTCTAGCCCGCTCCTCTGTGAGTACAATCGGAGCGGGGTACAAGATTAAAACATACAAATTAAAACACTTCATTGACCCATTTCCAGCCACCCTCCCCTTAAAAATAAATTAAATTAACAATAATTTAAAACCAACAACATTAAAAACATAATTCATTCTCCATAGTTCTTAGATTGAGGAGAAAAATAGCACCAGGCAAGGGGTCTAATTCAATTTATAGGTCCTGTTCGGAGCTGGGATCTAAGAGGTGTCAGGGAAGGCCTGCCAGAAGAGATGCGTCTTCAGAGCTTCTTTAAAGCAATCGAGAGATGTTATAAGGCGCATCTCATCCGGCAGACCGTTCCAAAGTTTGGGAGTGGTCATGGAAAAAGTCCTCTGGGAGGTCTGTGGACTCTTTCAGACGTGGGAAATTGGAAGTATAATCCAAGGGCAATCCAAACCCAATCCTGGGGTTTCACGTTATTGCGAATTAATTCTTCTCATGCAAATTCGGGCAAAAGGGAAGTCACTCCGAATGCAATCATGGGTTTAACGTTATTGCGAATTTAAGCTTCTCACGCGATTTCGGGCAAGGGGGGGTTATTTTCGAGTAATGGGAAGTAATTCCGAATGCCTTCCGAACGGAGCAGGGGTTCAGGTAAATTCGCTAAACAAGCGAATTTACATGAATCCGCATTGGCTCCATTCGGAATTGGGAGAAATTCCTCCCATTTGAAAGAGTCATGTGACAGCCTAGTTTTCACAGGTTGTAGCAGGTTCCTCCCAGAGGATCGGAGTGTGCGGGGGGGGGGGGGTTTCATACGGGGAGACGCGGTCCCTGAGATAAGGTGGACCCAAGCCATGTAGGGCTTTAAAGGTTAAAACCAACACCTTGTACTGCGCCCGGAAACTAATCCATTGGGGGAAAACACCTGAGATGGAGTATCCTGGGTTAAGTGGGGGGTTTTTGGCAGCCCCTCCAAAAAGATTAATGAGATGCATTTGAAATGCATGTGAGCAACACAGATTTAACCAACATTCTATAGCAGTGGTTCTCAACCTTCCTAATGCCACAACCTTTTAATACAGTTCCTCATATTAATAATAATAATAATAATAATAATAGTATTTATTTCTAGTCCGCCCCTCTGAACAAGCAATCGGGGCGGATTACAACAAGGATTAAAACAATATCAAGTAAAATATCCCATCCTTTCCCTTACCACCACCCCCCCTTAAAAAGAGATTAAATCACAATTGAATTAAAACAGTAACTAGCTAAAATAATAATAAAAACAAGATTAGAGAAGAACCATACCATTACTTTTGTTGCTACTTCATAACTGTAATTTTGCTATGTGTTTTCCGATGGTTTTAGGTGACCTTTATGAAAGGGTCTTCGACCCCCAAAGGGGTTGCAACCCACAGGTTGAGAACGGCTGTTCTATAAGGATTGTTTGCACTGTCTGAATGACCTCTAAGAAGCATGAATTTATATTTATAGGAGTGTTTTTAGCTTTTATTTGGTCGTGCCCTCCATTTTTTTTTCTTGAAATACCCTCCATTTTGTGGTGGTTTGTCATCCTTGGCTAGTTAGGATAGCTGGTCAACTTGACTTTGGCTGCATTTGGCTGCATTCTCTTTGGCTGCATTCATGCTGCATTCATGCTGAAGAAGAAAATCCAATTTAAAGCCCCAGTTTTGACTGTCATGGCTCCATACTATGGAATTCTAGGAATTGTAGTTTTGTGTGAGAGATTTTGTGAGAGCTCTAGCACCAGAACAAACAACAATGCCCAAACTTCTGTAGCACTGAACCATGGCAGTTAAAGTGGGCCAAACAACTGGATTACTTCTGCAGTGGAGTTTATCAGACATGAGGTACTCTAATACGCAATAATGTAAAACCCATGATTGCGTTTGGAATTACTTCCCTTTTGCCCGAAATTGTGTGAGATACATTCATACGCAATAACATGAAACCCCATGATTGCGTTTGGAGTGCCATTGGATTATACTTCCAATTTCCATCGTCTGATAAACTCCAGTGTGGATGGCCTAAGTCCTATTTTCAACTCTGCTTCAGAGACTAGAACAGGTGTAGCCAGTAGTGCCTGTCCTCTAGTAAAAGCCTACTATCAATGAGTAATCTTGCTTGTAAAAAGAAATATGTATATATACTCCCAGGTCCAAAACACACTGCAGAAATAACCCAGTTAGAGAGACTGTTTGAACTGCCTTGGCTTAGTGCTAGGGAATTGTGGATTATTGTGGTGGCTGGCACCAGAGCTTTCTGACAGAGGTCCAAAACACACTGTAGAAATAAATAATCCAGGCAGTTAGGGACTGTTTTAACTGCTTTGGCTCAGTGCTAGGGAAGTCTGGGAATTGTAGTTTTGTGAGACATTGGGCCTTCTCTGTCAGAGAGAGCTCTAGGGCTCCCTAAGAGGACTGGGCCAGGGCTGTTCAAGCGGTCTGAAACTGATTTCTTTCTGCAGTGTGTTTGGGGGACCCCAGTGAGAAAGTGCTCTTGACTTCATCCTCTCAGTTGGAGATAGGCTCAGAAAGTTGAGCAATTAAACAGGTGAAATTAGCAAAACAACTGGGGGAAAAAATCCTGAAACTCCTCACAAGTGATTTTTTTAAAAATGTATTTTTAATTCTAAATCTAAACCCCATTCCCCTGGAAAAGAAAAGAAAAGAAAGACAATCCTCCTCCCCTTTCCAGTTCCTCAATGAGACGCCTCCCTAGTCCTTCCAGCAGCCTGGAGCTGGGCAGGCCTCCAAAAAAAGAGAAGAAGAAGAAGAAGACTGAGAGCCAAGTGGAAAGTTAGCAACGGGTTGCACAACTTCGACGCTGGCTGACTGACTCTGGAAGGAAAGAAGCTGGAAGAAGAAGAGACTGCTGCTGGATGTGGGTTTCTCTTCTTGGGCTCCCACCATGGCTCCCTTTGGGAGGAATCTCTTAAAAACCCGCCACAAAAACAGGTAAAAGTGGGGGGTGAAGATGGGAGGGAGAAGGGAGGATGGGGTTTCAGTTTGATTGGGGTTTATTTGCACTTTAGTCCTTATGGAACAACACTGTTAGCATCCACACTGCAGCACTGTTCCCGGTTTGAGCCTGCTTGGACTCCATGCTATGGCATTCTGGGAATGGTAGTTTGTTGGGGCACCGAAGGTGCCCCAACAAACTACCATTCCCAGAATGCCATAGCATGGAGTCCAAGCAGGCTCAAACCGGGAACAGTGCTGCAGTGTAAATGGCAGCATTATTGAGGGCTCACAGCCCCACCTTTTGTCCTTTCTTGACCTTTTAATTGTTGTTACCCGCCTCGATCCACTACAGGGAGAGGCGGAGTACAAATAAATATTATTATTATTATTATTATTATTATTATTAATTTCACCTTTCCATTTATCCACAAGAATGGAACAACAATATCTTACCAATGGGGGAAAAAATTAAGAAATTATGGTATTAAAATCTCATATATAGATATATAGGGATTGTTTAATAACTGGTTTATTATATACTAGAAAATGTTTTGGGTTTTCTTTCAGGACACAAGCTTTTTTTGTACTTCTGCCACACTGTTATTGTAGGTGGGTAGGAAACAACCCTAGTGCCAATTTTCCTTTCCTAATTTTTTTTTTTGGAATAAGGGAATGTATGGATTTCTACAAAAAATAAAATAAAATAAATAATGGCTTCCTATAGGGGAAAATTTGTTCTTTTTCTCTCTCCTCTATTCCCATCCTCTCAATAATGGTTCGTTTATCTTTTATGGAGACTCTGAGGCGACCCTATGGCAGGTTTTTGTTGTCATGAGTTCCCTCTCCCCTTCAGCCTTCTTCTGAGGCTGAGAGAGTGTGACTTTATCCCTTCAGCCTTCTTCTGAGGCTGAAAGAGTGTGACTTTCCCCCTTCAGCCTTCTTCTGAGGCTGAGAGAGAATGACTTTCCCCTTTCAGCATTCCTCTGAGGCTGAGAGAGTGTGACTTTATCCCTTCAGCCTTCTTCTGAGAGAGTGTGACTTTATCCCTGAGGCAGAGAGAGTAAGACTTTATCACTTTAGCCTTCCTCTGAGGCTGAGAGAGTGTAACTTTATCCCTTCACCCTTCCTCTGAGGCTGAGAGAGTGTGACTTTCTGCCTCCAGACTTCCTCTGAGGCTGAGAGAGTGTGACTTGCTCACTCCCCTGTGAGGGGATTTGAACCCTGGTCACCGGAGTCCAACATTCAAACTACTGGGCAGTACTTGTGGGAATGGTGGAAATGGTTCACAATAACATCCTCGTCCCTAACATTGCAGCATCCTCTCTCAGAGAAATGAACATTCTCTGTGGAGAATTCCTTCATGGAAAAAATGATGTTTTTACATTGTTTTTTCGGGAGGAAGTGGGAGCTGCTGCTGCTGTTGCTGAAATGAGTTTTCTTCTTCCCTGAAGCTTGCCTGAAAGTTGTCAGGGACCAAGCAGCTTCGCTTCTCCACCTTTCACTGTAAGTTAAGGTTGCCAAACTAATGGGAAATCTAAATCCCTCTCTCTTCTGTGTGCTAGACTGCATCCACACTGCAGAAATAATCCAGGTTTAGCCCGCTTTAACTGCCCTGGCTCAGTGCTATGGGATTCTGGCAAACTGGCCAGGATTCCATAGCATTGAGCCACAACAGGGGGCCAAACCACTTCAGAAATAATCCAGTTTCACACCGCTTTAACTGCCCTAGTTCAATGCTTGGGAATTCTGGGAATTGTAGCTGATTGTGGTGCCAGAGCTCTCTCTCTTGACAGAAAAGGCTAAATGTCCCACAAACACTACAGTTCCCAGAATTGCCTAGCATTGCACCAGGGCAGTTAAAGCGGTCTCAAACTGGATCATTCCTGCAGTGTGCATGCTGCTAGAGTTAACCTAAGGGAGAGGTGGGATAGAAATAAAATGTTGTTGTTGTTGTTGTTAACCTGCCAAGGTTTAAAGCAGCTTTAAATGTGGATGAGGGAGGTAAAGTTGTTGAGTCAAGTTGAACTCAGTTTAACGTCCCTTTCGGATGTGATTGTTTTTCCTTTCTCCCCCTATATACATTGGACAAGGTGGCCAGATGTTCCACTTGCAAAGGAGGACAAGGCCCCCCTCAAAACGAAGGATATTCCAGAAAAAATGGAAAGCTTGAACAAACCGTCAAATAAATATCAATTTCTGCTTCTTAGACATGTCCAGAATGGAAGACCTTTTGAAATTCCTCCTGGGCAGATGAATTTGAAGGTGAGGACAGGTCTTGGAGAAGGAGGACGCCTGGTCACCCTGCATTTGGGGGGGGGGGGGTGTCTTCTGCCCCCATCACTCCAATTCCCACCTGTCCTTTGTCAAATATTTAGGAGATAACCCCCTGCTCCGTAAACGTGTCATTACTTTCAACTCCTGAAGTAGCTTTAATGTAAGTTGCTTGAGATGGAAGGCAGTGTAGTTTATCACATGGGAGGAATTTCTCTCAATTGCGAATGGAGCCAATTCACAATTACGTGAATTTGCTAGTTTAGCGAATTTACGTGAAATCTGATTGCATTCGGAATGTGTTCAGAATGACTTCCCATTTCCCGAAAATGACCCCCCCATTGCCCGAAATTGTGTGAGATACTTTAATACACAATTATGTGAAACCCCATGATTGCGTTTGGAATGACTTCCCATTGCCCGAAATTGCGTGAGATACTTTAATACACAATTATGTGAAACCCCATGATTGTGTTTGGAATGACTTCCCATTGCCCGAAATTGCGTGAGATGCGCTCATTTGCAATAACGTGAAACCCCATGATTGCGTTCAGATTGCCATTGGATTATACAAGACTTTTGATATGAGCAGCAGCTACCTTTGGGGTAAGAGGGCTCTCTGCTTTCTGGTTTCTATCCTCATTATTGTAATTCTGACTAGAATTATACATGCTGGTGGTTGTTTGTTGTTGTTGTGTACTTTCAAGTCATTTCTGACTTATGGCGACCCTATCATGGTGTTTTTTGTTTTGTTTTGTTTTTGGAAAGATTTCTTCAGAGGAGGTTTGCCATTATCTTCTCCAGAGGCTGTGAGAGTGTGACTTCCCAAGGTCACCCAGAGGGCCTGGTCTCAAGCCCTGGTCTCCAGAGTCGTAGTCTGAGTGTCACTTTTATGATGATGATGATGATGATTATTATTATTATTATTATATCCCGCCTTTCTCCCAATTTAGGGACTCAAGGCGGCAAACAACAACTTAAAAACAATACAATTTTTAAAAAAGTACAACACTAAAATAAATAAATAAATATACAATTTAAAACAATTAGACAGTTTTAAGAGTTAAAACAATTATAAAATAAAATATAACCTGTTAAGATACAATACAAACCATTATGCCACTCTGATTGCTGATGTACTTTTAAACCCAAATTTTTAGTTCTCCAAAGTGAATCTGGGTTCTTCCCTGCCTCAACCCCTATTGTTCGTACCCTCCCCGCCCCACATTGGGAACTGAAAACCTGTTTTGACTTCTTTCAGTGTTGTGTTTACATTGATAAGGGAGAAGGCCAATAATCAACTACCCAAAGGAAGATAAAATAATTGCTGGTGAGTATTAATACTAGTGGAGGCATATATCGGGGAATGTAGCTGAAGACCAAACAATTATTCTAGACATTTTTCTGTTTGTATGTTTAAAGGTTAAATCCTGGCTCAGCTATGCAAACTCACTGGATGACCTTGGGCAAGTCACACTCTCTCAGTCTGACAGGTTGGCTGTGGCAAAGCCCCTCTGAAGAAACATGCCAAGAAAACCCTGTGATTGGTTGTCATAAATTGGAAATGACTTGAAGGCACATAACAACAACAGTGATGAGGGTGGAAAATGATAACCATGATAATGGTTAGGAGTAGACTTTAGTCTACAAAAGCTTATGCTACCCACATTTTTCTCTCAAAGGTGCTACAAGAACCCTTTGGGGCTTTCTAGATTGGCAGGAAAGTGTGACATGAAGTTGCCTTTTCCTTAATGCTTAGCAGCTGCACCACAGCCTTTAGATGGAGCTGCACTGTTCCGCAGTTTTTTAAAAAGAAGCTGGGGAAACCAGCACCTTTTTAAAGGCGCATCTTCTCCCCTAAAATGCAAAAAAAAAAAAAAAAAAAGTGTTTTCATGGCACACTTTCCCTTTCTCTCATCTAAAGACTATAGTTTCATGCAGCCATGAACACACTTCTTTTTGCCAATCTAGAAATCCCCTTTGTATATTAATCGTATGAACCTGGGAGGAGGCCTCATGCAGTACTATGGGATTTACTTCTGAGTAAATAGGAGGTAGGATCAGTGTGGTGTAATGATTTAAATGTTGTACTGTGACTTGGGACCAGAGTTCAGTTACACTCGGCCATGAAACCCACTGGGTGACCTTGGGCAAGTCATACTCTCTCAGCCTTAGGGGAAGACAGTGGGAAACCTCCTTTGAGCAAATCGTGCCAAGAAAACCCCATGGTAGGTTCACATTAGTGTTGCCATATGTTGGAAACTTAAAGGCACAAAAACATTTTGAAAAGAACAAAAACATGCATAATTGACAGGTTTCTGGGGCCTCTTCCTATTTACTAAATGCTGAAATAATACAGGGGAGTCAGAAAAGCAGAGTATATTAAGAACTTTTTCTGGAGTTATGTATGTAGTTTGAAATATGAAGGATAGGAAATTGTACCACTTGTTTGTTTGTTTGTTTGTTTGTTTTTTCTGGTAAAGAGGTTTGTTCTTTCTGGCTCAGGGTGAATAGTGGATAGCAAATACTGGCACAATAACAGAGGGCTGCAACACAGACAAAGACACCCTTCATTACAGTACAGGACTGGAACCAGAGGGGTAATTGTGTATAGTTTGCTGCTGGTGGAGATCTGTGTCTGATCATTCAAGGGCTGCCAATGGAGATGGCAAATGGGTATTGTAAATCTGAAACGATGCAATGAGATAGGGCTTATTCCATTGTGCTTTCTGCCTTGGCCAGCCTAATTCAGATCTTTTCCTAAGTATGTGGGTCTGTTTGTTGAACTTTTAATTGGTACCTCAAAACTTCTGTTTGGGAATTGGACTTTTCTGACTTTTTCTGTTCTTAGCTCTGTACTTGCTTATAAATTGTGCTTGCAGGTCTTTATGGTTTGGTGTGTGCAAAATATTGTACATGCTGCTTTGTAATCAATAGCAGTGTTGTGTGGCCTGCTGATTTCTTAAGCTGGAAAGTTCAAACAAATGCTTTTATAATGTCAAATAACAGTTCCTAGAAATGTCCAACAATGCCTTCTTTGTATTGTACAACTGTCTAGTAAAACCTTTAAAAAGAGCCAGACAATATTGCATTGAGAATGTCATCTGTATTTTATCTCATGTTTGTAGACCATCTTTATACATTATATTGGTGCCATCTGAATTACTTCACTGAAGTAAAGGCAAAAACTCACAGGTTTCTGTAAATTCAGTGAGACTTGGGTTCAAGCAACCTGTTATTTTTCAATCAGAGACCATTACACATTCCACAGTTGTAGCACTAAGGTTGCACCTGCACTGTAGAAATTGTCCCGTTTGACACCAATTTAATATGCCTGAAATGGCTCAATGGCCTGAGTCTGTCACTTACTCCAGAAACATGTGACATGGTCAGCAGCATTGATCCTTTTCTGTTTGTCTTCCAAAATTTATTCCTCACCCTGAAGTATAAAAAAGAGGGGAAAAGGTGTGTGTGTGTGGGGGGGGGGGGAGCCTTTGTGGCATACTTAAATGAGCATAAGGTTTAGTGGACTATAGCATACTTCTTCAAATGCATGAAGTGCAACCTCAGTAGACTAACAATTATCCACTATCTAGGAATAATGTGAAATCTATATCTCAAGAGATGATTAATATCCTAGTAGCTTAACTGTGTGATAATTTACAGAGGGCAAATTGTTATGCTAAACTAGCACTTTCAACGTTCATGACATAATCTATCATGATCTGTCTTGCTGCCACCACTTGCATTATTATGACATTGTTTGGGGGTGAAATAGCTGCAATTTTTGCATCCCTGTCTAATTAGGCATACCATACTTATAGGTCTAACAATTCCCTTGGCTTAGAAAAAGGCTGTTCCCTACCACCTGTATTTATATGCTTATCTAAACTTGGATATACTTGTCACCAACCCAACTCCATATAACAACTCTTAAAAACTATCATTAAAATAAGTCTTGCCATCATAATGCTGTGTTTGCTCATTTGTTAATTACATCAAGTAGGTTTTGATTTATGGCCACCTTATGAATAAGACACATCCAGGAACCATGGTCATCAGCAACTTTGCTAAGATCTTGCAAGCTCATGGCCATGATTTCCTTTATTATGTCAATTCACTGTAATGTAGTTTTCCTTTTTCCCTTTTACCAGTAGTATTGTCTTTTCAAATGAATCATATTGTCTCATGGTATGTCCACAGTACAGTTAGACCTTCTTATTCATGAATTCTTTATCCACAGATTCTACCATCCATGACTTGAAAATATATTTTTTTTAAAAAAAAATGTATTCCAAAGAGCAAACCTTGAGGATTTTTTTCTTTTTTTTATATAAAGGACACCATTTTACTATGCCATTACATTTAATGGGACTTGAGTATCCATGGATTTTGTATCCATGGGAGGTCCTGGAACTAAACCCCAGCAGATTCTAAGGATTCACTGTATAATAGCCTCAGTTTACTCATTTCCTCTCCAATGAGAATTCAGGCTTGAATTCCTTAGGACAGAGTTATTTGTCTTTTTGGCAGTCCATAGTACACACAGAACTCTTCTCCAACTTCTTGCTAATTTCCATTAAGTCAAGTTTGACTTATTGCAGCTGTATGAAGGAGAGACCGCCAAGTCACCCTATAATCAACAGCCCTGCTCAGGTATTGCAGATTCATGGGATGTGATTTTTTTTATTGAGTCTATCCGCATGTAATGGAGTTTTCCTCTTTTCCTACTACCAAGCATTATTGTCTTTTCTAGTGAGTCATGTCTTCTCATGATATGCCCAAAGTACGGCAGTCTTAGTTTAGCATCTTGGCTTTTAGAGGGAATTGAAGCTTGATTTCCTTTTGGACCCATTTATTTGTCTTTTTTGGTAGTACGTGGTATTCACAGAACTTGCCTCCAGCATCACATTTCAAATGACTCATTCAACTAGTTTGTGTTATATGTCTATTTCTCTTCCTCTCTCTCTCTCTCTCTCTCTCTCTCTCTCTCATTCACACACACACACACACACCTGTCAGTGCCTTGGCACTGAGGCTGCAATCTGTGTAGTTTGTCTAGGACTGGTGAACTTTAAAGTTGCCATGAGACTCTTCTGCTCCCCCACCCTCACTTACCTTGATAAAAATTTATCCTCTACACTTTTGGCTGTTCCTTACAGCAAATTGTAATCTGAATGTTTGAAGACTACACTCCCTTCTTACATGGGCTAATCTGTTAGAAATGTTTGGGAGAATGCCATACTGCAAGGGGTCTTGCTAGACAATTGTGTCTACCATTCCTAAAGTTTTAAGGTGTTGTTCATGCAGACTAGCCAAAACTCTGCAGAAGATATGAATGTTCTGGATTTGTGCAGTGTTTCCAGCCACATATGGAGAAATTCAGCTGAAAACAGAGGCAGCAAAATATCTATCTGGTGTTTTATTATGAAGCCATGTTATCTTTCTGTCTAGTAGCAAACATAGACGTTGAGTGTAAATAGCTGTGTGTTCTAAAATGGGAGTAGGAATAGAGAAAAAAAGTGGATGGTACTGATATTCTCAGGAAACGCCAAATTGTGTAAAGGTTAAAATGCCCCCTTCCCCTAATAAAGCTTAGATGGAATTCCAAAAGTTTAATGTGAGGGATCAGAAGACTGGTAATGAAGTTTCTAAGAAGAGGGTCCGATAGGGAAGAGCTGTGAACACTGACCACTGCAATATTGGATAAGGAAAAATAGGCAAGAACATCCATATATGCAATAAAGCAGAGGAGCAAGGTTTGTTTTGTACCCCTAATAACTTGGTGCATTACAAAGTTTTTTGCTGTGAGCCTTCGAGTCATTTCTGACTTAAAGTGACCCCATTGCAAGATTCATTCAGAAGAGGTTTGCATTGCCTTCCCCTGAAGCTGAAAGAGTGTGACTTCCCTGAGGTCACCCAGTGGGTTTCTTGGTGGTGATGGGGGTTTCTCCAGGATTGTAGTTCAATGTTCAAACAACTACACCATGCAGGTTCTCAATTATAAAAAGTAGGCCCCACTTTTAAACCAGAAAGAGTAAGTGTATCATCAACCCACTGTCCACATTTGTTTTGGCTCTTCCTCAATACAGTGTACTTCTCAATAAGTATGCATAAAACAAAGGTGCTGTTTGGCAAACATTTTCTAATAATTTCTAGATGTTTACTAAAGTAACACTCAGAATCTATACACACATACACATATTTCTTTTAATGGTTAATTATCTACTTCTTTAGGAAGTTAGGCAACAATTTCATTCCAGCAGAGAAAAATTACATGTTGAACAACTCGTGCATAATACACAGTCCAAAGAAGGAACAAGAATTGGCTTATATGCAGGGTTGTCACTTTCAGGAGAATTGAGAAAATGGAAATCACTCAGGGAAAGTCAAGGAACATGTGGTTAAGATAAATTTGTCTAATGGAGTTTGTTTGTTTTTTGAGATGCCACTGCAATAGGACAGTTCACACTTGTGGCAGTCTAGAGTAAAGTAGCAGCAAAATACAAGTGTAATGTAATGATGTACAAATATGCCATGATACGATTAAATGATTGTTAAAATGTTTTAATAATAATAGTAGGACTACTAGTCATAGTAAATTTATAGCATTTTATTATGGGATTGTTGATGGACTTCTTGTAATGGATTACAAAATTGATCTTGTAATCAATCAAGCTGAGAAAATTGTGACAGACTGGAATTAGTAGCCATCTGTGATACCTTCTATCCAGTCCTGTAAAGTCTAATCTTACTCATGGGCCCAAAACAGCCTTGTGCTGAAGCCCAAGATATCTAGAAGTTAAATGATGAAATTATTCCCTCCCACTCTAGAATATACAGGGAGACATTTGAGTATTTTATTTAAAAAAATAATCAAGAAATTGGGGAAAAATTATTCAAAGAAGATCACATTGAAGATCTTATCTTGACATAAATACATTTTGGTATTTTGATAGCTTTGAACACTTTAATAAAGCTTTAATGTAATGGAAGCAGTTACTTTTTAAAACTTGGGGCTATTTCAGAATAGTAGTCAGAGACTGATAACAGTTTGCCAGAGAAATGGAAAATAAAATGTTTTATGTTGGAGGACATAAAAGCTAATGGAGAGCAAATAGAAATATTAATGGTTTAGACTATGGCTCCAAGAATACCTAAGGCTAAGAAAAGAAGCAGGACTCCTCAAGAATTGGTTTGCTAGCCATTAGGCTAGGAGCTACACTTTCTGGTGCCATTGAAAAGTATCATATATTCAGTGAAACATGCTCCAGGTTCAGGGAAACACATGTGAATTTCCCCTTCATGCATTCCATAGGAAGCAAAAGAGGAAGCTTCTTCGCTTCAACACCCCATGCCTGCTGTACATATATAAAAGCTGAGTTTACTCTTTTTATCTCCTGTTCCGCCCATTATCTGTGCAGATGGCTCAAACTATCATTGCCTTAGTCAGAAGCAGATTGTTGGTCAACATTGACATTATTTCTACTGTCTGTACTGATTAGCAGTAGCTTTTTACAGTTTCAAATAGCTTTTCCATCCTTGGAAGTGTCAGGAATTGAACTTGCTTGCAGTTGATGTGCTCTGTCACTGAATCTGGTTTCAAACCTGATTATGGGACTATGCAGTGAACTGGATGGGTGGAGTGTGACTCTATTGGTTCTGCAGGACGTCTCAGCGACTTTTGATACCATCAGCAATAGTATCCTTCTGGGCTGCCTCTCTGGAATGGAACTTGGAGAAACTCTTTCACAGTGGTTCTGTTCCTTCCTGGAGGGGTGAATTCAAAGTGTGGTTCTGGGGAATTCCTGTTCGACACCTGATCATTAGACTGTGGGGTGCCTCAGGGCTCAGTTTTGTATCTCATATTATTTAACATGATCACGAAACCATTGAGAGAGCCCATCTTTACTTATCAGGTGTGGTGTTACCAGTATGTTGATGACACCCAACTCTGTCTCTCCTTTCCATCTGACTCCAAGGAAGCTGTCTTGGTACTGTACCAATGTCTGTTGTTGGTAATGGACTAGATGAGAGCAAACAAACTGAAACTTAATCCTGACAAGACAGAGGTGCCCAGTCAGTCAAATAGGAAATCAGAGAATAGGGATGCTGCCTGTACATGATTGGGTTACATTTCCCTGGAAATCTCAGGTTCACAGCTTGAGTGTTCTCTTGGACTCAGTTCTGAGTCTGAGTGCCCAGGTTCCAGCTGTGGCCAGGAGTATAGCATTAAAACAGGTAAAACTAGTTCACCAGCTGGGTCCATTGCTTGAGACATCAGATCTGGCTACAATGACACATGCCGTATGTCCAGTATGGACTCCTGTAACATATTCTATGTGGGCTGCCTTTGGAAACTGTGCAGAAATGTCAGCAGGTCGAAAAATGTTATGCCCAGAATGCTGAGGCCAGTTTTAGGGAGCATATAACTCCCTTGTTGAAACAGCTTCACTGGCTACTCGTTCATTTCCATGCACATTTAAGAAAGCTGGTCATGACCTACAAAGCCCTATACATCTTAGGTCCAAACTATTTGAACCCTCCATTGTCTTAAGATCTATATGGGAAGGCTTTTCTCTCAGTCCTCCTGCCACCCTGCCAGGCTCCAAGAAGGGAGTATTGCATTCATCTGTCCATAAATGACTTCAGCTAACTTCACAGAGGTTATTAAATGTATAGTAAATGTGAGGAGCCCAAAGAGAGTTAAGAATACAGTATTAGAAAGCAAATCATGTTGGAGGGACACAGTTTTCCACCCCTTGGTGTAAGGGCATGTGTGAATACTGGGTTACACAGGATTCTTGTCCTGTCATAACATATGAGTAGGTTGAGGCTTTTCTTCCCTCAGAAATATCTCTTTATCCCTTGGCCCCAATTTTTATCTTAGTCCACTCACTTAATACCGTGTTTCCCCGAAAATAAGACAGTGTCTTATATTATTTTTTGCTCCCAAAGATGCACTAGGTCTTATTTTCAGGGGATGCTTTATTTTTCCATGAAGAAGAATTCACATTTATTGTTGAACAAAAATAATTGAACATTTATTATATATTGTATATATATTTATATACAAAAACTTTACTAGGTCTTACTTTCGGGGGAGGCCTTATATTTAGCAGTTCAGCAAAACCTCCACCAGGTCTTATTTTCTGAGGACGTCTTATTTTCAGGGAAACAGGGTAAGAGACTCAGATATGGGCTCCCAGTATCCTTTCATTTAAGTTTTTTAATATTACTTGTTACAATGTGTACATCACTTTACTTGTTACAAATTGTCTTTATTCCAGTTCACTCACTGACTTTATTTCCACCTCAAACTTTGTTTTATTCCTCTAAACACAAGTTCCACTAAAGCCCTACATCAGGAGTATAAATCCTATGATAGTCTGGCTCAATTCACAAATCTCTTTCCTGCAGAATAAGGTGGTTATGATCCCCCCCTGAACTGGCTCTTTAGTTTTCAAAGAACATAACAGACTCAACTAATTTCACAGGACTTCTTTTCTCCTTTTAAATCTCCTGTCCTTACACAGGAATCTGAATCCCATTAAGGCTAATCTCTTCACTTCTAACTGCCACTCTGGCAATACATGGCACACTAACTTCACTGGATTCATTTTGTCCTTTTAAATCTTTTTTCCTTACATGGGAATCTGAATTCTATTAATGCTTTGTACTGAAACGTCTTCTCTGTTTAACAGTACATGACACAATCCACTCTTAATGGCACCTCCCCCTTTTTATAGCCATTCATCAGGTAGGCCCCCACCTTTTTGCCAGCTTTTCTCTCTAGATTACCGCATTGTACTTAACTTCCCTCTTACACAATCCTGAGATTTGTAGTTTGGTGGTGTTTAGAATCCTTCACTAGGGAGCTGTAGCAGTATGTAATTCTCTAGCAGAAATCTCCAATACTATCACCAAACTACAAGGATTCCATACAGTGGAGCCATGGTAACTGAAGTGGTATCTAAATGATATAATTGTGAATTCTGATATACCGGTACCCTAGCTTCCTTGGGAAGATGAGCAAAATAGAAATAAATAAATACTGGGTGGGTTAAAAGCATTTGCCCTTAAAAGTGATGCACACTTACTGTATTTCACAGAAACTATATAAAATCAATAGTAAACTTCTGATTTGCATTGGTAGTATTCACTTTTAAAATGTGCATGTTTCAAAGCAGACCTATTAGAATCAGTGTATCCTTCTGAGTGTGTGAGTCTAAAGCCAACTTTCCCAACCTAATGTCCTCCACATGGTTTGGAATGTGGCTCTTGTCCCATCAGCCTGAAGCAACGAGCTTTTAGGCAGATCAGTATAGAGCCTTTATAGAGATAGCCCCATAGATGATATTTCCAAAATTATTAAAATCACTGTGGATGAGGGCCAGTTTGAGTTATTTTTCAGAAAAAGAAAAAAAATGGGGGGGGGGGGGAGTTAAAATCTAACCCTAGAACATCTATATTTCATGCAGTACCAAAAATACATTTAAAGTTAATTCTTCCTGCGGGCTGCAGTTCAGTTTTGGAACCAGTGGCTCAATTTGTGGATCATTTCCTAAAAACTTTTGTGCCCGAAGTTCCAAAATCTATATATGATTCTACATATTGTATTAATAAAATAACACTTCTGTGGTAGGAGGAGGGAGATTTATTAGTCACAATGATGTGAGATCTCTGTATACTAGTATACCTCAAGAGAAGACTGATGAACATGTAGACTTTGAACAGGAGAAAAGTGAGACATCCTCCCTCATTTCTTCTTGACAAAAATTACATGAAGTCTGAAAACAACTTTTATTGGCTTGTCCTATTTCAAAAGAGTGGCTTGTCCTATTTCAATATTGAAATCTTTGGTGCCTGGAATATCTCCCTCTTTTGTAAATTCACTTTCTCTCTCTCTGTATATGTGTAGATGTGCTAGATTGTTTGGTAGCCTATTTTCATGCTACACCATCAAAGGCATCTCAATTCTTCTTTCCCACTCTTTCTTCCTGTTGTTGTTGTGTGCCTTCAAGTTGTTTCTGACTTATGGTGGCCCTGAGGTGAACATATCATGGTGTTTTCTGGGCAAGATTTGTTCAGAAGAATTTTACCTTCACCTTATGCTGAGTGCCTGTAACTTGCCCAAGGTCACCCAGTGGGTTTCATGGCCAGATGGGGAATTGAACCTTGTTCTCCAGAGTCGTTGTCCAACATTCAAACCACTATACAATACTGGCTTCCCCCTTTCTTCCTGACCATCTCTAAAATAAAATTTTAAAAACCAACAACAACCTGAAGCCTATTTCTCTAGGGTTTTTTTTTTTTGGTCTGTCCAGCAAATGGAATGAGAATTTCAGTTCCAGAAATTTCTGCTGCTAGTTTCACATATTGGTATAGGCTTGAACCAATATATATATTGAATTATATATATTGAACATATTTCGGTTTTGTTGAATAGTTTCTTTAGAGCTTTTATAAAATGGCCACCAAGGAAGGCCATTGAAATATTTACATTGGGTGAAAAATGTTGGACTTGTTTTAAAATAATAATAAAAAATAAAGACCATCTAAAGAACACTTGGAGGTGCATCATCCTCTTTTTTCTTGCAAACCATCTGGAAGGCACCAGGTTTGGTAAAGTTGGGCTAAAGGAAGCTGCAGAACATTCTGCTTAGGCCGTCTTAGTGGTCCTCTTTTAAAATGATTCCACAAATCATATAAAGGTAATTCATGTAACATTACAAACTAGATATATAATTCTAGAGAGAAATATACCCCTAATTATTATTTACTTTGATGTTTCTGGATGGCAATATGGGTGTAGTCTTCACATCTGTGTTCCACTGTGTTTATGATAATTATGAGTTTGAGTTTCCTACATGGATGGAAAATAGCTCTTTGGCTGAAAGGAAGTACTGTTTAGTTTCCTTTCTTTAAACAGACTAGGAGGAGGAGGAGGAGGAGGAGGACTGATAAAATGCTTGCAGAAGAAAGTGCTGATTGCGTTTATTCCCATGGTAGTGTATGTTTCGCTGCAGACCACCTTAAACTCCAACAGATGCCTTAGTAAAATGCATCTGTTGGAGACTAAGGGACAAAATAGATGGGTGGAAAGGACAGCTTGCAGCTGCCCATTCCAAAGATGAATTGGGGCAGCACCTGTCCACCTTTTCCCAGGCTAAAAAAGGAGTAGCAAAGATCTGTTCCTTTTCGGCCGGCAAAAAGTCATCTTTTCATGCTGTACAGTGGCTTGAAGCTGGCTGCGAGGCACTCCGGCCGTGTGCGGTATATAAACACCATATCCCTGAAGTGTCTTAAAGCCGCCCACATGCAAACATCTGGGCAGCTTCAAGACATCTGGGGCCATGCTGTGCACCCCAAGCCACTAGGAAGCCAGCTATTTGAGCCGGTCTGTTTTGGCTTTCAGTTTGTCAGCAGTGATATACACACTATCTTGGGAATAAACCTAGTTGAGCTCAGTAGGATTTAGGGGTTATTCAGACATTGTTTTTGTTACTGAGACTATACTAATAGTCTTATTCATATAGTCCAGTTTTGTTTTTAATAATATCTATCTATCTATCTATCATCTATCTATCTATCTTTAAATCGGAACCACATGTGTGTGCATCTCTGCAAGTTCTGTTGCTAAAATGTGCCAGCACTGTGAATAAAGATGGAGTCAATGATGCAGATGTATTCAAAACATATTCAAGGTATGCAGAGTTTTATCCCAGTTTTTTGTGGAGCTTTCAGGCTATGTGGCCATGTTCTAGAAGAGTTCCTTTCTGACTTTTCGCCAGCATCTGTGGCTGGCATCTTCAGAGAAAAACTATGGATGCCGGCCATGAAAGCCTTTGACTCCACTTTATCCCAGTTTATCCTGGGTCTGTTTGCATCGGTTTTTCATGTGAATGTGAAAAACTTTTTGGAAAACACACTAAAAAATCCCGAGGTGGATTATCCTGGGTTTTGGGGAAACTCTAGCAGATGCATTCAAAATGTATGTGGACAACAGAGATTAATTCTACATTCCCCTGGGATTTTATTCACCACCTGAATAACCCCCTAAGTTCATGTAAATAAAGATGAATTTCACATCAGTGTGATAGCCTGTGATTTGAACAAGGACATCTATGCGGAAGTAGTGGAATTCTCATAAGAAATCCAGATGCTTCACAGGATAGCAGTCATGAGTCTCAAAAAGAAAGTTCTAAACTGTGGTGAGTAGCACACATTACTCATAAGCGTACATGTGCATACACACATGCACACACACATATACATCTACACACATGCACATATACACACAAAACAGTGAGAATAGTTAAGATGGCTGCAGAAACCAGAAACGGGAAATAATGTGTATGAACATTTTTATCTAAAGTTTGATGCCAGGCTAATGAGCTGCACACTGTCTCTAAAGGGCTGGAGCTGTTTTGGTAAGGCACTTCCTGGTGATCAGTCAGGATTTGGGTGTCTGCCTGCAGTCAAGCAGGGTCTAGTCTGGCAGCTTAGGAGTAATAATTAGCTAGGCCAAATTGTCAAGAGCTCCAACAATTAAACAGATGTAAATAAGCTGTCTCCCTGTGTTTAATGATATACTGCAAAAGAAATTACACATGATTTCAGGTAATGATTTGGTCTGTAGGATTCCAAGCTTAGCCTCTAATCTAAACACCTGTTTGTTATAAGGAGGTCCATTTCACCTTTTAGGGGGGAACATCTGCCTATTTTCCTAGTGCCTAAATATTTAAGGAAAAAAAACTTTCAGAAATGTCCCTTTTATATGAACTTATCATTTTGGAACATCAGAAGATCTGCTCAGAGTTTATGTTTTATGGGGTTCCCCCCACCCCCACCCCCACCCCCACCCCTGAAGTTGCATACTTACATTGTGACATCTTTACACAGAATTGTATGAAGCTGTTAACCTAATTGCCACATTGTTTCATTTTATTTCTGTGTACCTCACTCAGTGTCAGCAAAATGTGCTCTCCTGACCACTGGTTTGTATTCAATTAACTCAGCTGGTGGGGAAAGGAAGAAATCATGCCCCTCACTATGGACTCAGGCAAAAGCAAACTTCTGAACCCTTTTTTAGCTTTTGTGGTCCTGACCACATACTTGTACACACATTCTTGTTTCTGTTGAAATGTTCTTGTTTCTGTTGAGGTGTTGAAGGGTGTATGAAAAGCTGGTTTATCTGAGTGTGATTTCACTTTCAAAATTCATTTTGCACATACTTCCATAAGAGTGAATTCACTCTTAAATGCACATCTATAGTGCCATCAGTAGTGTGGATAACAGGGCAGTAAAGGGAAAAAATACAATTCCCAAAATTTTTGCCTTTTGATTTTAAGACTACATCCACACTGCAGAAATAATCCAGTTTGACACCACTTTAACTGCCATGGCTCAGTGCTGTGGAATTCTAGGAACTGTAGTTTGTTGTGGCACCAGAATTCTCTGACAAGAAGGCTGAATACCTCACAAAACTACAATTCTCAGAATTCCATAGCATTGTGCCATGACAATTAAAGTGCAGTGTGGATGCCAAAAAATTCACAAGTTGTATTTGACACACAAAAAGTGTTATCTGAGTAAAGGTTACTGTTCAGTAAACTGATGGATAGCCAATGTATTTGGGAATCAATATTGTTTCAGCAGCGATTGGGGTGTACACCTCCCCCCTCCCCCTAGACAAGGGAAAAAACTCCCTCACTTTGAAAAATCTTGATGCCTCTTTACTCAGATATTTCAACTTGTTTTTACAGAATATCCTCCAGGTACAATATACAGTCGCCACTCTGTTCTGCCCCCCCCCCCCACCGAAAAAACAGAAACCCACCAATATTCAAGCCCTATTGGCTTGAATGGTGGCACAGCCCTGCAGGTTCGTGCTCCATTCAAAGTCTCTTCATTTGCCCCTCATGAGTAAGTGAGGGACACGGGTCCAAAGTCTGCACAAACAGATGTTCAGCATAAACGTAATGAAATTTTCTGTGCTTTAATTTTATTGTGGACACTATTAAATTTTGTATATTGATCAAAGGAAGGTTTTATAACATTTTTTAAAATGTGGGTCAGTATTTCTGCTTTTCTGTTATTTTGTTAATACAGTCGGCACTCCATCCACGGATTCTATATGCATGGATTCAGCCATCCACAGATGGAAAATATTCTCATTCCCCCTCTCCGCAAAAAAGCAGTTTTTTGATTTTGCCATTTTATATAAGAGATGCCATTTTATGATACCAATGTTTTTAATTGGGCTTGAACATCCATGGATTTTGGTATCCAGTGGTCCTGGAACCAAATCCCAGTGAGTAATAAGGATCCACTGTACTTGTAACATGCTGAGCTATTACTTTTATTGCTGGATCTGGCATATAGAAAATGCACATTTTTCTTGCTGAGGGTGACCTGTAAATTAATGTATAGAGTGATGTTGACATTTGTTCTGGTTAAGAGCTTGATCAGACCTCAGATTCTTTTGTAAACAAGTTCAAAAACTGTTGGTTGTTAAACTATCATCCTTCACCAGCCCAACACACTAAATTATGTATGGGGCTGAGACAGGTCTGATTTTCTGCAAGTGCTTTAATTGCAGCTAGTGTGGGTTCACATACACACAGTCTCTTTTTGATGATATCTTCCATCTGGAAGGTAAGCCAATTCCGTTAGATATATTTTCTTTAAAAATTGCACTGGATTAGCGCCCCCCCTCCACCCACCAACCTTTCTGACTGATGAAATGTCAGTGTTCATGTCTTGCTTCTTCACTGGTATACCCTTCTTCACTGGTATTCACTGGTATACAATTTCATTCTGGAAAAGGAGTTGCTGAGGCCTCGCTCTTTTTCTTATCATTTCTTTTTTTCTCTCATTCATAATACAGTGTGCCTGCGCCAAGTATGGCCTTACCATCCATGGTTTGAGCTTTCACAGATGGGATTATTGTTGTTGTGTGCCTTGAATTCATTTCTACTTATGGGGACTGTAATGGTGTTTTCTTGTCAAGATTTGTTCAGAGAAGGTTTGCCATTGCCATCCCCCGAGGCTGAGAGTATGTGACTTGCCCAAGGATGTCCCTTTCCATTGAACCTATTTCTATCCATCTTATTTCTCACTTATTTCTCCCCAATAGTCCAGCATCCAGAGCCCACTAAACATGCTGCATCCCCATAAGAATCGCCCACCTTCATTGTTTGGTACTTCTGAAAACCCTGGATATTTTTTTCAATCCTGATACCTACATTTGTGAATAAGCGGTGCTGCTTAGGCCGAATTTCATTAACAGAGTAAATGGCAGGGATAGTTTTTGAAGAAGGACCAAAAAGTACAGCCTGTCAGTGATAAATAGGGGCAGTTAGTATATTTCTCTCGCTGCCATATGCTCTGTCCTTAACCTGCAGTATTCAAAAGTGTGCAGCTGCCAGACAGAGACAGGTCCATGATGGCAAGAAACCAGTGACAGGATGAACAAAATAACTTTTCAAAGTCTTGTAGTCTGAACCCAAACATATCATATACCATTACGTTTCAAAAATGTCAACTAGACTTCCTTTTTATTTTTACTGACTAATTTTGGTGGAAAGACTGGTTTGGTGAGTTTACCTAGTAGCAGTTTAAACGACCATTGGGTCACTTTCATGCTAAATTATGCACAAGCCTATCCGTTTTCTTTCTTCGCTTTTGATACAAGACATTCCTACATAATTTAATTGATTAAAGGGTAACTGGAGGGCAGCCAAATTTTTGTATGCAGGGATGAGGCGGGAGTCCATACAGGTGCGTTTATGCAAACTGCTTTCTTTGTTACATTTTTTGCTACAGTGGGAGGGGGGGTCGGAATGATTCAGAAAGCATTTAATTAAAACACACACGTTTATTTTCAAAAGCTGGGAAAAGAAGACATACACCATCTTGTAACAAAGGACTTATCCAGAAAAGAGGGGAGGGGAAACTCTGGAGGTATCACAATGTTCATTTTTTGTTTTGTTTTGATTTTACGTACTTTCATATTCCCTGGTTTGCATCCAAACACTTTCTTTAAATATCCAGGGTTTTCATCCCTTCCCACTCCTTTGTCTTCTTCCTCCTCCCTCTCCCTGATCATGTACTGCTTAGGAAGTATTTCAGAAATTGATCTGCAGCAATTTCAACATAGCCTTCTTTATTATAATTCAAGAGTTGCAGTCAAATTGCTAATATTAAATTAAACATTAGAATAATTTTGTTTTAGTGCTGACGTTTCTCTTTCCCTTGTTTGATCTCTCTTGAATCTTCAACCTGGAAACAATAACTATGGTTTAGTGGTGGCAGCATTGCAGAATAATACAAATACAGTGCACCCACACCATACGCCGGCACGCAACACACAATTTTAACCTTATGTGGAAAGTTAAGCCGCTGAGAATATAATGGTGTGCATGCCCATGGTGTGCATGCTGCGGCGCACATGGGACACTCCCCCCTTAAAACAAATGGGGGTTGAGCTATGCATTTTTCCTCATATGCGGGGTAGGGGGTCTGGAATGGATCCCCCACATATGGGGAAGGCCCACTGTAGATTGCCAAGCTGAGATATATTTCAGTTTGGAAAATACTGGCTTAATTTAAACTAGCCTGAGATGTAGTGTTGAACAGTCTTGGATAATGCGAAGAGTTCCCAGGAAAAACTTCAGGATGAAGAAAGTGCAATCCAACAATATCCAAAAATAAAATCAAGTTGTACAGGGACAAAAAAAATGAGACTTTCAAATATTTTTTTCTTGTCTGGAGGAGTTTAGAAGCATATTTTCTATTCTTACCTTGTCAAATAAGATGCTACCAACTGATGAAAATGAATAGAGCTGTGGACATGGAGCTGAATGGGCAGCCAGTAGTAGATCTCATATTTCTTCCATATATCTAGCTGATTCTGTCTACTCCTAATTACCCAGGTTGCAGTTTCATCTTTCCTTGGTCCCTTTTCTGTGCCTGCTTTCAAATCTTTTCCTTTCATTTGACTCCTGGTTTCCTCTTGATGGACCTGGGTCCACCTTCTTCTCTCTTGGCCATTATTTTGAATGCTTAGGAAGTTACTTTTAAGAAATCATTAATTGCATTTAGACTTCCAAGGTCTCAAAACAGTAGGAAGATGGCAGTGAAAAATAACCCTCTACTTGCCCTATTTCAAGAAATGATATAGTTGCATACTTTCCAATATTTCGCAAATGAAAACATGTGTCCAAACATTACTAGTGGGTTGTCAAGATGGCAGAAGTTATTAATGAGGAACCTATGTGTACCTGTGGCTGGGCCTGGCCACATGCACCTTCCTTTGCTCACTTGCTTAGGAGGGACAGGGATAGGGTGGGATTACAGGAGAAGGGAGAAAGAGGGCACCCATCTCATCCCCTTCCCTTCACTCCTCCATGGAAGTGAGGAACTCAGAAAGGGAAGGTGCTTGCTCACACTCTCATACTGCCTGCTCCATCTCCTTCCCCCAGCCCTCATGCATGACTGAGCAAAGAAAAACACACATTCTTCCTTCTCATTTAAAAAAAAATAAAATTTACACATTATATGCAAAACCATCATTTAAACAAAATCTTTACACCCAATACTTCCTACATTCAGAGAGTTGGTGTTAACTAATTCCCATAGGTGTTCCTTTCTATCCTTGAGATCTGGTCTCTACTTATCTGTTCATTTTCCTATTTGTCCTGTTACTCCTTTCCGGTAATAGTTTTCTAATATATCTATATTTTATATAATATTTCTAAAATATCTATAATTAGCTATTAGTTGTCTACATAATTATTTGTTATCCATTGCTACTCTTAATCAATTATACATTTTGCTTAAGATTTTATTTACCTTATTTGAACTTATTTAAAGTGACACCAGTGTTATTGAAGTCCCTATTAAAAGTGGCATAAGGTGGCAGCAAAGGTGGTGGCAAATACAGTAATCTGTGAATAATCGAATCTGTGAATGCTTAACCCCTAAATGTGGAGGGATGGCTGAGGTCCAAAACACACTGCAGAAGTAATCCAGTGTTAGACCACTTTAACTGCCCTGGCTCATGGGAATTGTAGTTTATTGTGGCACCAGAGCTCCTTGAAATAGAAGGCTAAATGTCTCACAATACAGGTCCCAGAATTCCCTAGCACTGAGCCAGGGCAGTTAAAGCAGTCTCAAACTGGATTATTTCTGCAGTGTGTTTGGACCTGAGTTGCTTTTAGTTAATTTCTTTAAAGGACACTGCATAAATGCTAAAGTTGTTCGTATGAGGCAGAGCCAAAACAGCTCTTGAACAATATGATTAAATAAATAAAATATTCCTCTCATACCAACTAATGAGGTCACATCCTGTAACTCTCTAAGTAGTTAGTGTTGCAGTTGCATTGGGAAATGAGTTAAATTGTCCCTCATTCAGTTCAAACTACATTTGACTTTGCTATACCTTTGTTGGTGTAGTGTAGTGTTTGAGTGTTGAACTATGACTAGAAGATCAGGGTTTGATTCCTTGTTCGAGCATAAAAACCTACTGGATGACTTTGGGCAGATTATATACTCTCAGCCTCAGAGAATGGCAATGGCAAAACCCTTGTGAAGAAACTTGCTAAGAAAACTCTGTTAAATTCACCTTAGGGTAATAAGTCACATGTTGGAGACACACAACATCAACAACAACAATACCTTTGTATGGGGGAAATGAATTAATTTCAAGTAACTAACTGTAATTACTTACTCACAAACTCTGTTAGGTCACCCATTATCTTTTCCCTTCTGTTACCTAAAATCAAGTCTTTTCCTTCCAGTCCCAGTTGACTATGCACTAACTACAGTTGGCTACTGCATATCCCAATGCTATGATGCTGCAAATTAGACAGGGTTCTTTTTTGTTGTTTTATTAAAAAAGGAAATTTGTATTTCTAAAGAGTATGTTCCACCCTTCTAAAACGTGTGCAGACCACCACACGTTATATTAGCAATAACAAGAGCAAATCAACTTTAAACACACACACAGAGATGCTGGCACCAAAGCTAGTGGTAGAAAAATGGCAGTTGGAGCTTGCCTATCCCTGTGCAAGGTCTGGCTGCTGATTCTGAATCAGCAAAGAAAGACATCCCAGCCTCCATGGCATGCTCATTGTGCTCAACTGAGATTTTTTCCCAACAGTCCTAGAATTATTTTGTCACTCTCCAGCTGAAGCAAGAGTTATATGAATTACACCCACAAACTCTGTGTTACTGCTGCTGCACAGGCTAACCAAAATGATTCGAGTGGGAAAAGCTGACATACTTATGAAAGTGATCATTATATGGAGAAATCCTTTGATCTGTTTGGGAAAGGACACACAGCACTTAATTTGTTGCTGCTGTTAGACCACATTCCAATGCCACTTCTTTCAGATGATGCCCTTTTGGTTCTTTAGACAATCTCCTCAAAACATTTTCTCATCAGGATTCTGATCAGGTTTTATGTACTTGGTCTATTGGAAGCAAGCCAACATTTTTTAATGCAGCAGATAAGCATAATGGTGTGTGTGTGCGTGTAAAATAAAACAGAGGGGTCAGCTTGGTGGTTATAGTACTGCGCTAGGACTCTGGAAAATCAGTTTGAATCCTTATTCAGCCTTGAAATAGCCATGGGCAAGTTACACTCTCTTAGTAATAGAGGAAGGCAATGGCAAACGTCCTTGGAATAAACTTTGCCAAGAAACCTAGGACTGTTTTTCTTTTTCCTATTGAAAGAGGATCATCTTTCCATATTTTGTCAATATCTTTCCATATTTTGATTTTGGTTGGGTTCCTCTGCGGGAGACAGGCATGATGTAGTGGTTTGAGTGTTATGAATCTGGAGACTACAATTTGATTCTTCTCTTGATCATGAAACCCACTGGGTGTCCTTGGGCAAATCGAATGTTCTCAGCTTCAAGGGAAAGCAATGGCAAACCTCCTCAGAAGCAAATTTGCCAAGAAAACTCCAGATAGGATCACCATAAGCAGAAATGACTTGAAGGCACATAACAACAATAACAAGGGTTTATCTTGGTCCATGCCTTGAATACATGTTGAGTTGCTCTGTTTGATGGATTACGTAGCAAAGATTGCTTTCTTTGAGGAACAGTTGAAAGGTTTCCACTACTGTTTCTGAGTTGTCATATTTTTTGGCTCTTGAAGTTCCTAGATGCCCCTGGCTGTTCTATTCTGGACTGTCTATAAATGTGTGCAGCTGGTCCTTCCAGCTCAGCCTCTCATGACCCAAGCATTGTTTTTGGTTCTTCCTGGGCAGGATCAAGTGACTATGTACTTCCTGCCTTCCCACCTTTATGCATCATCTTAGCATTTCTGCATCATGATTTAACCATGAAATAGCATGGGCCTTTTTGTGAGATGGAAGTGTCCCAGTAGCAAAGTGTCAGTCAAGGATGCACTCCAGAATGGAATCCTCACCAATACAAAGGGCTGACTGTACACCTAGCCACTGAAGTTAGAATCATCCAAGCCATTGTATTCCCCATCACCTTGTACTGAGGTGAGAGCTGGACAGTGAACAAAGTGGATAAGAAGAAAATTAATCCAGATGTGGTGCTGGAGAAGAGTACTGAGGATACTGTGGACAGGCAAAAAGATAAACAAATGGGTCCTTGAACAGAGCAAGTCTGAACTCTTCCTGGAAGCCAAGATGATCAAATTCAGGCTGTAGTACTCTGTGCACCTTATGAGAAGGCATGACTCATTAGAAAAGACAATAGTGCTAGGAAAGTTGGGGGGTAATAGAAAGAGAGATGAATAGATACCAGATGGAAAGATTCAATGAGCGAGGTCCCAGACCTGAGCTTACAGGACCTATGCAAAGCAGTGGAAGACATGGAGTCTTGGAGATGTCTCATCCACAGGGTCACCATAAGTTGGGGTCAACTTGAGGGCCGTTAACAACATGGTTTAAATCCTTTTTCTGAAGGATTCAATTTCATTTGTTTAAATTTCAGTGAGGAAGGTTCCATTTCAACATCAATTTTTAGCAGAAGTATTTTTTTAACACCACTCTTAACGAAAATTCCAAAATAGAAAATACTCCAAAATACAAAATTAGCTACATGGGTGCCTGAGATAGTGACACGTTTGTTTTCTGATGGTTCAGTATACACAAACTTTGTTTCATGAACAACTATTAAAATATGTTTAAAATTACTTCCATGCAATGTGTATAAGGTGTATATAAAACATAAATGAATGCCATGCTTAGATATGGGTCCCATCTCCAAGATATATCTCCAAGATATATGTGCAAACATTCCAAAATCTGAAAATAAATCCAAAACACTTCTAGTCCCAAGCATTTTGGTTAAGAGACACTCAACCTGTAATAACCTTAATTGATATTCAGAGGTGTGGATGATTTTATTATAAGATAAGTAGATGCTAAGCAATTATTCTGAATTGATTTCAGATTAATTTTCATTTCTTTCAAAAATCCCATTTTTATCCAGAAATCCTCCTCCTTGTTCAGATCTGTTCCATTTCCCCAAAGTTTCTAATCACTGACCTTCATCTTTGCATTTAGAGGGATACAAGGCAAAGATAGAGTTCAAGAGAGCACTACTACTACTAGTAGTAGTACTTTCTTGTAGACTAAGGCAAATGCAAACTGCTGCAGCCTCTCTTACTGTTACATTTTCCCCATTAACAACAATTGTCATCTTGAATACACTCAGATGTTTCTTGGCCCCATATGTCCCAGAAATGTTGGATGATATGGAATAACAATGTCAAAATATGTGATAATGTGAGTCCACACATATTTTATGGCTTAATTTACCTTAACTACTTACTTATGATTAAGTGTCTGCTTTCTCAACTAGTTATTTATATCCTAGTTTTCATGATTATTCATAATCATTTAGATCAAACTATTTCAATCATGTTCCTTTTTCTGAAACATTACCACCCATTCCTAAGCACACCTTTGGAAGTCTGTCCAAAATGATAAGACTAGTTTCTATGTATTCTGGATGAAGGTGGAAGAATACATCTAATAAACCCCACTGCTAATTGATATGTTTGTGTGCTTTCTTCTGGGTTTGGTTGTGCTGCTGCAATTTACTGGGTAAGTCATATTGAAATTTTAATGTGCAAACATGTCAAATTCCTGAAGTGGCTGCCCAGATAGTAAACCTAAAGTAGAACATATTTCATCAGAGGTCAGTGCTTTGTTCAAACTTGCTCTTTTCATGTGGGCTATTTGTTCAAACTTTAATCCAAGCCTTAACTGTAAAGTATTTGGGGCTGGTTCTTGTGTACTCAAGTGACGGAAACCAGGTTCAGTTATATGTTACCATGCTCTTTTCTTCATTACAGTTCAGATATAGTGTTCTAGCAGACCACAGCTAAGGCAATTTCCTGTCAGACAATAGGTTACCCAATCATAAATTTATAGCACCATTAAGTATAAGATGGAAATAAATGAACTTCATTTCAGAATGTTCACACAATTTGAGACAAATTGACCATTGTGGCTTTGTGCATTTCAAGTCCTGAATTTCATCCCTGACCTGAAGTTCAACACAGGTTGATCAAAACATAACAATGGCAGGTTGTGTGGCTTGGTCATGCACTTCAGGTAATTGTAGAAGATGTTCAGAACATGGGAACCTTGCATCTCTACCATAAGGTATCCGAGGGAAGTTTGACAAATTTGCCATGTTCTCCCTAGTCACACATCAGCAGAACTTGTGAGCAGGAGGGTGAAAGCAGAAAGTAAATCATATATGCAGTAAATATGAGTTTACCTGTAATCCCATTAGATTTGTTAGGTTTTACGTTTCAAACTGGGTTTAATAAATAAATAAATAAATAAATAACCTGCATGCCTATATTCTATTCTGTATGCCTGGAGCTTGAGCAGCTTTTGAATTTCAAAGGAAACACAATCAAACTTAAACTGTTCTGCCTTAGGGTCTTTAATAAATCTATATTTACAATTTGAAATGTACAAAGTGGTGGTGGTAGTGGTGAGGACTCCAAAGGAAAGTCAGACTTGACTATGCCTTTGATTTTTGTCAGCAAAATAATAGTGATCTCATCTTAGAAATTTTGCTTTAACCTGTAGTTAGTGCACTGTTGGGCGGAGAGGTTGTTGTTGCTGGTGGTATTGATGAGGCTGAAGCCTGTCTGGAAGATATGGTGATATCTTCTAAGTCTAGGTCTGGTTGGGGTGCTTGTGGTTACAGGAACTTTTTTATTACACCCCACTCTCCTCTCCTATTACTTTCCAAATTCCCAAGCTTAGGATAATCAAATGTCCATCCAGATTCAGATTAATTTCTCTTTCTGTTCCATTGCATATGTAGTGTGTCTGTCTGTTCATCGGTAAGGCTAAACAAGAACACTTTACTCAGATGTTACAGTCTTCTCTGTGCATGTATGCATTCAGACATGATACAGTCCTAGGAGAGCTGTGCCATATTATACTTCTGAACTAGCAGAATGTATAGCATTTATTCAATTTAGTAAGATATTCCATTTATAATCTGTCTCTTCCCTCCCAGCTGGACACAGAGTAGCTAACACTATAATAATATATAATAAAAATAAAATACCCATCATCCTGTAGCATGTAAGATCAGTTGCCAAATGCCTTCCTGAAAAAATAGCCCTTGCTTGCTAGTCAATACCACCAAGAATATAACTAGCCCAACCTTTCTCAGGAGGAATTCCAGAGCCAGGGAGCAACAAGTAAGAAAAACCTTTCAGGCATGCATATTGGAGGTACTTCAGAAAGTAATAAGACTTAAAGAATTACCTTCCTGGAAATTTTCATAGTCTGAACAGGCTTGTACATGAGAATATGGCCATTCAGTTAAGCTTGGATATAAGTAGATCACCATCTGTCCTCTAATCATAATAGGAAGTAGCCTATTTCTTAATATAAACATATGTCACCAGGCAACTCCTTGATCATCATCATCATTATATAAACTTCATTATTTGGACAGTGGAACAAAAATGTTGGTGAAGTTAAATTGTTACTGACAAGCAGAAGCCAAGTTCAGAGCGTCTTTGTTGAGTATTGTGAGGATTAGCTATAATTAAAGAATTATGATGTAATTTGCCTGAAAGGACTATATGATATTAGACCTTATTGACTTAATCTTCTGAACTGTGAGATGACAAAGAACAGATGCTTTAGGTATTATCGTAGCATGGAACTGCTTGATAATTTTGGAATTAATAGCTTGCTTTAGATGAAAGAACCTCTAAACCAACCCAAATGAGTATAAATGACAATTAATATACATGATGGCAAAAGGTGTAAACCAAGTCTGTGCTGTGCAGCCTGGATCTAATAAGGCCATTATTAAACCTTGTTGTGCTGTTTCACTTAGTTATACTCCCATTCAGAGGCCCTTCATTCCTTGTCTGTATAGACCAGGTGCGTGTGATCATGGGAAGGAGATTTAATAGCTTGTTCCCTCGGAGACTCAAAAGCCTGCACACCCCCATCCAGAATCTGTTCTGTTTGCCTATCTCTGTTTTGGGGGTACCCCGACCCCTGCACAATTTGGGAGTAGAAATGCTTTTAAGCTGCTGTTGTTGTTGTTGCTGCTGCTGCTTCTGTTGCTTTATTTAAAACACAGCATATGGCAAGTTCAAACCTTGTTTGAAAGAGCAATCATACTTCCAGGGTCCAGAACCATGCTTTCCCTTTAAGATAAAATACATGTTTGGTTTTGGGTTAATTTTTTTTTTTAAAAAAAGAAATGGTTCAAAATACTTCTACAAAGATTTGGGGAGGGGGAGGCTATTGCATGGGCAGGTGTGACCTAGAGTGGATTCTGCCCACGGATGCTCTGGGAGGGGAAGGCTAATCTTATACTTTGTTGATTCTTTACCCATACAAAATGGAAACTGTTGTTGTTTGTATTAGGACTACCAACCTTCAAACAGTTGTCTTTGCCTGTTTAAGGATACATTTCTATCTCTTTTCTGTGAGAAACCAACATAGACCTCCTTTTTCCTATTGTTTTTTTTTTTTTTCCTGTTTCCCACCGAGGCACCAGGTAGCTCTTGGTGGTGCATCCTGTAAATTTTCTCTTACAGCTTTTCAGTATGGTTTTCTTCTCTGGCCCTTTAAAGGAGCAACTTCTTTTCCTACAGTCACTATGTTTGTGTGTTATATACTCAGTGTTCTGAACATTGTGTGTAGAGGAGGAGGGATTGATGGTCCTTCAGCAGGACTATTCTGAGAGGTCAAGCCATTCCTCCCTTCAAGCCACCAGGCCATTTGAAGTTCTGAGCAGGAAATAGCTGTGATTTTATTATATATATGTGAGGTTTATATTTGCTTTTACTTGCCTTCAAATCAACTCTGAAATATTTTTTTTAATCCTAGAGTTGACAGGATTTATTCAAAGGAGGTTTGCCATTGCCTTCCACTTAGACTGCAAGAGTATGACTTGCACAAGGCCAATATCTACGGCTGAGCAGGAACCCTGATCTCCCAGAGCTCTAGTGTAGAACAAACCACCACAATAAGATGACTTTTTTAAAAAAAATGTTTTGGGGGATGCTAGGTGGATTGAAGGCTGTCACTAGACATTCTTGCTGATCACTTCTTTAAATACTTGGCTACTATGGCTTTCTCATAATTGGCCATAGAACATTTCAGAGAATTTTGTGCATATCTGTTAGTACATTAAGTTCCATTTCAAAAACTATTTATGTGCCCTTGGTTAAAGCTGATTAAGCATAGGATCACCACTACATTATCATCAATTTTAGCTTTGACATGGTGTTGGTTACCTAGCATAACAGGACTGTATGATTTTCAGGTAAGATTAATAAAATAAATTGGGAAATTATTGCAAATGATTAGCCATGTTGATTTTTTATTTTGGAGCCAAGTCAGTGAATCGTCTTGTTCTTTCCAAAATTAAATTTTAAAATTAATTATTGTTAAGAACCTTAGGCAATAGGATGAAACCCATTCTAGAAAACAGATCAAGACATGGAAAACTGCCAGGTTGTAAAAGAACAAGGTGGCTTCTGCTTACATTCCTTTATTCTCCCCCTCAGTAGCTATTCATGGATATCTAGCTTGATTACTGGGCTTCCATTCAAATTTACTACATTATCTCCCTAGGCTGGGTTTTTCTTTCTATCTACTTTCATACAGAATGCCTAGTTCAGCAAAATAGTCCATTTGGAGTCTTTATAACTTTTCTCTATCCTCATCCATCATTCCACTTTTCCCCATTTCCTCAGTCTGTGAACTTTCCACCCTCAAATTCATATTTAAATACATATCTGAATACATAATTTTAGATGTATTGTCTTTTAAAAATACACATTTTAAAACTGTGGGTTTCTTTGTGCCAAGTACTTGTGTTAAAACTTGTGTAAAGTGTGAAAGTCAATGGCTAATGTATGTTCTGCTCCACATGTTATCAGATCAGTGTATCAGATCAGTTTGTTTCAGATATAGAAGATATACAAGATTAACCATTCAAGCAGACTTTGCAATGCTTTATATGTTGTTTTAAATAAGTGTTTCCCCTTTTTACTGTTCTCTCTACTTACATCACTTAGCTGTTATTTTATCATTGCTTTTGTGTAACTTTGTAACTTGTAAGAGCTGAAAACAATGAAATATCCAGGGCTAGCCTAAGTCATTTTTCTGCCTGAGACAGAACAAAGGCCCTATTCAAGGTAAATAGTATCAATAAATAGTAAAGATATTCTAATATCAGAGTCTGTCTGTCTGTCTGTCTCTCTCTCTCTCTCTCTCTCTCTATATATATATATATATATATATATCAAACATACAAGCCAAATTATGATATCATAGGGCAGTGGTCCCCAATCTGTGCCTTTTAAGAGATTTTGGGCTTCAGCTCCCAGAAGGCTCAGCCATGTTGGCCAATAGTCCGGGATTCTGGGAACTGAAGTCCAAAATCTCTTAAAGAGCACAGTTGGGGACCACTGTCTTACGGTGACTGCCATAGTCTGCCTAATGGTAGAACCAGTTCCAAAAGCAGCCAGCTTTGTTCTCTGAGTGTTAGGATGTCAGCTGTTCTTTTGTGTTTCTTACTAAAACTCTTTAAACATAAACTTCTGGAGAGTGTATAAAACAATAATCATGCCTCTCTGTTACAATAAAATGAAATAGAAATGGTTACCACTACTGAAATTAGCATTTCAGTCTTGATGTACTATTCTTTTTAAAGAATTTGCACATTACTGAGCATTTGGGAGAAACAAAGTGCACTAAAACGTGCACATATTTTTAAAATGCAAAAAAGAAAAAAAAACCAACCTGAAAATGTGCATAATGGGAAACTATGTTAAAACATACTGGAATTAAGGGAGGAAGTAACTACAATTAGTTTTAAAAAAGTGAATAAATACATACAGTATGGAAAGTGTATAACAAAGAGCTCAAATTTCTGCACTGAAAAAAACAAAGTTCCACAAACCAATGCAACATAATGATGGGAAGAGAATATAAACAGTGTTAGATGGGAAGCAATAAAATTGAGCTTGAGACATTTTGCACATCCCTAACCCATGGCTGCTCTGTGAACTGCACAGAGCACCTCATATTAAACTTCAGCCCATAGTGACAACACAGGAGACCTTTTCTCCTGTTTTCTTTTGCTTTCAGCTGATATAGTTAATGGCTCATGCAGCCTAGGTCACGGTAAAGTTACCACCATGCCACCATTCTCTGAAGATGCCAGCCACTGATGTAGGGAAAACGCCAGGAATAAATTCTTCTAAAACACGGCCACATAGCCTGAAAAACCCACAAAAAACTATGTTTTGGTGTGTATTTATGAAATTTAGAATGCTTCTTGCATGACAGCAGAAGGAAGCTGGGACCAAACAAACCTTTATTCAGGGTGTGTAGATGTGTATTATCATAGAATGGTGGATTCAATGAATCATCTAGCTTTAGTCCCTGCATTGAACAGGACATCCGGTGCATGAAGCATTTCCTGACAGATGCCGTCTCCTTTGCTGGGGGATATTTCCATAATTCCTGTTCATATTCTAAGCTGCTCTTGAAGCTGTTTGAAAGCTCTTTATACATGTATCTACACAATACCTGCTTTAAAATCAGGTTGTAAAATGAAATCCTTGCTATTTTAAAATGCACTGCATTTATACAAAATACAAAACAATATTTTCATCGTGTAGTCTATAATGGTTTTCTCTGCTTCCTATCCCATCTTAAACTTCCCCCCCGGGAATAAGACAGAAGCAGAGGAGCCCAATGCCAACATGGGATTGTTCTCAATGGTCTCATTCCACTCCTACCAAGCTGGATGGGACCCCTTGAGACAACCTTAGTCCCAAAAACAAACAACTTGTGGCCACTACCAAATGAATTAACTTTTCAGACCCCAGCAATACAGTGGGACAATTCTACTGCTAGTACTAACCTACAATCAGACAGACACTAGCCAAGCTAAAACTGTTGGAAGGAATTGAGAAAAATACTGAAGAAAAAGATTTTATTTTAAAGAAGAGACATTAAAGAAAAGAAACATGGAAGACAATTGGTCCTCCAGGCACAAAACTTAAAGTATCAGTTTCAAAACACAGTCATGTCAGCCCAACAGTAACATACTGCAAACCCAACTTCCCTGACTAGTAGTGAGGAAGGCACACAAGCCAAAGCCTCACTTTCCTCGGTCCTTCTCCCTCTCTACCGCCTTAACTGTCTTTTTCCACCACCATCCAGAAGGTTCATTTCTAACTGCCCTCTGATTGGCTGGTTGCCCCCACACCACCAGTGATGTCATCAGTCCCCATATTACAGTACCCCCTTCCCCAGGGAAGAAGGTCATGATAAATGGAGGGACTCCCATTGATCACATAGCCATATATGAAAGTAGTCATATCTATATATTCATATTTGGCATTATCATCTCTTGCTAATTACCTTTCCAGAAGTGTCCATTGTTCACGTGTTACTGGATTGTTATTTTAAAAATCCTACAAGATTTTGTACCTAATACAGTGGGCCCTTGTTTTCCGCTGGGGTTTGGTTCCAGTACCCTCCGTGGATAACAAAATCCGTGGATGCTCAAGTCCCATTAAATATAATGGCACAACAAAATGGTGTCCCATATATAAATGGAAAGCCAAGGTTTGCTATTTGGCATTTATACTTCTTGAGAATATTTTCAAGCAGTGTATGCTCAAATCCATGGATAAAAAAATCTGTGGATAAGGAGGGCCAACTATAATACCAATTTCCTGACAGACAACTTTTACTGTGAATACAGTTGTAATGTTGATGTACTTGGACTATTTGCTGTTGTTTCTACAGATTTATTTTAGGCTCATTTTAAGTCACTTCAGATTCTGTATAAGGAAAAGGCTAGGATATAAAATAATTAAATAAATAAATAAATAAATAAATAATTCATCATATAATGTAAGTTTTTATAAATGAATTTTGCCTTACGTTTTATAAATTTCCATTAAATTGATTTGTATATGTTGAAACAGAGCAGTGTATCAAGTGAAAAGCTGGAGGGTGACTAAAATGGAGAAAGGTCTGGAAACTATACCTTAAGGGAGCTGGGAATGTTTAGCCTGGAGAAGAGAAGGTTAAGAGGTGACATGATAGTCATCTGTAAATATCTAAAAGGATGTCATATGGAAGAAGGAGCAAGGAAGGAGTCTTCTCCTTTAGAACATTTTAAACAGAATTAGGAGTGCTTTGATTCTATGTTCTTGTTCTGTGTTTTTGCATGGCAGGAGGTTTGGCTGGGTGGGCCTTGTGGTCTCTTTCAAATCTAAGATTCTATTATTCTAAGTGAAATATAGATCTTAGGTTAAATTGGCAGAAAAGGTGGGAAATAAACAATTTGTTTGTGCAATGGAGAAAAATTCAGAAATATTTAACAATACAATGAAATGTAATTTTCAGCAATCAGTTCAGTTTGCATGAAACTGTAAGTCATGTCATATTTTGATTTGGCATGTTGTGTCTGTCTGCATCTGTTGCCTCAAATAGCTATTGACTTGTTATGTTGGCCAGAATTGAATGGCACTGTTTGTTGTTGGCTTATGAATTCTGGTTTGTTTAAGTCATATCTTACTGTTATGTCTGAACGCAGAGTCAGATCTTGACCTTGGCTTGTTTTCCCATTTCCTCTTCCCTGAAATAGTCATGGACACCCATATACATACATGCCTAATAATACATTGCAATATGAAATGCTTGCTATTTAAAATGCACCTGTGATTATACTGTACAGAGTATAAAGGAATACTTTTTAATCACATAATCATACACCAAAAAGGAATAGATCAGAAATTAGGGATACAAACTGGTGTTTGTTTCATAATCTGCAGGACAACAGATTTTGTTTACAATAAACTCTGCTTATCGTGATGTGGCCATAAAGTTTCAATTCTTTAGTGGTGTAATTATTGGTTAATTATCTTTCTAAAAGACACAGGATAACATTAGTAATTTTCTACCCATTGCAAGAAAGTATATGGGGAAAAAAGTATTTGAAAATGACAGTTTTCAAAGAATATTTTTTAAGTAGAAGTCAATAAGATTTCCCCATTTGGTACTCATACCATTCAGTAGTGCTGCCTCTCTGGACAGTTCCTGGCAGGTTGTTTCCCTTTTTATTTTATTGGTGGTTTGTGAAGGTATCATCAATCCCTATTGTGTTACAATTCACAGTTGTCAGTGATTACTAAAACCAGCTTCTTTTGTATTGTCGTCATGAGGTGTTGAAGCACCTTCAACTACACTCCCTTCCAACCTTTTACTTTTGTATATATGCTACAGTTTAAAACAAACACATAGTTCAGAGTTTATTGACATTTATTGCTGTCCCCTATAACAAACCTATATTTATATATGCATTTCATTTTTAACTACTAATCATGGATAACACTTCTACGGCATCTTTAGCTTTGTAAACATACCAAGGAGGCCAGATATTTATTTTGTATCTAGTGACACATTCAGAAGAAATGTGGTTTGACCTGATATTACTGCTACTGGGTCCTTTTCCTGTATTATAAATCTGCATTTTTAAACTTACCTTTAAGAAAAATGCATTTAAAAATTCTTGACTGTTAGAACGCAGCCTATTATTGTTCACAGTATTTGGAATAAGCTTTGTAGAATTCATGTGAATATGTCATGCATGTACATGTTACAATTGTAAGCAGAATTCTCTTTCCCTGGAGAGTCTATAAAGCTCAGACCTTCTAGATGCCTTGGAAACTTGAAAAAGTAATGATATCCACAGAACTTGGAGTGGGATTCTATCTATCCAATCAGATTTTGCACTTGGTTCTTGGCTCAAATTGATGTATCAAACCCATTTAAAAGAACATATTTTGAGACAAGATAATTTTTTATGAAGATGGTAGGTTGGTTTGAGAGAGAATAAAGGTTCAGAACATGTATTTAAAGAGGATTTTTTACCCAAATATTTAAAATGTATGTGGGAGGGGATGTACAGAGTATTGTGAAACAAGATTGAGTTAATTTATGTAAGAGAATAAATTCAGTAGTGATATGGACTGGGAATAGTTTAATCCATCTCTAATCAGCAATAAATATGGTCTATATGGCATCTCTCCTCTTAATGACTGTCTTGCGTCGGTAATGGATTGGATGAGGGAAAACAAATGGAAACTTAATCCAGACAAAACGGAGGTACTAACAGTCACAGGCCCGAAACCAGGCTTGGGAATACAGTCTCCAGTCCTGGATGGAGTCACACTCTCCTCTAAGGACTGTGTTCGCAGTCTGGGGGTACTCCTAGATTCGTCGCTCCACATGACTTGTCAGGTGAATGCGAGAGTCAAGAGTGCCTGTTATCAGCTTTGGCTGATAAGCCAGCTGCGCCCTTTCCTGGACATGAGGGACCTGGAAATTGTGGTACATGCTCTGGTAACCTCACGCCTGGATTTCTGTAATGCGCTCTACATGGGGCTACCCTTGTGCTTAACCTGGAAACTTCAATTGGTCCAAAATATGGCAACCAGGCTTGTCACAGGAACATCAAGGAGAGAGCACATAACACTGGTGCTCAAGGCTCTCCACTGGCTGCCGATTAGTTTCCGGGCGCAGTACAAGGTGTTGGTTTTAACATTTAAAGCCCTACATGGCTTGGGCCTACCTTATCTCAGGGACCGCCTCTCCCCGTATGAACCCCCCCCCCCCGCACACTCCGATCCTCTGGGAGAAACCTGCTACAGCCTGTGAAAACTCGGCTGTCGCAGACCTCCCAAAGGACTTTTTCAGCTACCACACCCAAGCTTTGGAATGGACTGTCGGATGAGATGCGTCTTATAACATCTCTTGACTGCTTTAAAAAAGCTCTGAAGACACATCTCTTCCGGCAGGCCTTCCCTGACACCTCTTAGATCCCAGCTCCGAACGGGACCTATAAATTGAATTTGACCCCTTGCCTGGTGCTATTTTTCTCCTCAATCTAAGAACTATGGAGGATGAATTATGTTTTTAATGTTGTTGGTTTTAAACTATTGTTAATTTAATTTATTTTTAAGGGGAGGGTGGCTGGAAATGGGTCAATGAAGTGTTTTAATTTGTATGTTTTAATATTGTTGTACCCCGCTCCAATTGTACTCACAGAGGAGCGGGCTAGAAAGAAAGATGATGATGATGATGATGATGATGATGATGATGATTTATAGCCACCCCTTTCTGCTCCTGATGGAGGCTGCAGCAACCAAATGGTGTGGCCTCAGGGAGCCCTAAAAAGAACCCTCTCTCAGCAGGTTCTTTTTAGGGTGCATGCGCGGCGCCATTGGCACCCTTGTGTATGCTGATGACATCTGTGTGACACAGCACCATTTGGAGGCTGTGCCATGCATACGTCATCATGGGGGCCCCCGCGTGGACAAGGGTAAGCCATGATGGCACAAGGGGTGCTCTGTGGGTCTTGTGAGTGTGTGGATGATCCATATTCCCAAGCCCTAAAATCAGCCCCAGGCGGTGCTCTACACGAGTCTTTGCTGGGCCATTGGTACCAGTGTCCTCCAAAGATACAGAATCTTTCCATCTTTCATAAAATGTATTGTTTTTTAAGAGAATGAAATGTTCTTTTGTTTGTCATGTCTTATATACAGTTTGGAAACATTGTAAAAGGTTGCTGTTGGGATTTTTTGGTATGTATAAATTTTTAAAGCTATGGTCTAGAGTACAATTAAGACAAAGCAAACTCAATCTCAACCATAAGTGTATTTCTTAAGAATCTAATTTATTCACCGGAACATAAGAGACATGAACAATTTCTTAAATACAATGTATTTAAAGAAAACACAAATCATTCTTGACAACCACTTTTAAAATTTGTATTTCTCTTTCCCTGTAGATTCAATAAAACTCAAACCTTCTACAAGCCTTGTAAACTTCTAGAAGGAATTTCACTGTCAAAGGTAGAGCAAAATACTTACATTTAGGGAAGAAAAACACAAAAGCCTACACATCTGAAGATGTGGACTACAGTCAATGGAAATTCAAATTAATTATTTTTATCAAATAAATTATCTTTAAAAGTGCAACAATACTCTTTTTTCATTCCTTTTTAATTTTTTTTTAAAACAGGTGAGCTTGGGTGCCTCTTTGACAATTGCAAAACATTTAGCTATTACCTGCCCTGAGCCCTTGGGATAAGGCAAGTAATTAGTCCAATAAAACAAATAGATATGAAGGCTAGGACACACCGTGTTAATCCTACTACACACAGTGTTAATCCTACTGTAGTATGTAGGATTAAATTATTAATGTAATTAATTTATGTCAGGGGTCAAGGATAGCCAGTTTGGACATCTCACAGATCACCAGATGGTGAAAATTTCCTACTTGCTTTTTAGATAAAGTTATTTGATTCAGCTGTATTTGAATTCAAAGACCTTTCCAACTGTGGATTCATTGGGCAATAGACTAAATTCCTCTGTTTATCAAACTGATGACTCTGGGGTGAAAGAGATGGGCAAAATAAAGCAGCTTCCAAAGTGGATGGAAACTGAAATGAAGCCATGCTCCAGGGCTGAAAACAGGAGAAAGAAAAAAAAAAGCTGGGAAAAGCTGATTTTGCCTGGAAAATGTGCGTCTTTGCTGCTGCATATAAATGCCCAGACAAAAGTGTGGCACTATGTCAAAGCAAAGAAATGAAAGTGCAACAACTCCAATGGATGTAACTACACTATACACAAACCAGACATTCCAATGGGGACATGTATGGGGAGCCTTCATGATTGTGTTTTGCCAGTGTATCACTTGCACACCAATAGAGGAGTATTGCACGTGTGACGGTGTGGCTGATCAAAGGTGTGGCCATGTAATGAGATGGCGTCTGGGCAGACATGGAAAGTACTTGGAAGTTACAGGTGGTGTCTTTGTGCAATGGTGTGCATGTATGATGGGGAAACACCAAAACACCATGTTTCTGCCTTCTTCTCATGATGGGACCCATATTGTACTGTTCAGTAGTGTAATGTCATAAGCAATGGAACCTTCCCCCACCACCACCACCACCATTCTTTCTCTGATGAAGATGACAGCACCCACTAGGTACATAAATTGGTTGTGTATGTTGTATATGTCCAATGCAAGCACAGGAATTATCCTCAGCTAATTTTGGAGACAGTCCTACGTGTACATTTTCATGCTGCTGAATTCCTGGCATCTTCAGAAGTTGAAACTAAAACTCTTAAAGCAAAATCAAAGATATTTTCATCAGAATGTTTTTCCCTGTGATCCTCAAAGCTTCAAAAAATCCTCTTTAAAAACCTAAAATTTATTTTTGGAGTGGAATATGATACAATATTTTATTTTGCAAAAGTCTCCCCTCCCACACTGGGTTGTCAGCTCTGAATTATTTTTCTTGCTTGATTATCATGCTTGAAAAAGTATTAACATAACATATCCTTCCTGGTTCCCAAAGGTTCCATGTCTTATGAGGCTTTTGCTACAAATAATATGCAGCAACCAGTAGAGATTTGGGGGAAAAAAGAGGTTTTGAGGGAACAAAGTGGTATTAATTTTGAAGTGTAAATGGAATGGAATGGGAGGATTGTACCCTTGGTAGCAAAGAATAAAAAGAAATCTGTTACTATGTGCAGAATAAATAGGAGGAGAATTGCAAATTTATATTGAAGTATGTTTGAGGTCACATTGTTTGTATGTAGAGGTGCCTAAGCTGAGTGGGTAGTGAAAGCAAAGTTTAAGTAGCCTTTTACATTTCTAAACTTCCATCTGTGTCAGGATGACATGTCATATTTTAATACCTGTGTACAGTTGGAGGTAGGGTAGAAAAGAGGAGATTGACTTTCATCATAGGTTTTGCTGCCCTTCACAGACACTTTGACTGGAAATGATGAAGTACCAAGTCACCATTTGATTGAGGTACATCGATTGAGGTCCAAATATAAGCATGGAGAAACTGAATGGAAATGCTGCAGTGTGAAATGTTCCTATCCAAAAGGTCAGCTAGGCATGTCCTCTCCCAGGATACTGTATTACATTTTCCCTGCTCAGTTCTCATTGAACTGTCTGTGCACTTTTGCAAAACATGCTTCCTGCATGTAGATTGTGGTGTTCTGGCTATATGAAAATCCACAGTTCATGAATGATTCAATGTTAGTATAAAGGATCACAACAGAGTGACATGTGAACACAAGTCTTTCCAGTTGTCTTGTACTTGAAAGAGCAGATGTGATTTTTATGGAGCAACAGTGTTTACTGTAAAATAGTATCCCCCACCTCAAAACATGGAAAGTGTGAAGACCACGTATGTGTCCTTAAACACTTGTGTGCATACATGGGGTGGGGGGGGTGGGGGTGGGAGCTACTGCTTAGCCCTGTCTCTTAAGCATGCATGTATACACATAAGCGCACAAAGTCATGGTACAACTTCTCTGAGGATGCCAGCTTCAGATGCTGGTGAAACGGCAGGAATAAACTCTTCTAGAACATGGCCATACAGCCTGAAAAACACACAAAAAATCTATGGATACCAGCCATGAAAGCCTTTGACTTCACTCATGGCACAACTGTTTTTCTGTCTATGAGCATATTGATGTGTGTGCGTATATATATATACACACATATATGTAATGCTTTATATTCAGGAAACACAAGTGCAGCCTTTAAAAATCACAAACAAGACAAATACAGACAAATGAATAGCAAAAATACATGGCAGTTATAGCAACAACAAAAATGCATAGTAATTATAACAAAAAATAAAATTAACAAAGCAAAATACATAACAATTAACATATCAAAACAAGTAAAAAGAAAATCTCCATTCTCAACCCCCATCACAATCCTAAAACAATTTGAACTATACACAATCTAAAAAGAAAAGAAAAGGAAAAAAGTGTGTGTGTGGGAGGGGGGGGGGAGACAAGATTCCTCCGTAAGTCCAGGAGCCAAGGCATAGGAGTAGCCCAGGTGGAGGTAGGGCAAACAAACACTCTCTCAGCCAAGTCTTATTCACTGGCAGATGTTGGGGAGGAGGGAAAAAGGCCCATTTCTCCTCCTTATGTCCAGGAGCCAAGGCATGGGAGTAGCCCAGGTGGAGGTAGGGCAAACAAACACTCTCTCAGTCAAGTCCTCTTCACTGGCAGATGTTGGGGAGGAGGGAAAAGGCCCATTTCTCCTCCTTAAGTCCAGGAGCCAAGGCATGGGAGTAGCCCAGGTGGAGGTAGGGCAAACAAACACTCCCTCAGCCAAGTCCTCTTCACTGGCAGATGTTGGGGAGGAGGGAAAGAGGGCCATTCCTCCTCTTAAGTCCAGGAGCCATGGCATGGGAGCAGCCCAGGTGGAGATAGGGCAAACAAACACTCCTGTGTACAATCCTGTGTATTTTAGTCATATGTAAATCTCACTGAATTCCATAACACTTCAGTGAAAGTATGCACAGGATTAAAAGATTGGTTGACTGGGTATAGCTTTTCTCTATGCTTGATGTGTGTTGTATGCTTGAAGCATTTATTTATTTTTTACAGAAGAAATTCATTTTCTTGTGAAGTGGTTGACATCTCACCTCCACTTACTTGTTACTTTGAGCAGTTCCCCATTAAAGCTTCACAAGCTACCACAGCTATCAAATCTTCAATGAGATGCCTTGCTTTTCTCTAGAATTACTTCTTAAATAATAACAAAAAGATGAAGGAGTGGATGTATAGTCTGTTAAAGTCAAAACCAAGTTGAACTTGAGTCACCTAGTCTCTCCCTAGAGGGCTTTTACTGACCAATAAAGAGACCAGACACAGAAAATGGGTTCCAAAAGGGCTACTTTATTAAGTTACCTATTTAATATTTCTTGGAAGAACTGCAACTAAAAGATTAGTAGCCTGTTGTGGGAGCAGCTGCAGCAGATGGTCCGTTCCATAGACCTCCTCTGCAGCTTCCCTAGGGCGATGACATCTGAGCCCCAAGGATAACCCACACATGGGGTTAATCCTTGGCTCACCCTCATCAGGAAAACCAACACAAAAGTCCCTCCCCCAAGCCCCAAGACTTAAAGAGAGGGTTTATACTTCAGGTCAGCCACAAAGGAAGCCCCTTTTACTCTCTCCCAGTCCCTAGACCAAAAAAGGCAGTTCCAGTAATCTCTCTTCCACCAAAATGATGACCTAGGTGCTCACCATACTCAAAATCTCCACCCATTATCTGCCAAATTACAACCTAGAATTTGAAGGATTTAAAGATTGATTGCTCAAGGAGAATGGGCCTTGCATAATGTGTTGCATTTTCTCTTTGTTTTCTTTTCAATGGTTATGTCGTTAACTAGTTTCAATTATATTGATACTTCAGTTACATATAACTTTTGTATGGAGTGAGATTTAGCTATTTTTTAAAAACTGTTGTAGTCCCCCTTGAATGGTAAAATGTGAGACATAAATAAATATTTTAACTACTACAGCTATTACTAGTAATACTGTTACTGCTACTACAGTGCCTAAATACCCTAAAAGCACCAGATCCATCAGCTCTTGGAAGCTGAGCAGGGTCAGCCCTGACTAGTAATTGAATGGAAAGCCAACAATGAACACTAGGTGTTGTAGACTGTATTTCAGAGGAAGGAACTGGTGGAATCACTTCTGAGTATTTTTTTTGCCTAAGAAAACCCTGTGAAATTCAAGGGGTCACCATAACTTAACAATTGACTTGAAGGAACACACACCCTACTACTACTATATACAAGTTACCTTTGCCTTTAAGATGGTCTCAGGATGCTGAAGGCTCCATTCCTCAGCCCACATAATTCAAGTATATGAAATTGGTATTATGATCAACGCCACAGAGTTTTACTTCTTCTGTGTAATATTTTTTTTCCCCTTTAATTTCAGGTCACCTGTGAAAGAGATGGGTTCCAGTGAGCAAGAAATTGTAGTCTGGGTTTGTCAAGAAGAGAAAATTGTAAGTGGGCTGACCAAGCGCACAACTTGCCTGCAAGTAATTGAAGCTTTGCTTGAAGAACATCAGGCTACCTTTGCGGAAAAGAGGTTTCTCTTTGGGCAGCCCAAGGACTACTGTATTGTCGAAAAATGGAGAGGCTCTGAGCGGGTCCTTCCACCTCTCACCAAAATGCTGAGACTTTGGAAAGCCTGGGGAGAGGAGCAGCCTAATTTGCAGTTTGTTTTGGTCAAGGCAGATGCTTTCTCCCAGTTCCCATTGTGGAGGACAGCTGAGGCTAAGGTAGTACCAAACCTAGAAAGACAATGGGACCTCAGCCCAGCCAATTACATGAAGATGTTGCCTGTGGATAAACAAAAGAGAATTGTTAGGAAAACCTTCCGAAAGCTGGCAAAACTTAAACAAGAAGGAGTTCTTCAAGAGAGGGACAACATAGAAACCCTGATTCATTTGATCCTCTCCCAAGATCACACCATTCACCAACAAATCAACCGCATGAAGGAACTCGATTCAGAAATTGAGCAGTGTGAAGCCAAATGTCACCAAGATCGGCTGGAAAGTGATGGAGAAAATTATGTTCAGGACTCTTACCTAATGGCTACTCCTAGTGATGTAGAAGGTCAGATGGCCATGTCTTGCACCCAACAGCAGATGCAGGAAAGCCCATGCAAAAATGATGGCATTTTACAAGTGGAGGAAGGACTAAAACACCACAAGCTCTTGATTGAAAAGCTTTCTGCTGAAATTGAAAAAGAGGTTAAGGGGTTTGAAAAAAATGGAAACACATGGACAGAGGAAGCATCCAATAATGAAATGGAGAATCCTGATATTGAAAGTGTGAAAAATGAACTGGAGAAGAGTATGAAAGATGCATTAAGGATCCATTCTCAAATGAATTACATCCAGCAAGAGCTTAAATACCGGGACCTGATGCTTCAGAAGAAAGAAAGGGAGTATGAACAACTTTTGGAAGAGCTTAATGCTTTTCATGTTAAAGACAAAACTGAATCCAGATACCCACCCAATGAGGAACAAACAAAGGACAATGAAATGGTCACCAAGAGTTTTACAGGAACAGATCTTCTTCAAAAAGTGACTAATTTAGACATAAATGATACAGACTCTGATACTGGGATTAGTTCTACTCATAGTCAAGATTCAGAAACAGCAATAGGAGATACGTTGCTGCTGTCCACATAGATGAAGATTGTTTCTTCTCCTGAAAACACATCCATTTTCTGGAGAGAGATGGTGACAATAATGTAGATAATGTGGTATCTCTGTTTGGGCCATATTGTCATGGGGAAGAGTTTCCAAAGTTTTTAAAAAAACCTGTACAGGTTGGGTATCCCTAATCTGAAATGCTTGTGCCCAGAAGTGTTCTGTATTTCAATTTTTTTGAATTCCTCCCTGCCCTTTTTTGGATTTTGGAATACCTGCATTTGCATATACATAATGAGACATGATGAAACTGGAGAGAGACTGAGGATCTGGGAAATGGCAGGAGGTGTGAATTGCTTCCTTTTCACAGATTTTTGTATCTTTTCCCAACCACATGTCTCTCCAGCCTTGCAAATGCAGTACAGGTAACATACTAAGCTACTTATGTTGTAGTTCAAAAGGTTTGGGATTTTGGAGTACTTTGGATTTCAGAATTCTGGATTAACAATACTCAGCCTGCACCATAGAACTCAGAAACAGTGGCAATTCTTAGCAAGAGACAGAAAGAGATGGTACACATTTATTTCTTCTTGATGCAAATAATATAGCCACATCGCTCTAATCATAGTTTGTGTAGATGAGTGACTATTGTGCAGGCTTTGAGATACTGTTTGTATGAAACTCATAATTCCTCATCACTAGCTATGCTGACTAAGGCCAGTGCAAATTGACATTCAGCAACATCTGGAGGGCCACAGTATGCCCATTCCTGATGTAGATGTAGAGCAATTGAAATGCACTTAAGAAAAGGCAAACCAGACCATAGTGGGAATTATCCATGGACTTGAAATTTAAATTATCCTATATAAAAGTCCTCTGACAAAGTATTGTTTATTTGTACCAGTTCTCCAAGCAGTATTGTTTCTACTGTGCATCTTAATAGCTAAAGAACATGATGAGTGTTCTCCCTTCGTAATCTGAAAGATCAGTGTAGATATTTTGTTATGCATATTATAACCATCACATTAGTGTAAAATGTAACATTCAGGACAAGGGCTAGCAATGGGAATAGGATGGAGTATAATCTACGTTAAAAAAATAAATAAATCAGTGAATCCATATATAACGAGATACAAGACAAAACTGAGTAGTTGTCCAGCTTTTGAAAAGTGATTATCTCTTTCTCAGTGCTCTTTGCCAGAACATTAATAGAATTGTTTGCCTCTGGAAAACTGGGTTTTGTCTCTCTGTAAATACAATTCACATTTTGTGGAAGAGCCACAAGTGGAAGGAAAAGTGGGCTGTATGTGCTAAATAAATTTTATAGTGCCATAGGAATTAATAATAACCTGATACGTTCTGTTTGTTGTCACTCTTATTTAAAGATTCTGTGGGTGTATACAATAGATAAGCAAGAAAGTTTCAGTCAAGTCCTGAACATATTTTTTTTTTTTCCTGATCAGGCCTGTCAGATTGGAAGACCCAACTCTTCAAGCTGTGGTCATGCTTGCCATGTTGACAATAGCCCTGTTGGGACAAAAATATGAGACCAAAAAAGACAGAACCCTGTATTTAAGCCACCTAAACACAAACATTGTTTTTGCTTTTGGAATTTCTTCTTTTTTACCTTATGATTTGGTGTCCCCCTCCTATATTAAACTGGCTGCCATGATTTCATGAAGAGAAGACTTTTTAAATATGACATGGAAATACATTTTTCTGAATTTTTAAGCTACTTTTGAATGTTATGTAGAGATTTTTTTGTACAGGTTTCGCTATTGACTGACACAATTTTTTAAATGTGGCTTTATCATTTAACATTATATTGAATGCATTCATAATTATTGAGCTCTCTAACCTACTGGTTCCTAGTGGAAACCCAGATGAATACGAGAATAGCTATTATAGGTGTGCAATAATTTATTAATACTTCTGAACATATTTTTATACCTTGTGTGATATGTGGAGTAATTTTCAAGTCTCTTGTGTTATAAAAAATAGGCTAATGTCTATCATTAGTTAGCTGTTCAAAGTATTCCCATGATTCACATATTATTTTAAAAGATCATTTTCAGGTGTTCAGAACTGTACAAACTGCAAATTGGTACTGATTCTTAAGTGCCATTACATTGTGAATGAGAAGAAAATTAGAGAATTAACTTTGTGGGCTTCTTTGACTGAATAGATTTCAGGTGCACATTGAGCCTGATTTCTCATCCTCTACACCTCTGCATTTTTTTTAAGATTTGGGAGTTAACGCTGTCTTAATCATAGTGATGCAGAATGGAAGCCATCGGTCATTTCTTCAGTCTGTGCCCTGCTGAAACAAATCAGACTGAATTAAAAGAATTAAAAGTGTTCTTCCACAGTTCCCATTAATTTTAATAAGACAGTACGTTTTACTGAATTTAAAACCCTTCTTGGGTTTTCAGACTTAGCATGTAACTTGCACATGCTGAATTGAATTATCCTTAGTAGTAACTAACACATGGCATTGTTCTCTTTTATTCTATTGAAATCTGACCTCCACACTATCTTCCTTGCCAACAAATCAAATATATGTCATATGATCATATGGACATGGAAGTCACAGTGTTTTGAGTCAAGGAAATAACTTTCAGGAATGAGATGTAGGAATGACCTGAGAGTTCATTTATTTTAACATGTGGTATTCAGAGAATAGAGAAATATCTTCAGCTATTAAGATATGGCAGTTTGCTGAATTAAGTTGACACCTAATGCTAATGCTTTAGTGCTTAAGACCCTTTGAAATCTCAGACCTAGCTGAGACTAACTTGGCCTGTTTATTTCAATAGTAATTAAATATAAATAACATAAATTAGTTGGGGGGGAGGCAAAGGCTGAAACTGGTTCATTAATAATAATTTTAGTTGTCTGTTCTGTAGTAACATTATGTATCCCAATACTAAGTGACATGTTTAAGTTATACTATTTATGATCATTGACAGATCATCCAGCAGCTCTTATTATCTGGACTACTGCCTCAAAACTGATTTAACTTTAAGTTGCATAGAAATGTACACGTTCTGCTGTACACAATTTTCCAAATAAAGTGGATTTACAAAATTTAAGGTCCTTGTTTTATTACCTTATGCTATTAAGTGAACATACCACAAAATAATGCTGGGTCACATACTCCTGTCCAAGATACCAGCCAGTCTGTACCCCTGTTTGTGAAACCCCCTTCCATCTCTCACAGACATAAACAGATGGTTTATGGGTAGTGGGCAGGTTTTTTTGTTGTTTCCACTTTTGGCCAAGATCTTTCTTCAGTAACTTACAACTCTGTGTCAAAAGTGGGAAAAGAATCTAGAACTAGTTTCTCTACATTGTACATTTTTCTCTACTCTTAGTGAATGCAGATATACTGCATAAATTGCTTGTGGGTTATCGACTGGATGGTCCTTGTGGTCTCTTCCAGTTCTGTGATTCTATGATTCTATGATCTGTATGTCAGTAGACAGTAGTGATGGTAGAAAATCTAAGCAATTTAGGGTGCATCTACACTGCAGAGATATGCATTTTGATACAACATAAAGTGCTGTAGCTCCATCCTATGGAACCCCAGGATGTCTAGTTTTTATATGGACTTTAGCATTCTCCCCCAAAGAGTGCTGCTGCCTCACAGAATTACAGGTTCCAGGATTCTGTAGGATAGAGCCATGGCAATTAAAGTGGTTTCAAATGGCATTATTTCTATAGTGTAAATGCACCCCTAGAGGACATTCTGTAAGATGCACATAACATAATCCCTATTAGAACATCACTAATCCTTAGAAGGATCCATCAGTCTTCACTGTCTGTAATACAGATCCTATGTAACAAATGTTATCAACTGAAATACTTAAAGCACTTTTTTCAATACAAATGGAGTACTTATGGCTTAAGATATTTAAGATTAACTGCTGTTATGAATATGACAACTGCATAAATTTGAGGAGGTTCAGTATATTCTATGAGTGATTGATAGATATGCAGGCAGGCAGGCAGATAGATTTTAGTGATTAATGTTTTAAAAATGCTTTTGTTTGCTATCGAAAGAAAGCCAAAAATTAAACATGTCCATATGCATTTTAATATTTGACTTTTTGAGAGTTATTAGCACAATGTGTGTGTGTGTGTTTATTTATTAACAAGATTTACCTTTGTTATTTTCTGTGTACCTGCAGTAGCCTTTTCTTTCTTGAATTTTGTTCACTTACCATCCAGTAGTCTAAAGAGCTTTCTTAATAGATTAATTGAAAATGAAAATTGCCTGTGATCTCATTTCTTTTCCCTTAAGTATTTTGCCTTTGTTCAGGTACAGGACAAACTGGTTATTTTACTTCAATTGTAGATGCTGTTTTATTAGCCAAGAATTTGGTTAAGGAAGAGAACTGAGTCACCATGAGGAAGAAAAGAGAAGTTGATCAACACAGCTGCATAATGAATAGGGCTCAAGAAAGAGGATGAACTTTAAACCAGAAAAGGGTAAACCTCCTCATTGCACTCCCCCCCCCCCCCCCCCAAATATACAGAGTATGATGGGGTGGGGTGGGAGTCAGCATTAAGAGTCTTATAAAAAAATACACAACCAGAGGGAAAATATAGGAATTATTCAGAATATTTGACTGGATAACAAGCTGATGATTCCCAAATATTTCCCCTTGTTCTGCCTCCCCAAATGCCCCTGCATGCCATATTTTAAAGTGCTTTGAAAAGGAGAGAGGAGGACATCTGAAAACAGTTTGAGAAAAGTCTCAAGTGTCTTCTGTTTAAAGAAGATCAAGTCATACATACACACTTCTTGGCACACTCATACCTTTGGACTCACAGTATGTGTGAAAGAGAGAAACCATCATTTTTAGATTTCATACATCTTTAGTTAATGATAAAGCAGTTTACAAATGGCAAAATAATCAGCATTTGCAGTCAGCCAATTATGAGTGGATGTTTTCCAAAAAAAAGAGAGAGAGAAAGGGGAGAGAGGATAGGAGAACAAGACATACTACAATTTAGCCAATACCCGTTGACGCATGTGTTCGTTGAGAAATTCAAAAATTAAAGCAAATTACAATGGAAGTCATTCATTAAATTCTAACAGTTTTCAATGGGGTCATTTCAGAATTTTGGTTGGATTTTTCAGGGATATACAGGAATGTCCTTTTTATTTCATTTTATTTCAGCTTTCATTTAAAAAGCAACTTCCTAGTCTTTTGTCTGGTGATATGAAGAAAATCAAGACAGTATTTTATTGTTCTGAAGGAAGTAATCTATAGCTCCCTAAGAAATAGTTGAAATGATCAGTTTAAACTTTTAAAGTGACCTGCATTTATATCTGGTACTCCAGTATTCCTTTAGGCTTTACCACCACAACCTTTTTGCTATGGGTGCATCTACACTGCAGAAATAATACAGATTGACACCTCTTTTGTCAACACTTCAATTGCCATGGTGACATCCTACAGAATCTTGGAATCTGCAGTTTTGTGAGGCACCAGCACTCTTTGGCAGAGAATGCTAAAGTCTGTGTAAAACTTCGAATCCTAAGATGCCATAGGATGGAGCTACAGCACTTAAAAGTGGTATCAAGTTGTATTATTGCTACACTGTAAATGTGCCCTTTATTTCTAACTTGGGGGAGGTGTAGATATGTGCTTAGGCAGTGGTCCTCAATAGTGCTGTAATTTCTATTATCTCTCATAGTTGATATTCTGTCTAGGGCTCAATACTTGGAAGGGGATATGGAAAGGATCATACCCATCCCTGATCCAAGGATAGGGTTGCCAGGGCAGGACTAGCATGAAATTTTGGATCCAGAACCTGAGATCTAGAGTTAATTCCCTGTGATGTCACAGCAAGGATGCCCTCATGACATTGTAAAGATGATTGGACAAGGGGCATCCCCTGGTGATGTCATTCAGCTTGATAATAAACACCTACCAGTTGCACAGACTATGTTATTCAATTAGAAACATCAAATCTTAAATAATGAAGAAAAAACATGCTTTCAAAGCAGTGGTTTCTTCCTGGGATTCCTCCCCCCCCCCCCCCATCAAAAAAGAGGAGCCAAATCATGAAACAAGGGCCCGGGCTACCCTAAGATCTGGGAATCCCATCCAGGACCAGTCAAAGATGTTTTGCTTCCTGAAGGAAAGGTTGCCCTGTCTGTCCATTTCACATCTAAAGATTAACCACACTGGCAGCTGAATCTTACTTCAAAACTTGGAATGGGATACTCTTTCACAGCACCTGAGAGAACTGGTTCAATTTAGGGGGTGCAATGCAGGCCCACCATACATGCAACTGTTTCTTCCAACAGAGAGGAATAGTCAAGCTGCTCAGGACCAACAAACGGAACAGCTTCTCAAGCTATCTGCACTCTGGTGGCTACCTCGTTCAGTCAAGTGCTAGCATAGGCATAGCAGGATCAGAATAGTCCATACAATCACATTTCTGGTTTCTATGAATGGTTAAGAAACCCGATAAGAAGAAAATCAACTAATTTGAAATATAGTGCTGGAAAAGAGTTCTACGAATATGGACTACCAAAAAAAAAAAAAAATGGGTTTAAGAGCAAATCAAGTCTGAAATCCCTAGAAGCCAAGATTATTAGAGTGAAACTGTTGTACTTTGTATATATCATGAGATGACATGACTCACTAGAAAAACTAATGCTTGGTAAGATGGCAGGTAATACGAAAAGAGGAAGATGGTATTACAGGTGAGTAGATTCAATCATAGAAGCCACAAGCCTGAACCTGGAAGACATGAGCACAGTTGTTAATTACATTAACTTGGAAGTCTCTCATTCATAGAGCCATCATAAGTCAAATATGACTTGACAACAATTAATAGCAACAGCAACAATTGTAGTAAGGATGTGAGCCTCTACCTTGAATCTCATCCTTGTTTTAATTAAAAGGCTTTCCCTAACCACTATGTGGTTAAAGGGACATGGTGGCTCAGTGATTAAGATGCTGATTCTGACAATTGCAAGGTTGGCAAGTGCCACATGTTGGAGTGAGTTCCTTTCACTAGCCCTAGCTTCTGCCAACCTAGCAGTTCAAAAACTAGGATGGCAGTGTACACTTATGGCTCTTTATAAATAAAGATAATAATAATAATAATAATAATAATAATAATAAATAGTAGCATGCAAAAGTACAAATAGATAAATAGGTACCACTTTGGTGGGACAGTAACAGCGTTCTATGCAGTCATGCTAGCCAAATAATCACAGAGGGGTTTTTTTGATAATGTTGGCTCTTGCCTTAGTAATGGAAAGGAGCACTGCCCGCTACCATTGGCAACTTTGTCAAGGGGAAACCTTTCCTTTACCTTTAACAACTGTGTGCAATAGGATTGCAGAAATGATTGATGATATCCTAAATCCAATTGTTAATCCCATGTAAAGTAGACTTGTTGAATCAGTGAAAATTTGGTATGTCAACATTTAATGCAAGTTCCATTGATTCAATGGGCCTACTCTAGCTGAGATTAGAGGAATGTTTTAACACAGTTAACACTGAGAGGCACAAAATGCCAACAGCATTGTGTGAATACATTGATTTAAACTGTTTTCATTTTTTAAATGATCATTGTGCCCCTACTGCACCACAAATGTGGGAACCTGCATGGCACCAAGATATGCCAGCCAGTCAATGAATCATGGAATTTTAATGTCCTTTCAGTTTCATGAATGCTATACTTTCAGGCACTGCATACTAATCTCTAACTTAACTGGTTTCAGCTATAGGGGGAGGGGAAGAGTTGTTTTGGCAGTAAACCTATAAAACTAGCTGCAGGAGCAAGAGTTCTCCCCCAGAAAATAAAATCAGTAATCATGTCCATTTCCATTTAGGAGAGCACATAACAGAACTCAGCGATTATTCAATTGAAGCGTAGGAAGATATTTTTGTGGTTCTCATCAGAAAAGTTTGTTTAAATGTAGTTAGAACAAATGTCAAAAGCATCAGTACAAGATGCCATGGGGTGTTTATATTGATACCGACCTTTTTAGCTTTCAGGCTATTGATTGTTTAGTTGGTGTTCATACTAAGAAAGAAATCAAGCATCAGCAGGGATGGAGGCCATTCATTCTTTTAATGAAGAATATATCCTTACAAAACCACATGTACACCTCTTTCTGCAAGCATGCCTTTCCAGTGAGCTGTAAGCAATAAATGTCTGAATGGTATTTTATCATTGTTTTTTTTTTACTTCTCTTCAAATTTAAGCTCATCCTAAAACTGATGCCAAGCTGATAAGCAGCGTGAATCAAAAATAATATTCTACAATGAAGAGCAAACTACAGATTGGAAAATATGAAGCAGTTCTATGGAGCAAACACAGATACATTTCTTCAAATATGCCCCCATGTCCTATAGACACTGAGCTACAGCCCATACGTATGTTGCACGTAGTTCCATAATGTCATCTCTGTATTTAAAATAAACATATTAAACAGGTGGTTTCACTGCAACTTTTCACCAAAGGGGGGGGGGCAGAAGTTCAGAGATGAATCCAAGCAGCACATAGCTGCCTGGGAAATATCAATACAGAGGTGGAGAACCTGAGACCCTGGGACTCAGTTCAGACCTCCTTGACCCTCTGGAGTTTCCCAGGCAGTCACATCCCTTTCTCCTTAACACCATAGCTTAGTGGTTCCCCATCTTTTCTATTGATTGTCCTATTCTCAGTCTCATTCTGTCGTCCCATATCTCATTCTAAAAGGCAGACATGCCTCTTTTAAGGCTTAGTTACCTGCACAAAGCTTGAAGCTAAAATTCACTGATATTTTTAACCCACCTTATTTTTCTGCCCCAAATCAATGCCCTTAGTGGCAAAATCTCTAGAATTGAATTCAATATCTGGATAGAAAGAGTTAGGTTACATATGTTTCCCAGCTGCTGGTATTCATCAACAAAGGAACAATCACAAAATGAAGAGGTGGGAGTCATTCAGCTCTTCCAGTGTTAAACTGCAATTCCCTAGCCAGAATAGTCAGTGTTGACTACACTGTCCAGCAATCTCTGGAGGACTGGACATTCCTGGCCCCTGATGGTGATGATGATGATGATGATGATGATGAAAACAACTACATGTAAAATGTCTGTAGAAACCTTGGCACAATTTACACCTGTGATTCCCAAACTTTGGACCTCTAGATGTTTTGGACTTCAGCTCCCAGAAGCCCCAGCCAGCTTGGCCAACAGTTAGGAATTCTGAGAGCTGTAGTCCAAAGTATCTGGAGTGCCAAAGTCTGGGAACCATTGGTGCTGTAGCATTCTGGATGTTTTTTCTGAATACGTTTTCACTGTGGGTCATTAAGGTCACCTTAAATAGGGTATATTTTTCTTAACATAAAGCAAGAGACAAAAGGCACCATGGTTAAATCTTGCTTTGAGAGAACAGAATTCTGCTTCACATTAAGATGTGTTATTCTTATCCTCTGCATTCATAAAATAGGTGATTTTAAGCAGGGTTTTATTGTGTGCATAGACTAACTCAACAGGCAAGGGATGGTTCTTTGAAGTAACTGTTTAATGTCAGGTCTGTTGGTAGTTACTATCAGAGGCTACTGTCAAAGAATGACTTTTATTTTATTTTATTTTATTACCAAAAATGTTATCTAGTCATCTAAACCTTCAATTAGAGATTTCCTGCCTCTACAAAAGAAATGGAGCACTTGTGAGATGCCTCTTGTGAACACTTCAGAATGAGAAGAGAAGATGCTTTGATTGGAGACTGAAGCTAAAGAATGTACAGAAGGCACAGACCTTTCTGCTCAGGCTGCTTATATTTAAATGAGACCTTTCATTTCACTGGCAGCACCTTTGGCTGCATGAATTGTTGTGACCGTATTGCAGGCTGATCTAATATTCAGCAGCAGCAATGACAACAGCAACCACAGAGATGAGAGGGGCCTAACAGAACAATCACTATCATTGCTGTTCAGCACAATGATGAGGGGGCAAGGATGCCCATTTTCCCATCTGGCTCCAACTCTCTTACGCATCCATGGATAGAGCTATTTCACATTATACAATTATAGCAGTATGAGTCACTTCAACTGCCATAGCAACACCCTGTTGAATACTGGGCATTGTAGTTTGGAGCTACAATGTCTGACTGAGAATTCTGAATAGCCCTCCCTATGCTAAAACTCTCAGGACTGCATAGGATGTTGCTGTAGCAGTTAATATGGAATCATAGCCCTGCATTATGAAAGAGCCCATGCACTGTGCTATATCCTTCAACCCACCAGAAGTGGTATCTGCTTCTCATATAACTGTTAGAGCTCAATTTTAAAAGGAGTATGAGAAACAAATGACTTGGTTTTCTTACTCAGTGACTGTTGAAAAAGAGATGTAAACACTTATGCCTCATTAAAGCTGTCCAAATCTACCAGAAAACTGTGCAGAGGTAACCATACCAAGATGAGGAAAATGAGTCAATAAATGGAGGTGTATGTAGATCAAGGAAGTAGCGTGTATGTAATATCTTGCAAATAGATGTATACAATGTAAGGGCAAGTATCAACTTTCATTAAAATGCTTAACTTGTTTCATGCCTTAACAATTTAGATGATAACATCCTGGAACAACTTACCCTCTGCAGTATCATATTCTTACTCCACTATTACTCATATAGAAAAAAAGACCCACTGATTTCCTTGCCCTCCACCCCATTCTACCTTCTGACAACAGTATTTATGTAAACAAGAGGTGGGCTATGTCACAGCTGTATTGTTTATTTTGTTTTATTTTCTTTGAACACAATCCTATCTCTCAGCTAGAGGGAAAAGACACATTGAATATGATTACATATGAGTGGAGTCACACAAGCACAACACAACATAGTGCCAGGTCACAATTAATGGCCTCAGTGCTGCAGTCCTGATAAGCTCTAGGTCCAATGTGACCCAAAGAAAAATAGAAAAGGCAGAGACTATTTAAAATATGTCATCACCTGGAGCAAAGAATAAAATGACACCTTGCTTTCCACATATAAAAGCTGACCAGACTGGTCATTTACTCTTATTTTAAGACTGGTGATATAGCAGCATGATCTACAGCACTTGAGGATAGTAGGGATATAAAGGGGTGCAGAGCAGATCATATGGTACATGCAGATCTATTTATTCTATGTTACCCAGATGTGCTGCCCAAGGCAGCTGCCTCCTTCATGCTAGGGCCAGACCAGAGCAGAGGTGGGTTGAAAGAAGTTTTGTTATTTATCCAGTCATCCCTCTTTGTGCCAGTTTCACTTCAGAGCCTTGTTCAATAAAATGCTTATGAGAAATAAAGCTAATATCTTTTGTTCTGTGTTTCTGATCATCAGAGATGGGGAGAATATTTGAAAAGTAGCCAAAAATGTGTTTCTGCATTGTTAAGAAACACTAAAAAGAATCTGGACAGAAAAGAATCTTTCCAGTTTGGTACTCATTTTAAGCAAAATTTGCACAAGGTTATGCACAGAAAAGAGCATTTTCTGTGCAGAAAATGCTGTCTCATACACAGAACAGTTTGAGAGAGAATTCTGTTTCTGTTGAAAATTACTGCATGCAAAAGTTGTACAGAAGAGTGAGTTTTCTTTGAAATGGAAAATTTTATAAATGCATTCTTGCAGCAAGAAGAAAATTGCTAAACTACTCATTGCTTCTTTGAGAAGAAAATCAGTGAAGAATTTGATCCCATCTGTCTATATATACATCTGTTTATCCATCTACAGTATTTATCCATCTATCTTAATAGTGTACTTATTCCCTGAGTGCTAACCCATAGGTGACTAATATAACACCATCTGCTCAGCAGACCTAGTTGATCTCAAGTCTTCTAACAGTAGAAAATAAAATGTTAGGGGTAAAACCCCAGGTCTTTTGTTAAGAATGGATAATTTATACACAAATCCACTGGAAGATGGTAGTTTTCCTATGGCAGATTCATAACACATGCATTTGTGTGATTAGTGTTTTGTTTTTTGTTTCGTTAATCAACAGATTCCTGGCATAGAAAGAAACAAACACTGATTTTAATAGTGCCAAGGTGTATTTCTATGTCTTAAGTGTGTGGGAAGTTGATACGGAATGAAATTAGAAGAATATGTAGCTCGAAATTCTAGTCAGACAGAACATTTATGTGTTCCATTGATTTTCATTACAGGATTATAACTGCTAGATCCTCTGAGAGCTACTATGTAAGATGAACGCTGCATTGCTTTTCTACAGAAATGGAACAAATTGCCCAAGTCTGCTTATGATTTCCCTAAATGCTTAGTTCTTACATTTTCCCAATGTGAAATTATTTACTGTGTTGTTTTTAAATCTGTCAGTGGTGAATCAGATAACAATGCCAAGAGCTGTGATGGAGGCAAGCGTGTAGTTCTGTGCCCTTGCTTTAATTTGCCATTCCTTCCATCAGACACTAATGCTTATCATTAGTTTCATTTGGCTCAATGTTTCTGGGAGTCGTGCAATATCTAATTGAAGCTATCTACTTGGGCAGTTTTCTTGAGAAGGGAAACCTGCTCACTTTGATAAGCATGGAATACAGAAATGATCTATAAAAATGTAATAAAAGGCATTGTTGTGGGAGTTTTCTACTAGACTAATGACTTTAAATTATAATTTGAGGTAAGGCAGTTTTCATATCTAAAGAAAAAACATAGATGACTCCTACCAACATGCATTAAATATACATTATAATAAGTGAGACTGCATGGTGTGGTTGTTTGGCTGTTTGAATAGGGCTGTGGTTGAGCAGTTGCCGCTCAGCCATGGAAATTCACTAGTCAAGTCACACTTTCTCTGCCATAGAAGAAGACAATGGCAAACGTTCTCTGAATAAATACTGACCAGAAAAAAACAACCCTGTGATAGGTTTGTTTTAGGGTCACAATTACAAGAACATTATAACAATAAAAAAATTGTAACTGTGCTTTTCAGAGGTATTTTTCTTTATTTTGTTTCGTACATTTTACAATGTATGTGCGTGTGAATTGTTACAGATTACATCTATCTTTTTATGAGATGGGGCTAGTTTTGTAGAAACCTGTTTAAAATTGCATCATTAAGATTTCTGTATGGTAGACAAACAGGCCACAGCTTAGGAAAATAAATTTTTGGGAATATGTGCAGTTGAATGCTTTCATAGCCAGCATCCATTGCTTTGTGTAGGTTTTATTTCTGCCATGGCAGAGGTTTTGCATAAACTATGGATTTTAATTTCCCACTGAAAGCCAAAATAATTTGGATTATAACACACAAGTTGTTGTTATGATACAATTGCTTAAATATATATATATATATATATTTCCACTACCCCCTGTTTCCTGACTATAGTGAGGTTTTCAGCTGAACCGAGGACACAGAGAAGCCTGAATCCCAATGCAATCGTGGGGTTTCATGTTATTGCATGAGAAACTATCACATGCAATTTTTAGCAATTTCGGGCAATGAGAAGTCATTCTGAACGCAATGCAGCATGAATATGCAATCATGTAAATTCGCTGAACTAGCAAATTCACTCATTTCTGAACTGGCCACACTTTCATATCTTTCGAAAGTGAGAAAAATTCCTCCCATGTGATAAACCCCTAGGTAAGCAGCACATTGTCAGGTGCCAATGGGTTCCAGATTAAATCAAGGTTAACCTTCAACACAAGGTTCTAGTCTCTGGATCCCAATGCTGCTGTTCATAGACTACAGTGACCAGAAAGAACCATCCATAAATGGATACAATTTTGTCTTCTGTTACATCAAAATGTCAGTATGATCTCTACAGAAGGCACATGTGGGGGGGGGGGGGGAGATAACATTATAAAATGGTTAGGTTTCTTTTAGATTGTAGAACCACCTGATCAGAATGGTTGCTTTTCCTGTCATCGGTAAGAAATAAAGAACAAGAAATGCAATAAGCATTCAGATCACAAAACTAAAGAATAGAGGCCAGGTGAATACATGGTACTAAGGAAACAATGAACAACTTAGTTAATGTCTGCACCAATATATATATATATATATATACACACACACACACACACACACACACATTTTAGGTCCTGATGATTACCTGCTCTACATTCATTTCCTTTAGGTTCAGTTATTTAATTTTCTTTATAATTAAACATTTTTGGGTACTGGATATAGGGTAGGGAAAGCCAAGTTCTATTTAACTGAAAACTTTGGGTCAGCCAAGTTGATGACAAAAGAAGTGGAGGTTAAAATCACAGAACAGAAATATATACAATGGTTCTTCTTTCTCTGCCACTGCTGGCGGCAAAGATACCGAAAAGTCAGACAGAGAGGTGAAAGAAAGGAACAAATCAAACCAAAGGGTCAAGGAGCTGGAGACAAAACAAAGGACAGTTTTAAAAGGTTTAACAATACTGTATAATGAGTTCTGTCAGTAGAAAGAACACTCTGAGGGAAGGAATAGACAAGATACTGAAGATCAGAGGGCAACTGAAGTGGAAAAAATAGAAAATGGAAAAAAATAGAAAGAGGAAAATGATATCAAGACAGAAAAGTACAGGATGGAGCAGAGGTTAAGTAAGTAGTCCAACATGAATTACTGTTTGGCAAGCA